>JAOWBW010001500.1:0-278652 GCA_026119855.1 Campanula takesimana | reverse complement strand
CACATTAACTACGCGTTTAAAATGGTTAGACTTAATTGGCGTCAAAACAGTTTGGGCCTAGGCAAAGATGAGGTTTAACATGCTTTTGAAATTGGATTTCTTAAAGAATCTCATAAAAGGAACTAAGAGTCATATGAGATATGATTGACAAGAGTTGTCTACCTAATTAATTTGATTTTGTGTAATCCGCCTTAGCGGACTTGAAATTAAATTAAAGTTGGATCTTAGCCCAATTAAATTATATTATACATTGGATGTATATGAAGGTTATATAATTTAGTGGGAGTATTTTGTTTAAAAATACATTATTTATCTCTTTAATGAAAATCGGTACTTATTAAATTTTGGAAATTTTGCATTTTGTAGATAATGACTAATAACACTCAATCAATGTCATTGCGATCGATCCTTGAGAAGGATAAGCTCGAAGAGAATGGTACGAACTTTATGGATTGGATCCGTAGCATAAGAATCGTTCTTAGGCAAGAAGATAAGTTGTACATTCTCGATGGGCCTCTCCCCGCTGAACCACCGCCTACTGCCCCTAGGGTAGAAAGAGACAATTACAAGAAACATCGTAATGATTCTAGAGATGTAAGTTGTCTCATGCTTGCTGCTATGTGTTCAAAACTCCAACAAACTTTGGAACATTTGGAAGCCTATGAGATAGGCGTGGAGTGAGAACCATGTTTCAAGAGCAAGCTAGGCAAGAGAGGTACAAGACCATTGTTGCATTCACTACTAGTAAAATGAATGAAGGGCAACAAGTGAGTCCTCACTTTCTTAAAATGAAAGGTTATGTAGAGCACCTTGAGAAACTTGGCTATCCAATCCCATTGGAGCTAGCCACGGATCTCATTCTTAATTCATTGCCTAAAAGTTAAAATCAGTTTGTGATGAATTATAACATGCATGGAATGGATAAGAATCTCTCTGAGTTGCATGGGATGCTCAAAACTGCAGAGATGAAATTGTGGAGAAAGGTTCTCCCGTGCTCTTGGTTCATGATGGGAAGAAGGCTGGTGCCAAAGGAAGGGTAAGGCAAAGTTGTCAAACCCAAATAAGCAAGGCAAAGGTTGCCAAGGCTTCTGAGGCAAAACCTGATTCACAAAAGGATGCAATCTGTTTCCATTGTCAAGAAATTGGTCATTGGAAACGTAATTGCAAGGCTTTCTTGGAAGAGCAAAAGAAGAAGAAGAGCAGCAAGGCTGCGTCGACTTCAGGTATCTATATGATAGATATTCTCCTTTCTACCACTGATTCTTGGGTATTGGATACCGGATGTGGTTCTCACATTTGTCTAAATGTGCAGGGACTAAAGAATAGGAGACTGCTTAAGAAGGTGAAGTAGATCTACGTGTGGGAAATGGAGCAAGAGTTGCTACATTAGCCGTAGGGACTTATGAAGTCACTTTACCTTCCGGATTAATTCTTGTTTTGAACAATTGTTATTATGTTCCGGATTTAAGCAGAAATATTATTTCAATTTCTTGTTTGGATAATGAAGGTTTTAAGTTTCTTATTGAGAATAAGAAATTTCTATTTAGTTAAATGATGTGCTTTATGGTATTGCTAATTCATTTAATTGCCTTTATATCTTGGATGTCAGAATGAAAATAATGTCTATCATGTAAATAAGAAATCTAAACCTAATGATGTAAATCATACTTTTTTGTGGCATTGCCGTCTTGGTCATATTAATGAGAAGCGTATCTCAAAACTCCATGGGGACGGACTTTTGGGTTCATGTGACTTAGAGTCATATGATACTTGTGAGTCGTGTCTTCTTGAAAAAATGACTAAGACACCTTTTACCAAGCTAGGTGAAAGGGCAACGACTTATTGGGGTTGATACATTCCGATGTATGCGGACCATTAAGTAGCAATGCTAGGGGAGGATTTCAATACTTCATAACCTTCACTGATGATTATAGTAGATTTGGGTATGTTTACCTAATGAAACATAAAAGTGAAGCATTTGAGATATTAGAATATTTCAAAATGAAGTAGAAAAACAACTTGGCAAAAGTATAAAGGCACTTCGATCAGATCGAGGTGGTGAATACTTGAGCAAGAATTTGATGATCATCTAAAGAATTGTGGAATAGTTTCACAATTGACTCCGCCCGGAACACCACAATGGAATGGTGTGTCTGAGGGAGAAATCGGACTTTGTTAGACATGGTTCGATCAATGATGAGTCAAGTGATCTTCCAATATCCTTTTGGGGTTACGCCGTAGAAACCGCTGCTTTCACACTAAATCAAGTTCCAACTAAATCGGTTCCAAAGACTCCATATGAGATGTGGAGTGGAAAGAAACCTAGTTTATCTTTCATGAGGATTTGGGGTTGCGAAGTTTATGTCAAGAGACTTATCTCTGAAAAACTAGCACACAAATCTGATAAATGTATTTTCGTGGGATATCCTAAGGAAACTAAAGGATATTACTTTTACAACCGAAAGGACAACAAAGTGTTTGTTGCCCGAACTGGTGTCTTTCTAGAGAAGAGTTTCTCTCCAAAGAAATCAGTGGGAGTAAAATAAACCTTGAAGAAATTCGAGACCCAGAAAATAACATTGAACCAATAGTGGAACAAGAACAAGAACCACAAGGAGTTGTGGAACCTGTTCAAAGTACACAAGCAACTCGCAGATCTAGTACGTTACGATCCGAGCCCGAGAGATATGGATTTCTCGTAACGGATAGTAATGAGGTAGAAATCATTGAGAATGATGAACCGTCAACCTACCAAGAGGCGATGTCTTCTCCTGATTCGGACAAGTGGCTTGGAGCCATGGAATCCGAATTGCAATCCATGCAAGACAATCAAGTTTGGAATTTGATTGATGCGCCCGAAGGTGTAAAAACCATAGGATGCAAATGGGTCTTCAAGAAGAAGACTGACATGGATGGGAAGGTGCATACTTACAAAGCTAGGCTTGTAGCGAAGGGTTATAGGCAAGTTCATGGTATTGACTATGATGAGACCTTTTCACACCGTAGCAATGATCAAGTCTATAAGAATTTTGCTTGCCATTGCCGCATATCATGACTATGAAATATGGCAGATGGACGTCAAAACCGCTTTCCTGAATGGAAAACTCAAGAGGATGTGTATATGACACAACCAGAAGGTTTTGAACAAGATTCTAAGGTATGCAAATTGCAGAGATCCATCTATGGATTGAAGCAAGCTTCTAGGAGTTGGAATCTCCGTTTTGATGAATCGGTCAAAGAGTTTGGTTTCATCAAGAACGAAGATGAGCCTTGTGTATACAAGAAGATTAGTGGGAGCATAGTGCTATTCCTTGTTTTATACGTGGATGACATATTGCTCATTGGAAACGACATTCCTACACTTCAGTCTGTGAAGACTTGGTTAGGAAAGTGCTTCGCAATGAAAGATATGGGTGAAGCCGCATATATTCTTGGCATTAAAATCTATAGAGATAGATCAAGGAGGCTACTTGGTTTAAGCCAAAGTACATACATTTACAAGGTCATTAGAAGATTCCGTATGGAAAATTCTAAGAGAGGCACCTTGCCCGTGTTACATGGAGTTTCTCTAAGCAAGACTCAATGTCCTAAGACAAAAGATGAGCGTGAGAAAATGAATGATGTTCCATATGCTTCGGCAATTGGGTCCATCATGTATGCCATGATTTGTACTAGGCCGGATGTATCTTATGCTTTGAGCATGACAAGTAGATACCAAACCGACCCTGGCGAAAATCACTGGATAGCTGTAAAAGCGATTCTTAAGTACTTAGAAGGACTAAAGACTCGTTTTTGGTCTATGGAGGAATGGAAGATGATCTCGTTGTAAATGCTTACACGGATGCAAGCTTCCAAACTGACAAAGATGATAGCCGATCGCAATCGGGTTTTATGTTTATGTTAAATGGTGGAGCTGTAAGCTGGAAGAGTTCCAAGCAAACTACAACCGCTGATTCTACAACAGAAGCTGAGTATATTGCTGCATCGGATGCTGCAAAGGAAGCTGTTTGGATTAAGAAGTTCATAACTGAACTTGAAGTGGTTCCTAGTATTGCTAATCCAATAGACCTTTATTGTGACAATAATGGTGCTATTGCTCAAGCAAAGGAACCAAGAGCACATCAGAAATCCAAACACATACTTAGGCGTTTCATATCATTCGAGAGATCGTTGATAGGGGAGACGTAAATATATGCAGAGTACCTACTGATGACAATGTTGCGGACCCGCTAACAAAGGGACTTCCACAAGCTAAACATGATGGTCATGTTAGGTCTATGGGTATTAGATACATGGGAGATTGGGCCTAGGGCAAGTGGGAGATTGTTGGTAGTGGTGCCCTAGGCACGTTTAATAAACGTTGTAATTGTTATCATTTATTTCATATCAATAAAGAGATGTTTTGATTATTATTGTTGTTCATGTTTACTTATAATAATCTCCGTCCCTAGTACTTGTTAAGCACTAGCATAAAAGCTAAATGATCATGGGATGATCATGTTAGATTTATGGGTACTTGTTTGGAACAAGGTACTGGACATGACCCGCTGTATGAGATTTATGTCATGGTCTATGTCGTACATATATCTCATATTAGTTATTTCATTTGAATCCTTAGACATGAAGTTATTATAGTCTTCCACTTGATGAACATTGTGTTTGACATATTCAAACGCTACCTTAACACGGTAGTTATAAAGGGTATGATTGGCATAATCGGATTCCCGTTGGGAAGAATAATAAGCTAAATGGATTTGTCCCTCCACGGAGAGATGTCAAGCTTGGGCCCCTCGAAGGAATGATGTTGGTGAAATGTTCGGCCGGACTCAAATGAATTGATTGGATCAATGTCATTTGATTATCAACATATTCGGAATCGAGAAAGTATTGAACAAAACAAGTTGACTCTTTGACCATGACTTATGTTCAATGATATCGTGGACATAAGGGTTATGACATATTCTAAGAGGAATGCGAACTTGTATCTAGTTATACTATTTGGGTAGGTATGACTGTTTGCTAGAACCTAATCATATCTTATGGGATCATGTTTGAGACCATTGCCAACTTAGTATAATCCTAGAGGGTCACACACAATAGAACGAATCTTTAAAAGGACTACATTGGAATTTTGGAAATTCTGGACATCCTGGGAAGTGGGCGACCGCAAGTATGGACTGGGCGGCCGCACAATTATCTTAGTTTTGTACCAGTTTTGCTTCAGATAGTTGTGCGACCGCACAGAGGGTTTTGGGCGGCCGCACAGTGCTGTCGGGTGGCAGATTCCTAATTTGATTAGGAAACGAATTTTGGACGGATTTTGACACAAGTTTCCTATTAGGAATAGGTCATACTTGTGTATAAAAGACCAAATTCGGCCAGCACTCAATGCCAATGATTTTGTGAGTCTCAAAGAGTTTGAGAGAGGGTTTATTTTGTTCTAAGACATTCTTGGTTAAAGAACAAAATAATACACAAAATAAATTCCATATAGTTCTTTTGATTGTGAAAAAGTGTTTCACAATTTGGTCTAGCAACCAAGATCAAAAAAGCTCCTTTGATATTCGTTCGAAGTGTGGATACCGCTAGAGGGTGAAAATCATCATCTTCAAGGTTCGTGTTCAAGATTTATGATCGTGATCAAGTCTTCAAACCTCCACCAAAGACCAAGAGAATTTGATAGCCATCAAGGGTTAGTTTACTCCTTTATTCTTATGTTTTATTTGATTTAATCGTATGAACGGATCCATAGCTTTGGGTTTCAAAATTTTAAATGCTAAATTCCGCTGCGCATGTTTGATCGAAACCCAACAGTGGTATCAGAGCCCCGTTCACGTTGATTATTTCAATACCTAGATCATGTTATGTGTATATAAATTGTTTATGTGCCCTTCATGATACGAATATTGGAATATGTGATATATATGTGTTATGTGATTTTATGTGGTTTATTGTTTTACAACTTTAATCGCACGATTCAATCGCAATAAATAAATTATGGTGGATTCAGAATTGTTGGTTATTAATTTTTGATTTGATCAAAGTTTTAATAATCGGGGAAAAACAATTTTGAGACAAAATTTTCGAACTTAAAATTCTGCACATTCTGATTGAACTGGGCGACCGCACGGAAGATACTGGGCGGCCGCACGGTTTTTGGACGACCGCACAGTTAATTTGGGCGGCCGCACGCCAAGATCATAATGTCTGATTTTGCTCAAAAATCAGAATTTGGAATTTTCGAGAGGTTCAACAGAACCAATAACAGAACCAATCCAGACCTGCTGATCTGGAATGGGTTTTGGATAGTTGGTTTGTGTGTGGATCTTGGGGTTTGATTTTCCTATTTGTTTTAGTCTTGTGATTCCTAGATTGGTTCAAGGTTTGGATGGCTAATCTGCGTTCATCGAGATTGTGTTTCCCAAACTTGATCGCAATCAAAGTTTCAAAGATAAAACGAAGTTATAATTATGAAGAGTTCATAATTGCTAAAATTGAGAAACAAAGTTCTTGATTCAATGATTGGAGATCCATGTGGAATTGTGAATGCAATTGGCCTACGTTCATCGAGACCATCTATTGCTTAGTTTCGGCCACATGGACTACTTTCTTGGTCTCTTGAATTAGTGCGGGATTGTGGTTGCCTAATGGCTTAGTTCGACCGCACTTCTTGTTGACTTGATTTGGAGATAATGACCAAAGTTGAAATAGTCTCATCCTCATAATTATAGAGAAACTAATGACACATAAATACCATGCTTAAATTAATGGAGATTAATTTAGTGGCTAAACTTGATGTGTAACATGTTTATATTATGTGCTCATAAATGTGTTATATGCTACATGTGATGAACCTTCAAAGAAAGTTTTAAGTCTTTTATTGCCATGCTATGATTAAAACACTTGTTAGTACATGAGTGATTTTAATGTAGATTCGCCCTAGCGAGGTGCATTAAATTTATTTATGTATGAGCAAGATAGATAATATGGGCACGCCCTAGCGGGACACATTAACTATGCGTTTAAAATGGTTAGACTTAATTGGGCGTCAAAACAGTTTTGGGCCTAGGCAAAGATGAGGTTTAACATGCTTTTTGAAATTGGATTTCTTAAAGAATCTCATAAAAGGAACTAAGAGTCATATGAGATATGATTGACAAGAGTTGTCTACCTAATTAATTTGATTTTGTGTAATCCGCCTTAGCGGACTTGAAATTAAATTAAAGTTGGATCTTAGCCCAATTAAATTATATTATACATTGGATGTATATGAAGGTTATATAATTTAGAAAGAGTATTTTGTTTGAAAAATACATTATTTATCTCTTTAATGAAAATCGGTACTTATTAAATTTTGGAAATTTTGCATATTTGTAGATAATGACTAATAACACTCAATCAATGTCGTTGCGATCGATCCTTGAGAAGGATAAGCTCGAAGAGAATGGTACGAACTTTATGGATTGGATCCGTAGCATAAGAATCGTTCTTAGGCAAGAAGATAAGTTGTACATTCTTGATGGGCCTCTCCCCGCTGAACCACCGCCTACTGCCCCTAGGGTAGAAAGAGACAATTACAAGAAACATCGTAATGATTCTAGAGATGTAAGTTGTCTCATGCTTGCTGCTATGTGTTCAAAACTCCAACAAAGTTTGGAACATTTGGAAGCCTATGAGATAGGCGTGGAGTTGAGAACCATGTTTCAAGAGCAAGCTAGGCAAGAGAGGTACAAGACCATTGTTGCATTCACTACTAGTAAAATGAATGAAGGGCAACAAGTGAGTCCTCACTTTCTTAAAATGAAAGGTTATGTAGAGCACCTTGAGAAACTTGGCTATCCAATCCCATTGGAGCTAGCCACGGATCTCATTCTTAATTCATTGCCTAAAAGTTATAATCAGTTTGTGATGAATTATAACATGCATGGAATGGATAAGAATCTCTCTGAGTTGCATGGGACGCTCAAAACTGCAGAGATGAAAATTGTGGAGAAAGGTTCTCCCGTGCTCTTGGTTCATGATGGGAAGAAGGCTGGTGCCAAAGGAAAGGGTAAGGCAAAAGTTGTCAAACCCAAAATAAGCAAGGCAAAGGTTGCCAAGGCTTCTGAGGCAAAACCTGATTCACAAAAGGATGCAATCTGTTTCCATTGTCAAGAAATTGGTCATTGGAAACGTAATTGCAAGGCTTTCTTGGAAGAGCAAAAGAAGAAGAAGAGCAGCAAGGCTGCGTCGACTTCAGGTATCTATATGATAGATATTCTCCTTTCTACCACTGATTCGTGGGTATTGGATACCGGATGTGGTTCTCATATTTGTCTAAATGTGCAGGGACTAAAGAATAGGAGACTGCTTAAAGAAGGTGAAGTAGATCTACGTGTGGGAAATGGAGCAAGAGTTGCTGCATTAGCCATAGGGACTTATGAAGTCACTTTACCTTCCGGATTAATTCTTGTTTTGAACAATTGTTATTATGTTCCGGATTTAAGCAGAAATATTATTTCAATTTCTTGTTTGGATAATGAAGGATTTAAGTTTCTTATTGAGAATAAGAAATTTTCTATTTATTTAAATGATGTGCTTTATGGTATTGCTAATTCATTTAATGGCCTTTATATCTTGGATGTCAAGAATGAAAATAATGTCTATCATGTAAATAAGAAATCTAAGCCTAATGATGTAAATCATACTTTTTTGTGGCATTGCCGTCTTGGTCATATTAATGAGAAGCGTATCTCAAAACTCCATGGGGACGGACTTTTGGGTTCATGTGACTTAGAGTCATATGATACTTGTGAGTCGTGTCTTCTTGGAAAAATGACTAAGACACCTTTTACCAAGCTAGGTGAAAGGGCAAGCGACTTATTGGGGTTGATACATTCCGATGTATGCGGACCATTAAGTAGCAATGCTAGGGGAGGATTTCAATACTTCATAACCTTCACTGATGAATATAGTAGATTTGGGTATGTTTACCTATTGAAACATAAAAGTGAAGCATTTGAGATATTTAGAATATTTCAAAATGAAGTAGAAAAACAACTTGGCAAAAGTATAAAGGCACTTCGATCAGATCGAGGTGGTGAATACTTGAGCCAAGAATTTGATGATCATCTAAAGAATTGTGGAATAGTTTCACAATTGACTCCGCCCGGAACACCACAATGGAATGGTGTGTCTGAGAGGAGAAATCGGACTTTATTAGACATGGTTCGATCAATGATGAGTCAAGTTGATCTTCCAATATCCTTTTGGGGTTACGCCCTAGAAACCGCTGCTTTCACATTAAATCAAGTTCCAACTAAATCGGTTCCAAAGACTCCATATGAGACGTGGAGTGGAAAGAAACCTAGTGTATCTTTCATGAGGATTTGGGGTTGCGAAGTTTATGTCAAGAGACTTATCTCTGAAAAACTAGCACACAAATCTGATAAATGTATTTTCGTGGGATATCCTAAGGAAACTAAAGGATATTACTTTTACAACCGAAAGGACAACAAAGTTTTTGTTGCCCGAACTGGTGTCTTTCTAGAGGAACAGTTTCTCTCCAAAGAAATCAGTGGGAGTAAAATAAACCTTGAAGAAATTCGAGACCCAGAAAATAACATTGAACCAATAGTGGAACAAGAACAAGAACCACAAGGAGTTGTGGAACCTGTTCAAAGTAAACAAGCAACTCGCAGATCTAGTAGGTTACGATCCGAGCCCGAGAGATATGGATTTCTCGTAACGGATAGTAATGAGGTAGAAATCATTGAGAATGATGAACCGTCAACCTACCAAGAGGCGATGTCTTCTCCTGATTCGGACAAGTGGCTTGGAGCCATGGAATCCGAATTGCAATCCATGCAAGACAATCAAGTTTGGAATTTGATTGATGCGCCCGAAGGTGTAAAAACCATAGGATGCAAATGGGTCTTCAAGAAGAATACTGACATGGATGGAAAGGTGCATACTTACAAGGCTAGGCTTGTAGCGAAGGGTTATAGGCAAGTTCATGGTATTGACTATGATGAGACCTTTTCACCCGTAGCAATGATCAAGTCTATAAGAATTTTGCTTGCCATTGCCGCATATCATGACTATGAAATATGGCAGATGGACGTCAAAACCGCTTTCCTGAATGGAAAACTCCAAGAGGATGTGTATATGACACAACCAGAAGGTTTTGAACAAGATTCTAAGGTATGCAAATTGCAGAGATCCATCTATGGATTGAAGCAAGCTTCTAGGAGTTGGAATCTCCGTTTTGATGAATCGGTCAAAGAGTTTGGTTTCATCAAGAACGAAGATGAGCCTTGTGTATACAAGAAGATTAGTGGGAGCATAGTGCTATTCCTTGTTTTATACGTGGATGACATATTACTCATTGGAAACGACATTCCTACACTTCAGTCTGTGAAGACTTGGTTAGGAAAGTGCTTCGCAATGAAAGATATCGGTGAAGCCGCATATATTCTTGGCATTAAAATCTATAGAGATAGATCAAGGAGGCTACTTGGTTTAAGCAAAAGTACATACATTGATAAGGTCATTAGAAGATTCCGTATGGAAAATTCTAAGAGAGGCACCTTGCCCGTGTTACATGGAGTTTCTCTAAGCAAGACTCAATGTCCTAAGACAAAAGATGAGCGTGAGAAAATGAATGATGTTCCATATGCTTCGGAAATTGGGTCCATCATGTATGCCATGATTTGTACTAGGCTGGATGTGTCTTATGCTTTGAGCATGACAAGTAGATACCAAACCGACCCTGGCGAAAATCACTGGATAGCTGTAAAAGCGATTCTTAAGTACTTAAGAAGGACTAAAGACTCGTTTTTGGTCTATGGAGGAATGGAAGATGATCTCGTTGTAAATGCTTACACGGATGCATGCTTCCAAACTGACAAAGATGATAGCCGATCGCAATCGGGTTTTGTGTTTATGTTAAATGGTGGAGCTGTAAGCTGGAAGAGTTCCAAGCAAACTACAACCGCTGATTCTACAACAGAAGCTGAGTATATTGCTGCATCGGATGCTGCAAAGGAAGCTGTTTGGATTAAGAAGTTCATAACTGAACTTGAAGTGGTTCCTAGTATTGCTAATCCAATAGACCTTTATTGTGACAATAATGGTGCTATTGCTCAAGCAAAGGAACCAAGAGCACATCAGAAATCCAAACACATACTTAGGCGTTTTCATATCATTCGAGAGATCGTTGATAGGGGAGACGTAAATATATGCAGAGTACCTACTGATGACAATGTTGCGGACCCGCTAACAAAGGGACTTCCACAAGCTAAACATGATGGTCATGTTAGGTCTATGGGTATTAGATACATGGGAGATTGGGCCTAGGGCAAGTGGGAGATTGTTGGTAGTGGTGCCCTAGGCACGTTTAATAAACGTTGTAATTGTTATCATTTATTTCATATCAATAAAGAGATGTTTTGATTATTATTGTTGTTCATGTTTACTTATAATAATCTCCGTCCCTAGTACTTGTTAAGCACTAGCATAAAAGCTAAATGATCATGGGATGATCATGCTAGATTTATGGGTACTTGTTTGGAACAAGGTACTGGACATGACCCGCTGTATGAGATTTATGTCATGGTCTATGTCGTACATATATCTCATATTAGTTATTTCATTTGAATCCTTAGACATGAAGTTATTATAGTCTTCCACTTGATGAACATTGTGTTTGACATATTCAAACGCTACCTTAACACGGTAGTTATAAAGGGTATGATTGGCATAATCGGATTCCCGTTGGGAAGAATAATAAGCTAAATGGATTTGTCCCTCCACGGAGAGATGTCAAGCTTGGGCCCCTCGAAGGAATGATGTTGGTGAAATGTTCGGCCGACTCAAATGAATTGATTGGATCAATGTCATTTTGATTATCAACATATTCGGAATCGAGAAAGTATTGAACAAAACAAGTTGACTCTTTGACCATGACTTATGTTCAATGATATCGTGGACAAAAGGGTTATGACATATTCTAAGAGGAATGCGAACTTGTATCTAGTTATACTATTTGGGTAGGTATGACTGTTTGCTAGACCCTAATCATATCTTATGGGATCATGTTTGAGCCCATTGCCAACTTAGTATAATCCTAGAGGGTCACACACAATAGAACGAATCTTTAAAAGGACTACATTGGAATTTTGGAAATTCTGGACATCCTGGGAAGTGGGCGACCGCACAGTATGGACTGGGCGGCCGCACAATTATCTTAGTTTTGTACCATTTTTGCTTCAGATAGTTGTGCGACCGCACAGAGGGTTTTGGGCGGCCGCACAGTGCTGTCGGGTGGCAGATTCCTAATTTGATTAGGAAACGAATTTTGGACGGATTTTGACACAAGTTTCCTATTAGGAATAGGTCATACTTGTGTATAAAAGACCAAATTCGGCCAGCACTCAATGCCAATGATTTTGTGAGTCTCAAAGAGTTTGAGAGAGGGTTTATTTTGTTCTAAGACATTCTTGGTTGAAGAACAAAATAATACACAAAATAAATTCCATATAGTTCTTTTGATTGTGAAAAAGTGTTTCACAATTTGGTCTAGCAACCAAGATCAAAGAAGCTCCTTTGATATTCGTTCGAAGTGTGGATACCGCTAGAGGGTGAAAATCATCATCTTCAAGGTTCGTGTTCAAGATTTATGATCATGATCAAGTCTTCAAACCTCCACCAAAGACCAAGAGAATTTGATAGCCATCAAGGGTTAGTTTACTCCTTTATTCTTATGTTGTATTTGATTTAATCGTATGAACGGATCCATGGCTTTGGGTTTCAAAATTTTAAATGCTAAATTCCGCTGCGCATGTTTGATCGAAACCCAACAGTGGTATCAGAGCCCCGTTCACGTTGATTATTTCAATACCTAGATCATGTTATGTGTATATAAATTGTTTATGTGCCCTGCATGATACGAATATTGGAATATGCGATATATATGTGTTATGTGATTTTATGTGGTTTATTGTTTTACAACTTTAATCGCACGATTCAATCGCAATAAATAAATTATGGTGGATTCAGAATTGTTGGTTATTAATTTTTGATTGGATCAAAGTTTTAATAATCGGGGAAAAACAATTTTGAGACAAAATTTTCGAACTTAAAATTCTGCACATTCTGATTGAACTGGGCGACCGCACGGAAGATACTGGGCGGCCGCACGGTTTTTGGGCGACCGCACAGGTAATTTGGGCGGCCGCACGCCAAGATCATAATGTCTGATTTTGCTCAAAAATCAGAATTTGGAATTTTCGAGAGGTTCAACAGAACCAATAACAGAACCAATCCAGACCTGCTGATCTGGAATGGGTTTTGGATAGTTGGTTTGTGTGTGGATCTTGGGGTTTGATTTTCCTATTTGTTTTAGTCTTGTGATTCCTAGATTGGTTCAAGGTTTGGATGGCTAATCTGCGTTCATCGAGATTGTGTTTCCCAAACTTGATCGCAATCAAAGTTTCAAAGATAAAACGAAGTTATAATTATGAAGAGTTCATAATTGCTAAAATTGAGAAACAAAGTTCTTGATTCAATGATTGGAGATCCATGTGGAATTGTGAATGCAATTGGCCTACGTTCATCGAGACCATCTATTGCTTAGTTTCGGCCACATGGACTACTTTCTTGGTCTCTTGAATTAGTGCGGGATTGTGGTTGCCTAATGGCTTAGTTCGACCGCACTTCTTGTTGACTTGATTTGGAGATAATGACCAAAGTTGAAATAGTCTCATCCTCATAATTATAGAGAAACTAATGACACATAAATACCATGCTTAAATTAATGGAGATTAATTTAGTGGCTAAACTTGATGTGTAACATGTTTATATTATGTGCTCATAAATGTGTTATATGCCACATGTGATGAACCTTCAAAGAAAGTTTTAAGTCTTTTATTGCCATGCTATGATTAAAACACTTGTTAGTACATGAGTGATTTTAATGTAGATTCGCCCTAGCGAGGTGCATTAAATTTATTTATGTATGAGCAAGATAGATAATGTGGGCACGCCCTAGCGGGACACATTAACTATGCGTTTAAAATGGTTAGACTTAATTGGGCGTCAAAACAGTTTTGGGCCTAGGCAAAGATGAGGTTTAACATGCTTTTTGAAATTGGATTTCTTAAAGAATCTCATAAAAGGAACTAAGAGTCATATGAGATGTGATTGACAAGAGTTGTCTACCTAATTAATTTGATTTTGTGTAATCCGCCTTAGCGGACTTGAAATTAAATTAAAGTTGGATCTTAGCCCAATTAAATTATATTATACATTGGATGTATATGAAGGTTATATAATTTAGAAAGAGTATTTTGTTTGAAAAATACATTATTTATCTCTTTAATGAAAATCGGTACTTATTAAATTTTAGAAATTTTGCATATTTGTAGATAATGACTAATAACACTCAATCAATGTCATTGCGATCGATCCTTGAGAAGGATAAGCTCGAAGAGAATGGTATGAACTTTATGGATTGGATCCGTAGCATAAGAATCGTTCTTAGGCAAGAAGATAAGTTGTACATTCTCGATGGGCCTCTCCCCGCTGAACCACCGCCTACTGCCCCTAGGGTAGAAAGAGACAATTACAAGAAACATCGTAATGATTCTAGAGATGTAAGTTGTCTCATGCTTGCTGCTATGTGTTCAAAACTCCAACAAAGTTTGGAACATTTGGAAGCCTATGAGATAGGCGTGGAGTTGAGAACCATGTTTCAAGAGCAAGCTAGGCAAGAGAGGTACAAGACCATTGTTGCATTCACTACTAGTAAAATGAATGAAGGGCAACAAGTGAGTCCTCACTTTCTTAAAATGAAAGGTTATGTAGAGCACCTTGAGAAACTTGGCTATCCAATCCCATTGGAGCTAGCCACGGATCTCATTCTTAATTCATTGCCTAAAAGTTAAAATCAGTTTGTGATGAATTATAACATGCATGGAATGGATAAGAATCTCTCTGAGTTGCATGGGACGCTCAAAACTGCAGAGATGAAAATTGTGGAGAAAGGTTCTCCCGTGCTCTTGGTTCATGATGGGAAGAAGGCTGGTGCCAAAGGAAAGGGTAAGGCAAAAGTTGTCAAACCCAAAATAAGCAAGGCAAAGGTTGCCAAGGCTTCTGAGGCAAAACCTGATTCACAAAAGGATGCAATCTGTTTCCATTGTCAAGAAATTGGTCATAGAACGAATCTTTAAAAGGACTACATTGGAATTTTGGAAATTCTGGACATCCTGGGAAGTGGGCGACCGCACAGTATGGACTGGGCGGCCGCACAATTATCTTAGTTTTGTACCAGTTTTGCTTCAGATAGTTGTGCGACCGCACAGAGGGTTTTGGGCGGCCGCACAGTGCTGTCGGGTGGCAGATTCCTAATTTGATTAGGAAACGAATTTTGGACGGATTTTGACACAAGTTTCCTATTAGGAATAGGTCATACTTGTGTATAAAAGACCAAATTCGGCCAGCACTCAATGCCAATGATTTTGTGAGTCTCAAAGAGTTTGAGAGAAGGTTTATTTTGTTCTAAGACATTCTTGGTTGAAGAACAAAATAATACACAAAATAAATTCCATATAGTTCTTTTGATTGTGAAAAAGTGTTTCACAATTTGGTCTAGCAACCAAGATCAAAGAAGCTCCTTTGATATTCGTTCGAAGTGTGGATACCGCTAGAGGGTGAAAATCATCATCTTCAAGGTTCGTGTTCAAGCTTTATGATCGTGATCAAGTCTTCAAACCTCCACCAAAGACCAAGAGAATTTGATAGCCATCAAGGGTTAGTTTACTCCTTTATTCTTATGTTGTATTTGATTTAATCGTATGAACGGATCCATGGCTTTGGGTTTCAAAATTTTAAATGCTAAATTCTGCTGCGCATGTTTGATCGAAACCCAACAGTGGCTAGGGTTTAGAGAATGTGTTTACCTAGGTTTAAGGCTAGGGTTTGGAGACCGAAAGCATTTGAAGGTTTGTCTTGGTTTAGACCGAGCAAGTTTGAGGTCTAAGAGTGTTGCGGTTTGGGGCAAATAAGCTTGATACCTCGTGGCTGGATAGGCTCGATAGATTAGACCTAGGCTAGAGTGCTAGGGTTTAGCTAGGGTACGACTCAGACATGTGTTTAGGAGACCGGGGCCTAATGGAATGGTAGGCGTGAGATCTAGGAGATCGAAGGCTAGGCAGGGTAGCGTTGGGACATAAGGCTTTCAAGCGGGTAAGTCTTTTGTCCTAGAGAAACCGCGTTATGGGTTAGGACCAAGCAGGCTTGAGGTCGGCCAAGGAGCAGCGGATTGGGATTGGATGATCCTAGTACCTAATACGCATGTCGGGCTTGGATCCTAGAGTGTTTGAAAGTTTAGGCTAGGTGCGAACCATAGGTGCGGGAAATGGTTTTGGATATATGACCATGTTGGCGTTTTAGGTAAAGGGATTGAGTGTCCAAGACTTTGCTTGAGTACAATAGGTACCTAAGTTGGATTGGGTATGCTTAGGTCCTAAGTTTGTCTCAGAGGTCATTGCGCGTGACCAATCTCGTTCGGCGATTGCGAAGGTGGGTTTGGTATGGGACCAAAGGTGTTAAGCGTACGATTTTTGACTGGATGGGTTTTGATATCTTTATGGCATGTCACGGCACGCGGGAGATCCTATGCGTTCGAGCATGTTTGAGGTTTGGACTTGTGGGGAAGAAAGGTTTGAGATCCATGGAGTTCAAGGGTGGACCTTGTAGGTGGCGAGGTTTGGACTCGGCTCGGATTAAGTAGGTTAGAGACCTAAGGGGTTGAAGTTCAGACTAGGAAATCTTTTAAAGCTAAGGAGTGACACTAGGTTTAAGAGTGGCAGGGCTATGGTTTGGGTATGACGGTAGGCGTAGATGGCATTGTTTTGGTTGGACCGAGCAGGCTTGGGAACTAAAGAGTTCTAAGGGTCTACATCTAAGGTTATAGACCTAGAGGGTAGACATTTTTGTGATCTAAAGGGTTTAGGAGTTGAGACCTAAAGTGTGGATCGGATATGCTAGAGACCTACAAGGTAGGCGCTTGGTAGACTTGAATGGACTTGGGATCTAAGGGATCGTTCAATAGGTTAGACTGGGTAGACCTAAGAGGTTAGACCTAAGAGAATAAGGGAGACATAGTCTGGACAAGGCAAGGATGAATATATATTGGTAGGTTTGGGATCTAAGAGATCAGGTAGGCTCGAGACCAGTAGGTTCGGGACCTAATTGGTCATTCTAAGGATTTGGATTCGGTAGACTGGTTTAAGGCTTGAGGTTTTGGATAAGACTGGTTTGAAGCTTTAGGAGTCCCGCTACTAACTTGTGGAGGGTCGAGCTAAGGGGTTATGGTGTAACCTATGTAAGACTGACCGGGTAGGTGCGGGACCTAAGGTTTTGAATCAAGTCAGATTGGGACGTAGAGAGTTGAGGGTTTAGGCCTAGGGATTCCCTAAAGTGTAGGAGATAGGGTAAAGGACCGAGTCAACTCAAGAATCACGGAGATGGGTCTCAGATGGATCGAGGATGTTTTTACAATTTTGTGGAGACCGAGAGTGCGTGTTTATAAACAAAGTGTCAGGGAAGAGAAAACTTTATGAAAGTGCTATGATCTTATACAGATGCCTTATAATTAATTATGATTCTAATCAATCCAAATAGGTCGTCGCTTGCCGAGTTTGACGATGAGGGGTGCCCTTCTTCTAAGTGTATCCTTGTTGACGCCTCGGTGTTTTCCGAGAAAACACATAGTCGACCCATTCTGTTGGGGAAGCCCCAGTTCGATAAGGGTGTAGACCGGGGTATCCTACCTCCTTTAAGACGCGCCCTTTTTCTGCCTAGACCGCCGTTTCGGGTTTTCAATCTAGCGGGCATCTCCTTTGCGTCATCTCTTTTTTTTTTTTTTTTTTTTTTTTTTGAAAATCATTCAGTCGACTCAAAAAAGGAAAAATAAATGTTTAAACATGCGGGGGCATTTTGGGTGATAGTGAGAGGGAGAGAGAGATAGTACTCGCACTTTGACTCTTTGGACAATTGAGTGTATATAAAAGGAAGGAAGCCCCTGCTTGACAGAAAGTATGTGTTTAGCTCTTTCCTAGATTGTAGAACAGAAGACTTGTCGAGACATTTGAAAATTGTTTTATTCAAGATTCTCATTTGATTGCTCGAGAATGGACCTCGTTGATTAGTTAATGAGTTATGGTTAATTGGTAAACAAGTAGCCTTAAATTAATAAATGTTTTGATCAATTGTGAGTGAAGAAGTCAGGAGTAGAAATATGGGGGAAGAGAGAAGAGAAAGAAAATTGGCTCGAGGTGGGTTGTGTATATTTTGGACCGAACCGGGAGGTTGCCTACGTTCTCCACAAGGTGAGGAGCTCAGGTCCACGTAGTTCGGGGATAACCCGCTTGACGATGGTGTCGGGTTTCAGTGGGTATGTGTGGGAGGAAAGAAAAGAAAGAAAGTTGGCCCAAGGTAGGTTATGTTTGGCTTTGAGTGGTTGCTCTGTTGACGATGAACTTGGGTTTTGAGTTTAGGGGTGTGAGGTTCGTTTGAGGTGAGTTGTTCTTTGTAACTCATTGCGGTGGATTACTCCTTTGTAGTTATTGCAGTGGATTGCTCCATCGTAGTTGTCATGGGTTGCTGCCATTTATCTTCTTTGTAAGGAAAGAAAGGAAAATAGAACATTTGAGGTGAAAAGAAAATGGGACTTTTACTTTTCCATGGTGATAGCCCCTTCTATTTTTCTTTTTCTTTTTTTATTTTATCTCTTTGTGCACACCCTTTTTTTTTTTTTTGCCTAGGCCGCCCTTTCGGGTTTTCAACCTAGCGGGCTTCTTTTTGTGCAATGCTCTAACTTTTGCCTAGGTCGCCCTTTTGGGTTTCAACCTAGCGAGCCATATATATATTTTTTTTTTATATATTTGTACATGAAACATTGGGCAAGACAAGCCCCTAGTTTGCTTTCGCCTCTCTCGATTGCGAGGTAGCTTCCTTATAGTTCGAGCGGCCTTTTGCTGGCGGCAGGCATCCTAGCCCCTTGATTTTCACCAGTAGAGCTCCATTGGATTATCACTTGCACCAATTAATGGCATGAATGACTTCGTGCACTTGTCTTACATTTGCGATGGAATACGGACAGCCCCAGTGTAACGGCATGTAGTACTCATGAAGGGAACAAACCAACCCTTTAAATTGTGGCAGCATGGATGTCTATTTGATGATGAGCAACCGCAGTCCATTTCTTTGTCACGAACTTATAAAAAGGGGTCTAACGGTGGGATGAGAGGCGTATGAGGATTGTGTATGGGAGAAGGTGTATATAGAGAGTGTACATAAAGTGTGTACAAGGGGTGAGTGTATAGAGAGAGTGTATGGGGGTAGAATGTAGAGAGAAGAGAAAGTGATTCGTTCATCCCAATTGATCGAAGCATTTGTTATTTTGAGATTAATCGTTTACTTAGTTATGTGAATGGTTTGTGGGTCCATTTACCTTTTAATGAGTCGTCATTAATGAGTAAGATTAAGATTAATTCATCAAATAAAGATATAGCAATCAAGCGAAAATGGTGAATAAGACAATTTTCATGGAATTGATTTATGCAAGATTATATCTCAAGTCTAGAGAGAAAAGAAAAGAAATAAATACCCTTTTCTTGGAACTAAAAGATTTAAACTGACTAGTCCGGGGTGGACTTTTACTTAAAGAAACAAAAATCGTCCACAGTGGACTTTTCACTAAGGACACTCTAGAACCTACGAAGACAGAATGACCCTTTTCTTTTCTTTTATTTAAAGGAGGTAGCCCCAATTTCCTCTTTTGCCCATGCCCATGTATTCCGTTGGCGGGTGATGGCTCCGCTGTCAATGAGGCTTTGAATCTTTCTCCTCAATTGGAGGTAATCTTCGGTGTCATGCCCAATGTACTGGTGGTATTGGCAGTGTTTGGAGGGATCCAAGCCTTGCTTCACCCTACTTGGTTCATAGTTGAACAAAGGAGACAACTTGCCGGCTTGAACTAGACTTTTGAAGAGTTTGGCTAACGGCATACCCAAGTCGCCGAATTCGCGCTCGTCCTTCCTTTCACGAACTGTCTTTGAGGGTGACTTAGGGACCGGCACCCCTTGTTGATGAGTAGTCATAGGAGGCATCCCGACGGGGACAGTCTGTGGCGGCCCGTACATTTGAGGAGCGTACGGGTGTTGACATTGAGCAAGAGGGAGAACTCGACTGAGGTAATCATAAACGCCACGAGTGTCAGACAATTGGCGCCTCTCGATATATCTTAGGGTCTTATGCATCTCCTTCTGAAAGTGTGTTGCTTGCTCGTTGAGAATGGCCTTAAAGTGGATTGCTTGTTCATCGAGGATGGCTTCGAAGCGGGATGCTTGCTTACTGAGAGCAGTACCGGTGTAGAGGATTGTCTCGGGATCTTGGGTAGCAGCTTCAGTTGCAACTTCGATGTTCCTTGCAGCCGACATGATGCAGAACTCTATGTCATGAAAGAATTAGATTCGTATTTAATGATAAGGCATCGTTATAAAAATCATTTTTTGGAAAAGAGTCGGTCTCCACATTTTTTGAAATGCGTTTTGGTAAAAAATTGAAAGTTTGACCGGGCCGAAGTTGCCTACGTTCCCTTTATCATGAGGGAGAGGTCCCACACAATAAGAGGCTCAGGTCGCCGTAGTTCGAATCAATATAGACATTTAAAAAGAGACGACCATAGGGGTCAATTTGATAAAGTCTGGATATTTTTGAGATAAAGAGTGACCCTTGGGGGGTCAAAAGAGGGAGATGACTCGGTCCTTGGTGAGGAAGACCTATGTGGGTTTGGTCGAGTCGGGTAAGGTTTGACTTAAAGTTTGACTTAGGTGGTTGAGAGGTTGGTCGAGAAAGCCCATGTAGATAATGGTGGGTTGACCTATATGGGTAAAGGATAGGTCGACCTAAATGAGGAGGGTAGGATTGACCTATATGGTGAATGGATCAAGATAGCAGGTCGTAGCGGGTTGTCTATGGGATGGTCTAAGCGGGATAGGCGTGGTTTGACCTAAGCGGGTCAAATGAGGATTGGTTCACCTAGATGGGTCCAAAAGGTGAGTAGGGTGACCTAAGAGGTCGAAGGTGATAGGGTTGACCTAGGAGGTCAAGGGTAGACCTAAGAGGTCAAAGGCGGATAAAGTTGACCTAGGCGGTCAAAGGTTGGGAAGGTTGACCTAGGCGGTCAAAGGTTGACCTAAGAGGTCAAAGGTGGATGAGGTTGACCTAGGCGGTCAAGGGTTAACCTAAGAGGTCAAAGGTGGATGAGGTTGACCTATGGGGACAAAGGTGATAGGGTTGACCTAAGAGGTCGAAGGTGATAGGGTTGACCTAAGAGGTCGAAGGTGATAGTGTTGACCTAGGATGTCAAGGGTAGACCTAAGAGGTCAAAGGCGGATGAGGTTGACCTAGGGGGTCAAGGGTAGTCCTAAGAGGTCAAAGGGTGGTAAGGTTTACCTAGGAGGTCAAAGGTTGACCTAAGGGGTCAAAGGTTGGCCTAAGAGGTCAAAGGGTGGTAAGGTTGACCTAGGAGGTCAAAGGTTGACCTAAGGGGTCAAAGGTTGGCTTAAGAGGTCAAAGGTAGATAAGGTTGACCTTGGGGATCAAAGGTTGGGAAGGTTGACCTAGGTGGTCGAAGGTAGACCTAAGAGGTCAAAGGCGGATAAAGTTGACCTAGGCGGTCAAGGGTAGACCTAAGAGGTCAAAGGCGGATGAGGTTAACCTAGGCGATCAAGGGTTAACCTAAGAGGTCAAAGGTGATAAGGTTGACCTAGGAGGTCAAGGGTTGAGAAGGTTGACCTAGGCGGTCAAAGGTTGACCTAGGAGGTCAAAGGTTGACCTAAGGTTGACCTAGGCAGTCAAAGGTTGATAAGGTTGACCTAGGGGGTCAAAGGTTGAGAAGGTTGACCTAGGCGGTCAAAGGTTGAGAAGGTTGACCTAGGCGGTCAAAGGTTGAGAAGGTTGACCTAGGCGGTTGAAGGTGAAGGGTAGACCCAAATGGATCGCAATGATGGCCCAACGGATGAGCGATGGACCTTAGAGGTCGCCTAGATGCAATGCACATTTTATTTTGCGAAAAGTTTTTGCATTTTTTTACATCCTAAATGGGTGGTCCGAGGAGTGTCCTAATCTCTATGTGTGGGTTGACACGGGTTAGGTTAAAGGTTCCCACCGCTCGCGTAACATACACGGTGAGTGGAGTAGACGAGTGACTCGAAAAATGTGAGGCAGTAGCGCACAAATTCCTGCACATCGAATACTCCTGGTAGTAGGGACCTGTGCAGTGCTGACATGGACTAGTGGTAGTGTGAGGCAAGAAACTAATTCTTTTTAGGGAGAAAAGAGAGAAGTTTTTAATGTTGGGATGATGCAATGCAATGCATGAGAGAGAGAGAGAGAGAGAGAGAATAATGTACAAGGGAGCATAGCAGAGTTTTGTTTGACCCTAATACTAAAGCGAAGATAACAAGGGTACATGGCACAAGGTACAAGGTACAAGTATTAACATGGCGGAGTGCGCGGGTGCATGTGTAAAGATGGCTTAACTGTAGGGGGTACGTGAAAACATGGTAAGTGTGCATGTGTAAACATGGAAGGTGTGTGTGTGTGCATGTGTAAACATGGCAGGTGTGTGCATGTGTAAACATGGCCGGTGTGTGCATGTGTAAACATGGCAGGTGTGTGCATGTGTAAACATATATATAAACATGGCAAGTATGTGCATGTGTAAACATGGCAGGTGTGTGCATGTGTAAACATGGCAGGTGTGTGCATGTGTAAACATGATAGGTGTGTGCATGTGTAAACATGGCAGTGTGTGTGCATGTGTAAACATGGCAGGTGTGTGTAGGGTGCATGTGTATACATGGCAGGTGTGTGTAGGGTGCATGTGTAAACATGGCAAGCATCATGATGTGACGAAAGTTAGACCCACTAAGTTTGAAAAAGTTTCACAGCAGTCCCTAGCAGAGTCGCCACAGTGAATACGTGTTTTTGAATTTGGGAATATTCATAGCAACATTAAAATATGAGAGTCGCCACGCCGTTTTAATTAAAGCCAAAACTTTGAGAAAAAGCATGTTTAATGGGTTCGGGGGTCAAATTACAACAAGAGAAGAATATTGAACGTTATCACTCCTATTGCCCGAATTGATCGGTCTTTCTATCATGATGCGGTGTATGTAGTGTGTTAGTGATTGAGACCGGATCCGAAGATTGCCTACGTTCCCCTCAATGTGAGAAGCTCAGGTCAGCATAGTTCGCAGAGAATTAGAATAGGCAGAAGAATCGGGAACATGCATAATGAGGGGGGAATTACCTAAAGTTTAGGGTTTAGAAGTAGTTCCTAGATCATCCTCGGGTTGATGAACCCTCGATCATCATCGGCTATGAAATAACATGTAATTATGAAGATCGCAACCCTAAATATAGCATAAATGAGGTTTTAATCTAGAATATGATGAATATGCGAAGAACATATTATGAACATATGAATGTCATGAAGAAAATATGAATAAAGATGTTAGGAACATGAATATTATAAAGAACACATGAATAAACATATTAAGAATATGAATATTATGGATCTAAACTAATAATATGACAAGAACATGAAGAAAAAGTTAGAAAACTTACCTTTGTTTGCAAGAAATAACCTTGGATCTTCTTGGGATTCTTGAGAGTGTTTTTGGAGGCTTGAATGACTTGATTTGGGAGCAAAATCGTCACTTGTGAGCTCTCAATTCGGATCCCCCTATTATGAGGCAAGGGAGGTTTTAAATAGGAAACTGATGGAGAGATCTGACGGTCCAGATCATCCGGGGCGGATGTGGCCGCGTGGCCAATATTGAGGGCGGCGGCGAAAGTGGCCGCGTGGCCAATATTGAGGGCGGCGGCGAAAGTGGCCGCGTGGCCATCGTTGCGCGCTGACTTGAAATTCAAGCTAGGGTTTTACTGTTCATACAAGGCAACCCTAAATGTCCATTTTTAATGTTTTCTAGAACATTGAGCTATTTTTGGGAATCCAGGACAAGTCCTTGCAAGGTTTCTAATTCCTATAAAGTCCTTGTATATTTGGGAAAGCCCTAATAAACTCATTTTCAGATCGGGTACTAACAAGTCTACGTGGACGACATGATTATCCACTCGAAGGGGACAGACGGTCAACATTTGATTGACCTCCGCAAGTTCTTTGAAAGGCTCCGGCAACACAAGATGATGCTCAATCCCGCAAAGTGCACCTTCGAAGTTATCCGAGGCAAAGTTCTTGGCTACATGGTCACCGAGAGGGGAATTGAAGCAGACCCCTCAAAATCAAGGTGACATGCCTCCTCCAAAGACACAGAAAGAAATCAAAGGCTTCATGGGCAGACTTCAGTACATCAGACGGTTCGTGCACCAGCTTACTTCCATGTGTGAGCCAATCTTCAAGCTACTCAAGGAGAATGTGGCTCTAGAATGGACCGACGCTTGCCAAGAAGCTTTCGACCAAGTGAAACATTACTTGACGTGCCCTCCAGTCTTGGTTCCACCACACAAGGAGAAACCTCTCTTGCTCTACCTCACAGTGAACGATGAAGCCCTTGGGGCTATGCTAGCACAAGAGCAACGAGATTCCACAAAAAAATGCCATTTACTTTGTCAGTTGCCGATTCCAAGGAGGCGAAAAGAACTACTCTGTCTTAGAGAAGTCATGTGCAACATTGGTTTGGGTCACTCAAAAGCTCAAACATTACATGGAAGCCTTTCCAATTAAGTTAGTATCAAAAGTGGACCCACTCCGCTACATCTTTGAGAAGCCTTTCATGTCAACAAGGATAGCCAAGTGGTATTTCATGCTCGCTGGCTATGATATCACTTTCGTCACACTCAAATCCATCAGGGGGAAAGTGTTCAGTGATAAGCTGGCTGAATTTTCGTGTGATGAAGTTAAGGGGGAAGACTTACAATTTCCCGATGAGCACTTGGTTTGCACTACAACCGAGGAAAATGAGTGGCAACTTTTTTTCGATGGCGCAGCCAATAAGCACGGTTATGGGATATGAATGTTGCTTGTCGATCCAAAGGACATCTACACTCCAATCGCAATCCGTCTTGAATTCGAAGCTACCAACAACATTGCCGAATATGAAGCATGTATAGCGGGGCTAGAAGCAGCACTAGAAAGAAATGTCACAGAGCTAGAAGTATTCGGTGACTCCCTGCTCCTTATCAATCAGACATTGGGTAAATGACGAATCCAAGACCCGACCCTCCAACAGTATGGGCAACACCTCGAGGAATTAGCTGAACAGTTCCAAGACATCACGTTTAATTATTTGCCGAGGGACAAGAACCGCTTTACCGATGCTTTAGCCACCATAGCCTCATTGGTTGAAATACCCAAAGGGAAAATGGTGAAGCCCTTCAAAATTTCAAGAAGTACCAGTCTGGCGTATTGCATGAACATTGAGATCAATGAAGTCCAAGACAACCCCCCGTGGTACACAGACATCATGAACTTTCTCAACAATGGCACCTTTCCCGAGAACAGCAATGGGAAAACTCGAGTAGCACTACAAAAGCTAGCCGCCAGATATGTATTGATTGGAAACCGAGTCTACAAAAGACATCATCAAGGGATCAATCTCTTATGTGCAAATGAGTCCGAAGCTCAAGAAATCATGCACAAAGTGTTGGTGTTGGTGCCCTAGGCACGGTTGTTAAACGTTGTATAAGTTATCATTTTATTCATGATGATAAAGAGATAATAAGATTATTATTGTTGCTCATGTTTTGCTTATAATAATCTCCGTCCCTAGAGCTTGTTAAGCACTAGTATAAAGGCTAAATGATCATGGGATGATCATTTTAGATTTATGGGTACTTGTTTGGAACAAGGTACTGGACATGACCCGCGGTATGAGATTTATGTCATGGTCGATGTCATATATAAATCTCATATTAGTTATGTCATTTGAATCCTTATACATGAAGTTATTATATTCTTCCACTTGATGAACATTATGTTTGACATATTCAAACGCTGCCTTAACACGGTAGTTATAAAGGGTATGATTGGCATGATTGGATTCACGTAGGGAAGAATAATAAGCCAAATGGATTTGTCCCTCTTCGGAGAGATGTCAAGCTTGGGCCCTCAAAGGAATGATGTTGGTGAAATGTTTGGCCAAACCCAAATGGATTGATTGGATCAATGTCATTTGGATTATCAACATATTCGGAATCGAGAAAGTATTGAACAATACAAGTTGACTTGTTGACCATGACTTGTGTTCAATGACATCGGAGACAAAGGATTATGACATGTTCTAAAAGGAATGCGAACTTGTATCTAGTTACACTATTTGGGTAGGTATGACGGTTTTCTAGAACCTAATCATATCTTATGGGTTCATGTTTGGGCTCATTGCCAACTTAGTGTAATCCTAGAGGGTCACACACGAATAGAACGAATCGTAAAGGACTAAATTGGAATTATGGAAGAATGTCAGATTTTGGCTCTGGCACGGTCGTGCGCCTTAAAATGGCACGGCCGTGCCATAAATCCAAACCAAGGCAAAACCTGTCGGCATGTTTGGCACGACCGTGCCAAGAAGACAAGCACGACCGTGCCGAAAATTGTCAATATGGGGGAATCTTGCGGACCTGATGGCACGACCGTGCCAGATTATAAGGCACGACCGTGCCAGTCAAGTCGGCCAGAATTCTTTGTTGCCTAATTTGGTGACGGGATTTAGGTTTCCTAAGTCCTTAAGGGTTAAGGATTAGGACCTATAAAAGGATCCTTTCAGCAGCCATTAGACACATGATTATGAGTGCCTCCATAAGGTTTTGAGAGGTTATTTTCTTGTTCTAAGATCCCAAAAGTGAAGAACAAGAATATTCATAATTCCATATAGTTCTTACAATTGTGAAAGCGTGTTTCATAATTTGGTCTAGCAACCAAGATCAAGTGTTCTTGATATTCGTTCGTGGTGTGGATACCGCTAGAGGGTGAAACTTATCATCTTCATAGTTCGTGATTCTTGCTTTGTTCGCGATCAAGATTTCAAGCCTCCATCGAATTCAAGGTTGCAAAATCAAAGGCATCAAGGGTTAGTATTCTAGTATTCATTATGTTGTATTTGACTTAATCATATGAATTGATCTATGGGCTTTGGGTTTCATAAATTTTAAATGCTTAATTCCACTGCGCATGTTACTACGAACCCAACAGTGGTATCAGAGCCCCGTTCATGTTGATTATTTCAATACATAATCATGTTGTGTGTATATAAATTGTTTATGTGCCTAGCATGATTTGAATATTGGGATTATGATGTTTATGTGGTCTATGCGTTTTATGTGGTTTATTGTTTTTATAAACTTTAATCGCACTGTTCAATCGCAATTAAAATTATGGTGGATTTAAAATTGTTTGGATTATCAATTTTTGATTGGATCAAAGTTTTGATATTCTAGGGATTCAAGAATAAATCGTTTATTCAAGGTTTTGATGATCATGGTGATTGGATCACCAAGAACACCAAATCCTAATTGAATCGGGAAAAACAATTTTGAGATAAATATTGGAACTTTAAAAATTTGGATTTTTCGCAAGGGGTCCGACCGGACCCAAGCCTTGACCCGGCCGGACCTAGGGTTTGGCGTGGGGGTAGGGTTTAGGTTTTGGGTGTGGATCTTGGGTTTAAATCTCCTATTTGTTTTAGTCTTGTGATTCTAAGATTAGTTCAAGGTTTGGATGGCTAATCTACGTTCATCGAGATTGTGTTTCCCAAACTTGATCGCAATCAAGGTTTCAAAGATAAAACGAAATTAGAATTATGAAGAGTTCATAATTGCTAAAATTGAGAAACAAAGTTCTTGATTCAATGATTGGAGATCCATGTGGAATTGTGAATGCAATTGGCCTACGTTCATCGAGACCATCTATTGTTTAGTTTCGGCCACATGGACTACTTTCTTGGTTTCTTGAATTAGTGCGGAATTGTGGTTGCCAATGGCTTAGTTCGGCCGCACTTCTTGTTGTCTTGATTTGGAGATGATGACCAAAGTTCAAATAATCTCATCCTCATAATTATAGAGAAACTAATGACACATAAATATTATGCTTAAATTAATGGAGATTAATTTAGTGGCTAAACTTGATGCGTAACATGTTTATCTTGTGTGCTCATAAATATGTTGTATGCTATATGTGATGAACCTTCAAGAAAGTTTTAAGTCCTTTTGCCATGCCATGATTAAAACACTTGTTAGTGCATGGGTGATTTTAATGTGGGTTCGCCCTAGCGAGGTGCATTAACTTTATCTATGTATGAGCAAGATGAGTGAATAAGAGTTTCCTATGCGTTTAAAATGGTTGGACTTAATAAGGCGTCAAAACAGTTTTGGGCCTAGGCAAAAGATGAGATTAAACATGCTTTTGAAATTGGATCACTAAGAATCATATGAGATATGATTGACAAGAAATTGTCTACCTATTTAATTTGATTTTGAGCGGTCCGCCTCCGTGGACTCAAGATTAAATTAAAGTTGGATCTTAGCCCAATTTAAAAGAGTCTCATGAAAGGATCTAAGAGTCATATGAGATATGATTGACAGGGTTGTCTACCTAATTAATTTAGTTTTGAGCGGTGCGCCAAAGCGTACTCAAAATTAAGTTAAAGTTGGATCTTAGCCCATTTAAATTATATCATACATTGGATGTATATGAAGGTTATATAATTTAGTGGGAGTATTTTGGAAAATACATTATTTATCTCTTTAATGAGATTGGTACTTGTAAAATTTTGGAAATTTTGCATAAGTTGTAGACGACAACTAAAATCGTTGCGATTAATCCTTGTTAAGGATAAAGCTTCAAAAGAATGGCACAAACTTCATGGATTGGATCCTGAGCCTAAGAATGGTTCTAAGGCAAGAAGATGGGTTGTACATTCTTGATGGGCCTATTCCTAAAGAACCCAAAGCCGGAATAGACAATCACAAGAATCATGAGTATGATTCTAGGAATGTGAGTTGTCTTATGCTCGCGATTATGTGCTCAAAACTCCAACAAAGTTTGGAACTTGTTGAAGCCTATTAGATAGGCGTGGAGTTGAGTTACATGTTTCAAAAGGCAATCTAGGCAAGAAAGGTATAAAACCATTATTGCATTCACTTCTTGCAAAA
Organism: Campanula takesimana; assembly: GCA_026119855.1. Taxonomy (NCBI): domain Eukaryota; kingdom Viridiplantae; phylum Streptophyta; class Magnoliopsida; order Asterales; family Campanulaceae; genus Campanula; species Campanula takesimana. Next base: position 249,432 of record JAOWBW010001500.1, on the reverse strand, counting down.
GGAGTAAAGGGCAATAAGTGGAACCTCACATGCTTAAGATAAAGGCTACGTAGAACATCTTGAGAAACTTGGTTGTCCAATTGGATTGGAACAAGCCACGGATCTCATTCTTGATTCATTGTCCAATAGTTATAATCACTTTGTGATGAACTATAACATGCTTGGAATGAATAAGAATCTCTCCGAGTTGCATGATATGCTGAAAAACTGCGGAGATGAAGATAATGGAGAAAGGTTCTCCAATACTCATGATTCATAATGGAAAAGGGTCAAATGCCAAAAGAAAGGTAAGACAAGGGTTGTCAAAACCTAAAACTATAATTGATGCAATTTGGAAAAATGGCAATTGGATTGACCATTTAAAATTGTAGTCAAAAGGTAAGACAAGAGTTGTCAAACCTAAAGGAAATAATTATGGTTATAATAATAACTCTAAATTGATACAATTTGGTAATGTGGCAATTGGATTGACCATTTAGAATTGTAGTCAAAATTTTGGGTGATCAATAAAAGGAATGGTAGTGGGACTACCACTCGGAATATTTATGTTATAAATTATTCTTTCTAAATTTAATTATTGAGTATTGGATACCAGAATAATTAGTAAGATGAAAGACTACTTATAGTAAAGTTTTATCTACAAACAGTAATGATGCAATGGTTGCAACATTGTTCGTAGGACACTTGTAAAGTGACTTTACTGATGAAGTAGGAAATATTATTTTGTTATAAGATAATGAAGGATATTCATTTCTTATTTGGAATAAGAAAGGTGCTTTATTTATTATGATTTACTTCATTGTGTTATCATATAAATAAATCTTATATCTTAAATCTTGAAGAACAAAGTAATAAAGACTATAACATAAATAATTAAAATTCTTTATGCATTATTGTTTTGATCAAATAAATGAGAAATGCATATCTAAAATTCCATGGGACGGAGTTTTAAGTCATATGATTTGGAATCACATGATTTATGCAAATCTTATTTACTTGGATCAAGACATCTTTTACTATGATTGGTAAAAAGGCTAATGTCTTAATTGACCTAATACATTTCGATGTGTATGGTGCATTAAGAAGAAATGCTAAAAGAGAATTTTGGTTATACTTGGTAAAACTATTCAAAAATTATGATTGGATCATGATGATGAATAATTAAACCAAGAATTTGACAGTCATCATTAAAGTTGCGAAATTGTTTCACAAAATTAACTTCACTAAGAATATCATTCTAAATGATATGTCTGCGTGGAAGTATAAGAACCTTATTGGATACGGTTCGTTGGATGACAAAGTCAAAGTGATCTTCCATTATTCATTTGGGGTTATGTATTTAAAACCGCTATGATTATACTAATCTGAATTCCATCAAGAGAGGTTAAAAGATGAAAGAAAACTCGGTTTGCCTTTCGCAAAGATTTAAGATGGTGAGACCTTTTGGAAAGGAGTTGTCTGGGACACACTCACATTTAAATCTAATAAATATATTTTCATGGGATATCCTAAGGAAACTTGAGGATATAATTTTACTCATAAGAAACAAATGGTTTGTTGATTATGATGATACTTTTCTAGATAAATGGTTTATCTCTAAAAGAATCAGTGGGAGTAAAATGTATCTCGAATGGTTCGAGACCTAGAAAATATATTTTAACCTAAGATGGAAGTTGAACAAGTTTTCGCAAGGAGTCGTGAAAAGTCTGTTCAAGATATACAAATACTTGCAATACATGATAGGATACAATCTATTAGTAGAAATATTTGATATTTCGAAATAGAAAGTATTGAGGTAAAGTTCATTTAGAATGAAGTATTTACCACCTATCAAAGATGCAAAATCAACTCCACATTTAGATTAATGGCTTTGAGTCATAAAATCTAAAAGGCAATTCATGTATAATAATCAAGTTTGGAACTTGATCATTCTAACCTAAGGTGTAAAAAAAACCAAAGGAGATGAATGACTTTTCTTGGAGAAAAATGTTACATGGGTAGCAAGAAACTTATTAGAATTTTCATAGTCACATGTTCATATTTGGAATATGAAAATTGACAAAATGATGTCAAAACAAGAATTCCTCAACGGGAACTCACTTAAGGATGTATTGGATACAACCTAAAGGTTTTGATAGTCAAGAAAATTCTAAAAGGTATGAAAGTTGCGAAGATTCATTTGATGGATTGAAGCAAGCTTTTGGGAGTTGGAATCTCCGTTTTGATAAGTCATAGAGCTTGGCTTGATCAAGAACGAAGATGAATCTTGTATATACAAGAAGATTAGTGGGAGCATGGTGCTATTCCTTATTTAATATGTGGATGACATATTGCTCATTGGAAACGACATTCCTATACTTTAATCTGTAAAGACTTGGTTAAGAAAGTGTTTCGCAATGAAGAATATGGATGAAGCCGCATAAGTCGTTGGCATTAATATCTATAGAGATAGATCAAGGAAGCTAAATGGTTTAAAGCCAATGTACATACATTGACAAAGTCATTAGAAGATTCCGCAAGGAAAATTCTAAGAGAAGATATTTGTCAGTGTTACATGGAGTTTTCTATGCAAAGACTCAAAATGTCCTAAAGACAAAAGATGAGCATAAGAAAAACGAATGAGATGCCATTTGCTTCGTCAATTGGATCCATGATGCCATGATAAGTACTAAGGCGGATATATCTAATGCTTGGAGCATGACGAGTAGATATTAATCCGATAACCGGTGAGAGTCATTGGATGGCTGTGAAACAATTCTTAAAGCACTTTAGAAGGACTGAAGAATTGTTTTGATCTATGGAGGGATGGAGGATGATCTCGATGTATATGGATACACGGATGCATGCTTCCAAACCGACAAAGATGATAAAAGATCGCAATTGAATTTTATAAACAATAGTGAAGCTGTAAGTTGGAATGGTTCCAAGCAGAGTACAGTCACTAATTCTACATACTAAAATCTAAGTATATTGCTGCATTGGATGCCGCAAAGAAAATTGTTTGGATTAAGAAGTTCATGGGTGAACTTAAGATGGTTCCTAGCATTGCTAATCAAATAGACTTTATTGGCAATAATAGTCGTGCTATTGATCAAGCAAAGGAACCAAGAGTACATCTTAAATCCAAACACATACTTAGGCGTTTTCTTATCATTCGAGAAATCGTTGATAAGGGAGACGTACATATATGCAAAGTACCAACTAATGATAACGTTACAGACACACTAAACAATGGGACTTCCACAAGCTAAGACATGATGGTCATGTTAGGTCCATGGGTATTGGATACCTAGGGAATTGGGCCTAGGGCAAGTGGGAGATTGTTGGTGTTGGTGCCCTAGGCACGGTTGTTAAACGTTGTATAAGTTATCATTTTATTCATGATGATAAAGAGATAATAAGATTATTATTGTTGCTCATGTTTGCTTATAATAATCTCCGTCCCTAGAGCTTGTTAAGCACTAGTATAAAGGCTAAATGATCATGGGATGATCATGTTAGATTTATGGGTACTTGTTTGGAACAAGGTACTGGACATGACCCGCGGTATGAGATTTATGTCATGGTCGATGTCATAAATAAATCTCATATTAGTTATGTCATTTGAATCCTTAGACATGAAGTTATTATAGTCTTCCACTTGATGAATATTATGTTTGACATATTCAAACGTTGCCTTAACACGGTAGTTATAAAGGGTATGATTGGCATGATGGATTCACGTAGGGAAGAATAATAAGCCAAATGGATTTGTCCCTCTTCGGAGAGATGTCAAGCTTGGGCCCCTCGAAGGAATGATGTTGGTGAAATGTTTGGCCAAACCCAAATGGATTGATTGGATCAATGTCATTTGGATTATCAACATATTCGGAATCGAGAAAGTATTGAACAATACAAGTTGACTTGTTGACCATGACTTGTGTTCAATGACATCGGAGACAAAGGGATTATGACATGTTCTAAAAGGAATGCGAACTTGTATCTAGTTACATTATTTGGGTAGGTATGACGGTTTGCTAGAACCTAATCATATCTTATGGGTTCATGTTTGGGCTCATTGCCAACTTAGTGTAATCCTAGAGGGTCACACACGAATAGAACGAATCGTAAAGGACTAAATTGGAATTATGGAAGAATGTCAGATTTTGGCTCTGGCACGGTCGTGCACCTTAAAATGGCACGGCCGTGCCATAAATCCAAACCAAGGCAAAACCTGTCGGCATGTTTGGCACGACCGTGCCAAGAAGACAAGCACGACCGTGCCGAAAATTGTCAATATGGGGGAATCTTGCGGACCTGATGGCACGACCGTGCCAGATTATAAGGCACGACCGTGCAGTCAAGTCGGCCAGAATTCTTTGTTGCCTAATTTGGTGACGGGATTTAGGTTTCCTAAGTCCTTAAGGGTTAAGGATTAGGACCTATAAAAGGATCCTTTCAGCAGCCATTAGACACATGATTATGAGTGCCTCCATAAGGTTTTGAGAGGTTATTTTCTTGTTCTAAGATCCCAAAAGTGAAGAACAAGAATATTCATAATTCCATATAGTTCTTACAATTGTGAAAGCGTGTTTCATAATTTGGTCTAGCAACCAAGATCAAGTGTTCTTGATATTCGTTCGTGGTGTGGATACCGCTAGAGGGTGAAACTTATCATCTTCATAGTTCGTGATTCTTGCTTTGTTCGTGATCAAGATTTCAAGCCTCCATCGAATTCAAGGTTGCAAAATCAAAGGCATCAAGGGTTAGTATTCTAGTATTCATTATGTTGTATTTGACTTAATCATATGAATGGATCTATGGGCTTTGGGTTTCATAAATTTTAAATGCTTAATTCCGCTGCACATGTTACTACGAAACCCAACACAAAGTCCACGAAGGCGAGTGTGGACCCCACATGAATGGGATTATGTTAGCCAAGAAGATACTCCGTATTGGTTACTATTGGACTACAATGGAAAAGGACTGCATCAAGAAAGTCAAGAAATGCGCCAAGTGCCAGTTCCATGCCAACTTGCAACATGCTCCACCGTCACAATTGTACAACATGACCACACCATGGCTGTTCTGTTGTTGGGGCATAGATATCATTGGCAAAGTCCATCCTACGGGAAGCAACGGACAGTCATTTATTCTAGTGGCCGTGGATTATTTCACGAAATGGGTTGAAGCACAAGCTTACCGAGTTCTCAACACCAAGAAAGTGGCCGAATTCATGAAGAACAACATTATGTGCCGATACGGTATTCCTAATGAGATCATCTCTGACAATGGCTCTCACTTCGAGAAAGAAAAGGATGCACTTTTAGTTGACTACAAAATTACCAAACACAAGTCATCCCCGTACCGCCCCCAAGCCAATGGAGCGGTCGAAGCAGCAAATAAGACAATCGAGGTCATCATACGAAAAATGGCTTCAATAGGAAGGGATTGGCCCGAGAAATTACCACTAGCATTGTGGGCTACCGCACATCAATACGGTCAGCAACGGGAGAAACTCCATACTCATTAGTTTATAGTTCTGAAGCCGTACTCCCAGTCGAACTCGAGGTTCCTTCTCTACGGGTCTTACTCGAGAACCAAGTCAACGAGGTTGATTCGATGCAAAGTCGATACGAGTAACTAGCCCTGCTCGATGAAAAGAGGTTAAGAGCGTTTGAACGCACAAGGGCATATCAACAAAGAATGGCAAGGGCTTTCAACAAGAAGGTGAAGCCTCGAAACATCAAAGTGGGAGACTTGGTCCTAAGACAACATTCTCCCAACGCCATGAATCCCCTCGGGAAATGGGGACCTCGGTGGATCGGTCCTTACGTGGTCAAGAAGATACTAAGCGGCGGTGCAGTCTGACTCGTTGACTTGGATGGTGATCAATTGCCAAAGGAGGTCAACCTCGACAAGCTCAAAAAGTTCTACACTTAACAAATAAAGACCATTAAAAAAAAAAAAAAAATACGCTCACTAGGTTGAAAACCCGCAAGGGCGGCCTAGGAAAAAAATAGAGCAAGTGCAAAAAAGAAGCCCGCTAGATTGAAAACCCGAAAGGGCGGTCTAAGCAAAAAACAGGGTGCACACACAAAAAAAAAAAAAAAAAAAAAAAAGGGTCTTCATTTGTTTGAACTACGGAGACCTGAGCCTCTCTACGAGAGGCACGTAGGCAACCTTCGTGTGCGGTCTAAAACATAAATTTTTACCCAATCATGTCATAACAAAATTCAATTTTTATTCATCTCTCAAATCATTTTGATCATTACAATGGATATTGTTGAGCAGTAAAAGACAATAAAACATTAAATCCTAACAAGTGGTCTATTTAATTGCAATCTTGGGGTACAAAGAAATTTCTAATCTTTCTTCGGTTTGGGAACCCATTGCTTCTTGCTACAGCCCTTGACCTTCTTAGGTGGGGGCGGAGCATTCTCGGAACCGTCAAGATGAGAGAAGACGCTAGGATGGGACGAAGCTTCATCAACAACCTTCCCCTTACCTTTGTCAAAAGAGGCCTTGACCGGGGCCTTGTAGGGCGCTTCCACACATAAGGAGAATTACCTTTACCTTTCCCCTTCTTCTTCTTAGGAAAATTACGTGGCCTAGGGGCTTCAACATGAACCATTGGCTTCGACGGCTCAACAACAACCTCATTGGGTCTTCCCAAATGATCAAAGACACTCGGGCGTGCCTTCACAATGGGGACGGGTATTGACTTTTCACCCTCCGGGACGGACACTTTCACTTCAAAAGAGAAGGTCATGGGAGCCATTCTTGGAGAATCCTGTACAGAAAGGGGCTGTAAATCAGTAGCCCAGACGCGTGCGCCTCCGCCCTTGGAGCCAAAACGCGCTCGCATCCCATGCCTTATTCCGGGCGCACTCGCCTTTGACAGACGGCAGAACAGAACAGCCCTTGTGAGTTCAGCAACAGCCCAGGCATTTCAACGCCTTCAACCTGCAATCAGTTCAGAATCCACAGCAACAGAGCAACATTCAACAGCAACAAATGGAACACTTTGGGAACACGTTTGTTTGCAAAGAGTCGACACCTAAGATCGAGTCTAAATAAAACATAAAAAATGTAGATAAATAGCTAAGATTGTAAATACGTACGAAATGTTATTACATGTTAAAAAATAAATTGTTCAAGCACTCATCCTGCCTAGTCTACTCTGAATCATCACCAGTGGCACTGTGCTCACCCCCATCGCCACTCTCGGTCTCCTCATCATCATCGGACTCTTCCTCGGACTCTTCAACGGTGATTTCATGAAGGGTTCTCTTTGGCGCCCTCACCGATGAACTGGCACCTCCATGGCTCAAGCTCCTACTCAGAGACTGCATAGCTGATTGCATAGCCTCATCCACATCAAGAGCAGCATCTCTGCATCCTCGCCCCATACCACGGGCACCCCGAGCTATACCTCTAGTAGCTCCAGACACGGTCCCTACAGCCTCCCTGGTCAGGTTCGCCATGTCCCTACAGAGATCCAGCACCTTCTTCTCCAGCTGGCGCAGCCTCCTCCGCATCCCCTTGTTTTGGAGGCATATGTGCCTATAATCAGCTACGGGCACCTGTCACAACAGAAACATGAAATTACATCAGTATGCTGAGATAAAAGAGACTGGAACAGAAAATGGGTCATAATCAGAAATGTACAAGAAAGAATACAGTCATACCCCAGCCGTCTGAGCGGGAGGCTCTCTCTCCGGTGACATGTCCTCAGGAACAATCTCCCTCTGCTCCTCGATAATCCCAAAGTTTGAGTACGTATAGTACGAAGGAGGCAGAGGAGGATCAAAGCAATAACCTGCACCGGTGGGGTAAAACTGTGCAGAAATAGAAGGAGCAGGTTGTGTTCCCCGAGGGTCGGCATACATGAAGCCCGGCATCAGATGGTTCGCCCGGAAAAGGCCGTAGTCCTGCTGAAGAAAAATGAAAGGGGAAGCCTCAATCCCTGCCATATACATGGCCCTATCATCCTCAGACAATGCCCCCCCAATTGCGAGGGCAAAAAGGAGGAAAATCCAGAACCGCCGGCCTGGGCAGGTTAAAGTAATCCACCACCTGGCTCCCATGCTGCCAGTATACTCTCTGTCACGACCCGAAATATAGGCTCTATTTTATTAGTAATTAAATGATTTTTATGTAAATTATTTGCTTATTTATTTATTTAAATTATTATTTATTTAAATAATTATGTGCGCAATTTATGTGTTATAATATTTATGCCTAGCATTTTATTTGGGTCATTTGAGCTAGTGTGGAAATGTTGAGTCTTAATTGATAGTTGGGAGTGTAGTAATTGTGTGTAGTGTGAGAGAGGGGGCCTAAGCGTAAATGTTTGAAATTATTTCCCTACTCCCTCCCTATTCCCCTCACCTCCCTCACCTTCTCCCTCACTCTCTTCTCCCTCCCAGCACTCATCTCTCTCTCTCTAGCCATTGGTAAGTTTTTTCTTTCTCTCCCTTCTCTCTTCATTTTCTCCTTCTTCCTCTCATCTTCTCTCATTTCTTAAAACTTGAACATTGTTTAGATCGTCGATAGGATCGCGTAGAATCAAAAAGATTTGAAATCCATCAACTTTGAGAATTTGCAAGTAAGTTACTTTTCCCCCATTTTAATGCTAAAATGTTCATATCATGTTTAGATAATGTTTGATGTGTTACATTTGAAGTTTGGATGAGTTTTGAATTTGTTTGGAATTTATTGAGTTTTTGGTTGAAAATGGTGAATTGATGAATACCTTGATTTAATCTTGGGTTTGGTTGATAAAGGGTGTTGTTAAGGTCCCCTCTTTGTTTAAATAATGTTTGGGTACCTTAGAAATCTTGTTGGGAGTGTTGGATTTTGGGTGTTTTGTGTTTTGGGTTTGAAAATGGAAGAACCCCTGTTGTTCTTCCCGATTCTGGCAATTCCGGAGTATTGGGCGACCGCCCAAAATAGTATGGGCGACCGCGCATCTTTCTGAAAGCTTTTGTGCTTGGTTGAGGGCCTTGTTGGGCGGCCGCACAGTCCCTTTTGGGCGGCCGCACAGAACCCCTGAAAATTTACATTTTGTTAATTTGTGTGATTGAAGAACGTGCTTTGGTCTAAGTCTTGGGTGTCCTTTTAGTTGACCCTAGTGATCATTGTAGTACACTTTAGTGATAGAATTGGGTCCTTTGTGATCAAGGTTGTGTTTGAAATTCATTAATTGTTAATTGGAATTCTGGAGCACCCTTATTGTGCATTGTTTGTTCATTTCATCTTCTTGGTGATCAATTGGCATGATTCCCTACTTTGGAATCCTTTGTTGTTTATCGTGCTAGTATTTTATTACTTAGCCTTTACGTGAAAGCCCAGCTGGCATTGTGTGTGTTTCGGGCGATGCGAAATATTATGATGGCACAAGCCAAGTCCATTATGATGTTGACCATTGTTTTGCCCAATTATTACCCTCCTCCAGATTGGCCTTGGATGTGAGAAGAGCTAGCTCCTTTGTGTGCATTTTAGCTTTACTTGGAGCATGACTTTGTGGCATGTCTCCCGTCCCTTGTGACACTTCTTCATTGGTTATTGGTTCCGGTACCGGGGTTTTCTCTTCGGCTTTCATGCCATTATGAAGATGATGGTTTGGTGATTATTGAAGCTGCGCAGCGATCCTTTATTTGGATGTTCCGGTTTGGAAAACCTTGGCTATATCCTTTGTTATGTGTTTATTTCCGCTGCTATCTGTTATGTGATAATTGCTATGTGCTATGTGATAATTATTATTGTTTATTGCTTAGTGCATCATAGCATGTCATGTAGTTGCATTAGTAACTTATTGAGATTTATCTCACCCCCTTTTCTTTTTTTCCTTGTTTTTCCTTAACCCCCCCCCCCCCAGGTGCTAAGGAATAGTCTCGCTGATCACGAGAAAGAGGACGTCGAGTGTGGATTCGTTCTTTTGGGGAAGGTTGATATAGGTTGGTTTCCATTATGTAAATGTGTAACCATTTTGGGGTAGTTGTACCAAACATTGACGTCACTAAGGATTGTATATTTCTATTTTGTTGGGCATAAACTTGTGGAAGTTTATGATAGTTGTATTTAGTCTTTATCAAACTTGGTTTTGTAAAGCTTTGGATTATCACCTTTTGGTATTAAATGAAATTTTTAACTTCAGTATTTCGAAGTTTTGGTTGTAGAGTCGACGTCCAGCTTGCGGTCCCGGGGCCCGCGGGGTCCGGGGTCGCGACAGTTGGTATCAGAGCTATGGCATTAGCTCTAAGTATAAGTCTAGGTGGATTAGTATGACCTAGGTGGGTAGTAGTGTGCGGAGTGATTAACGGTTGATGTCTTATGCAGGTAATTGTTCTTAATGTCTGGAAGAAGAAACAGAGGAGGTACTAGTGGGGCACAGAATCAGAATGATACAAGGGATGAAGCCCGTGCCATGTTTCAAGGCATGTTTGAGGCGGCCATGAAGGCCATACATGATCAAGGTCCGAGGGTAGAGCAAGCACCACCTCGTTATGGTTTGGAGCAATTCTTAAAACTGAAACCGGTTGAATTCAATGGGGAGCCCGATGTAAGGAAGGCTGAGTTGTGGATTGAGTCTATGGAAAATATTTATGATGTATTTGGGTGTTCGGATGAGGACAAGGTCCGGTTTGCGGCTTACAAGCTTGTGGGAGCCGCCGAGCATTGGTGGAAGGGTGTTAAAGCTACTTGGGATGATACCCGCACGGTGTATGCGTGGGAGTTGTTTGTGCGCAAATTCAAGGAGCATTTCATTCCGGTTGTTGATCAAAACCGAAAGGAGATCGAGCTACTCAACTTGGAGCAAGGATTGTTGTCTATAGCACAATACTCGGCTAAGTTCATAGAATTAGCCCGATATTGTGACTATTTGGTGAGGACCGAGGAGCAAAAGGCTATGAGATTCATTCGGGGATTGAAGACCTCCATCCGTACTCAACTTATTGCTCAACGGATTGTGACATTTCAAGATGCGGTGGATCGAGCCTATTTGATAGAGCAGGATATTGGGGAGCATAAAAGGAAAACCGAGGTGGCTAACCCGAGTAAGCAAGGAGCGCAGAGCAAGCCACAACCAAGGATCGAAAATCGAGGTAACTTTGGGGGACAATCTCAGTTCCGAGGGCAACCGATCCCAAGGAACCCGGGTACCACTTCCGGGAACCAAGGGAACCAAGGGAGCTAAATTAGGAGGCTTTGTTCGTATTGTCAAAAGGAAGGTCATTCTGAAGACCGTTGTTGGAAGAAGCAAGGAAGGTGCACCAATTGTGGTCAAATGGGGCATTTTGCAAGAGATTGTACTAGAGGCAAGGGACAAGCATCCGGGTCAGGAGTTGGTACTAATCTAGGTCAGAAAAGGGATGCCGCAGGGAAGCCCAAGGTTCAAGGGAAGGTTTATGCCATGAATCAACAACAAGCGACCGATGATCCATCCGTCATTGGAGGTATTGTTTCTGTGTCTAATGTGAGCGCACGAGCGTTAGTAGATCCAGAATCATCTCATTCATACATTTCTGTGCAATTTGCTTCCATGTCAAATGCTGCATTCGATTCTTTACCGTACGTGCTAGAGGTGTCGACCCCTATAGGAGAATGCTTGATTGCTGATCGAGTATTTCGTGCTTGTGATGTGGTTATTTGTGGTCGAGTCCTTTGTGCGGATTTGGTAGTTCTTCCTATCCAAGACCTTGATGTCATTTTGGGTATGGATTGGTTGAGCAAGTTTCATGCTTCAGTTAATTGCCGTAAGAAAACTGTTACTTTTTCTATTCCCGATGTGCCTAAATTTGTGTTTGAGGCTAGTCCTCTGAGTAGAAAGGTTCGCTTAATTTCTTTTATGAAAGCGAGGAAATTATTGCACAGTGGTTGCGAGGGGTATTTGGCTAGTGTTCTTGATACTAGGAAAGAATCCCCTAGTTTTGATAGTGTTCGGGTAGTTCGGGAATTTCCCGATGTTTTCTCTACCGAGTATGATATGCCTCCCGATCGTGAGATTGAGTTTTGTATAGACCTTTTGCCGGGTACGGCTCCGATTTCGAAAGCGCCTTATAGGTTAGCTCCCGCTGAGTTGAAGGAGTTAAAGGTTCAGTTGCAAGAGTTACTTGATCGAGGGTTTATCCGCCCTAGTGTTTCCCCGTGGGGAGCACCGGTTTTGTTCGTGCGGAAGAAAGATGGTTCGTTGAGGTTGTGCATCGATTACCGGAAGTTGAATCAGGTTACGGTGAAGAATAAGTATCCTCTGCCTCATATTGATGATTTATTTGATCAGCTCCAAGGGTCCGTGGTTTTCTCTAAACTTGATTTGAGGAGTGGGTACCATCAGTTGAAGGTTCGATCGGAGGATATTCCGAAGACTTCTTTTCGCACTCGTTATGGTCATTACGAGTTCTTGGTTATGCCGTTTGGGTTGACGAACGCGCCGGCCGTGTTTATGGATTTGATGAACCGAGTTTTCCATCCCTATCTTGATTCGTTCGTGGTAGTTTTCATCGACGACATTCTTGTTTAATCGAAATCTCGAGATGAGCATGAGCAGCACTTGAGGACTGTTTTATCCGTTCTTGCGAGGGAGAAATTATTTGCAAAGTTTAGTAAATGCGAATTTTGGCTCGAGAATGGAAAATGCTCGAGGATGTTCGAGATTGGTCTCCTCGTGAATCGAGACATGGGGCTATTTTTGCGAATATTAGGGTGTCTCCGACCCTAATTCAGAGGATAAAGGAAGCTCAGAAAGAGGATCCCGAGTTGATGAAGATAATGGGTAAACTGAAAGAGAAGAACTTCGAGGATTTTTCTTTGAGTTCGAGTGGAGTTTTGACTTTCCGTGGTCGTTTGTGTGTTCCGGATGTTGATGGAATTAAACAGAGAGTTCTTGATGAGGGTCACAAATCGAGATATACTATTCATCTGGGTAGTACGAAGATGTATCAGGATTTGAAGCAACAATTTTGGTGGATTAATATGAAAAGGGAAATAGCCGAGTATGTTTCGAGGTGTTTAACGTGTCAGCAGGTCAAAGCCGAGCATCAGAGACCCGCGGGATTACTTCAGCCGTTAGATATTCCCGAGTGGAAATGGGAGCATGTGACTATGGATTTCGTTACGGGACTGCCTCGTACCCGTAGGAAGTATGACAGTGTTTGGGTAATAGTAGATAGATTGACCAAGAATGCCCATTTCTTGCCTATTGACATCAGGTATTTGATGGAGAAGCTTGCGACCCTTTATATTGATGAGATCGTTAGATTGCATGGGGTTCCGGTTAGCATTGTGTCAGATCGAGACCCGAGGTTTACTTCTAGATTCTGGAAGGCATTTCAGGAAGCTTTGGGTACAGATTTGCGATTCAGTACGGCTTTTCATCCCCAGACCGATGGTCAATCCGAGAGGACTATTCAGATTCTTGAGGATATGTTGCGAGCGTGTTCGATAGACTTTTCTGATTCTTGGGATTCGCACCTACCGTTAGTTGAATTCTCTTACAGCAACAGTTATCAGGCTAGTATCGAGATGGCACCGTTTGAGGCTTTGTATGGAAGGAAATGTAGATCGCCTATTTGTTGGGATGAGGTTGGTGAAGCGAAAGTTTTGGGTATTGATTTGCTTCGGGATTCAGTTGAAAAAGTTAAAGTTATCCGGGATAGATTGAAGACAGCCCAGAGTCGACATAAGAGCTACGCAGATAACCGAAGGCGAGATCTTAGTTTTCAGGTTGGTGATTTGGTATTCTTGAAAGTGTCTCCGAAGGTGGGTATTCGTAGATTTGGGAAGAAAGGCAAGTTGGCTCCGAGGTTTATTGGTCCGTTTGAGATTTTGGGAAAGGTTGGACTTCTAGCGTATCGTCTTGCGTTACCGCCATCTTTGGATCGGTTACATGATGTGTTCCACGTTTCTATGCTTCGGAAGTATGTTCATGATCCGTCTCACGTGTTACCGAGGATACCGGAAGATATTGAGCCCGATATGTCTTATGAGGAACGACCGGTTCGGATCTTAGATTTCAAAGTTCAAGAGTTGAGAAGCAAGAGCATCGCGTTGGTTCGTGTTCTTTGGAGGAATCATAATATTGAGGAGTCGACTTGGGAGCTTCGTGATGAGATCGAGAGGAAATTTCCGTGGCTTTTTGTTTAAGGTAAGTCTCGTTAAAATTCGGGTCGAATTTTTCTTCAAGGGGGAGTGAATGTCACGACCCGAAATATAGGCTCTATTTTATTAGTAATTAAATGATTTTTATTTAAATTATTTGCTTATTTATTTATTTAAATTATTATTTATTTAAATAATTATGTGCGCAATTTATGTGTTATAATATTTATGCCTAGCATTTCATTTGGGTCATTTGAGCTAGTGTGGAAATGTTGAGTCTTAATTGATAGTTGGGAGTGTAGTAATTGTGTGTAGTGTGAGAGAGGGGGCCTAAGTGTAAATGTTTGAAATTATTTCCCTACTCCCTCCCTATTCCCCTCACCTCCCTCACCTTCTCCCTCACTCTCTTCTCCCTCCCAGCACTCATCTCTCTCTCTCTAGCCATTGGTAAGTTTTTTCTTTCTCTCCCTTCTCTCTTCATTTTCTCCTTCTTCCTCTCATCTTCTCTCATTTCTTAAAACTTCAACATTGTTTAGATCGTCGATAGGATCGCGTAGAATCATAAAGATTTGAAATCCATCAACTTTGAGAATTTGCAAGTAAGTTACTTTTCCCCCATTTTAATACTAAAATGTTCATATCATGTTTAGATAATGTTTGATGTGTTACATTTGAAGTTTGGATGAATTTTGAATTTGTTTGGAATTTATTGAGTTTTTCGTTGAAAATGGTGAATTGATGAATACCTTGATTTAATCTTGGGTTTGGTTGATAAAGGGTGTTGTTAAGGTCCCCTCTTTGTTTAAATAATGTTTGGGTACCTTAGAAATCTTGTTGGGAGTGTTGGATTTTGGGTGTTTTGTGTTTTGGGTTTGAAAATGGAAGAACCCCTGTTGTTCTTCCCGATTCTGGCAATTCCGGAGTATTGGGCGACCGCCCAAAATAGTATGGGCGACCGCGCATCTTTCTGAAAGCTTTTGTGCTTGGTTGAGGGCCTTGTTGGGCGGCCGCACAGTCCCTTTTGGGCGGCCGCACAGAACCCCTGAAAATTTACATTTTGTTAATTTGTGTGATTGATGAACGTGCTTTGGTCTAAGTCTTGGGTGTCCTTTTAGTTGACCCTAGTGATCATTGTAGTACACTTTAGTGATAGAATTGGGTCCTTTGTGATCAAGGTTGTGTTTGAAATTCATTAATTGTTAATTGGAATTCTGGAGCACCCTTATTGTGCATTGTTTGTTCATTTCATCTTCTTGGTGATCAATTGGCATGATTCCCTACTTTGGAATCCTTTGTTGTTTATCGTGCTAGTATTTTATTACTTAGCCTTTACGTGAAAGCCCAGCTGGCATTGTGTGTGTTTCGGGCGATGCGAAATATTATGATGGCACAAGCCAAGTCCATTATGATGTTGACCATTGTTTTGCCCAATTATTACCCTCCTCCAGATTGGCCTTGGATGTGAGAAGAGCTAGCTCCTTTGTGTGCATTTTAGCTTTACTTGGAGCATGACTTTGTGGCATGTCTCCCGTCCCTTGTGACACTTCTTCATTGGTTATTGGTTCCGGTACCGGGGTTTTCTCTTCGGCTTTCATGCCATTATGAAGATGATGGTTTGGTGATTATTGAAGCTGCGCAGCGATCCTTTATTTGGATGTTCCGGTTTGGAAAACCTTGGCTATATCCTTTGTTATGTGTTTATTTCCGCTGCTATCTGTTATGTGATAATTGCTATGTGCTATGTGATAATTATTATTGTTTATTGCTTAGTGCATCATAGCATGTCATGTAGTTGCATTAGTAACTTATTGAGATTTATCTCACCCCCTTTTCTTTTTTTCCTTGTTTTTCCTTAACCCCCCCCCCCCAGGTGCTAAGGAATAGTCTCGCTTATCACGAGAAAGAGGACGTCGAGTGTGGATTCGTTCTTTTGGGGAAGGTTGATATAGGTTGGTTTCCATTATGTAAATGTGTAACCATTTTGGGGTAGTTGTACCAAACATTGACGTCACTAAGGATTGTATATTTCTATTTTGTTGGGCATAAACTTGTGGAAGTTTATGATAGTTGTATTTAGTCTTTATCAAACTTGGTTTTGTAAAGCTTTGGATTATCACCTTTTGGTATTAAATGAAATTTTTAACTTCAGTATTTCGAAGTTTTGGTTGTAGAGTCGATGTCCAGCTCGGGGTCCCGGGGTCCGGGGTCGCGACACTCTCTCCCCCAAGTACATGGCCATGCACTCCACCGAGCTCATCAGCAACCTCGAGCGAGTGGGTAGCAGAGTATGATCTATGCCACCATATATCGATCTCCAAGGAAACAGTGACTGAGACACAGACTCCGGCCTCAGGTTGTCCAGATATTGCCTGGCTGAAACCAAGCTAATAGGGGCAGTACCGGTCTTCACATTTCTGGCCTTGTAAGACCACCTAGCACAGTCAGGATACAGGGGCTGACCATCTCTCTCAATCCTGAAGTCCCTTATGCCCAGAATGGCAAAAGACCACAGCTGCACACAGAAAAAAAGACAGGATTAATGATAGTAAAAAAGTGCAGATAAAGACAGAAATCTGGAAAGGGCAGAGTAACGAATGTACCTCCCAAGAAAGAGAAAAGCCCATGACCGAGCACCTAGTCGAACGACTAGTCAAGTCCATGCCGTGATAACAAGCAGCCAGACCCACTGCACCCCAGTTGTACTGAGCAGCCTGGTCCAAGTCAATCAGAAGGTCCAACAGGGACAAAGCAGCAGAACTTCCCCCATTCGCGAATAGGGTGTGGGACAAAGCAAACCAAATAAAGCACCAGGCCACCGCCTCAACCCTGTCAGCGGTAACACCTCGGGACTCAGCTGCAAGGACACTAAAATAAGTTTGGAATTTCCCCCAAGTCACTCGGGAGTTCTTCACCACGAACTCACAGTCAACCAAATCCAACAGCTTAGCAGGGGTCCGAGCAATCCCCATCACACCATAAGGGACGGGCACTCCATGAAAAAATAAGACAGTCAAGGCAGTAAAGTCGGTAGGTATCATGGTCACCTCACCCATCGGCAAATGAAAAGTGTGGGTGGTATCCCACCATCTCTCCCTCAAAGCCTGAATCACATCAGGATCATTCTTCAGCGAAGGCAAGCTGGTAATGAAAGGGCCAAAGCATGTAGCCGCAACCCGAGCCCGTATATTCTCGGGCAGTTTCCTCCATACAGAAACGGGTGCTTGAGCCCCACCTCAGATTTCGGTCAGACGGTTCCACCTCTGAAAGGAAACAAGAGACAAAGAAAAATTCGTCAGCATAACGGCTAGAAAATGGCCAAACCCAACATGAAGAATTCAACAAAGTCACTATGTGCAAAAAAGTGTGTGAACATGCATATGGGTGCCCAGGTATTCCTTTCACAACAATTCAACAAGAACAACAACATGCAGCCATGATCAAAAGGGTTGCTGCAGCAGTATTACGGGCAACAACGACACAGCCCCAAAATGCGAAAAATCAACAAGGAAAAGCGAAATCCTTACCAATCCTGCAGAAACAAAGTGGGAGATATGAGTGTGGGACTCATAAGTCAGCTGTCTTAGGTCTATAGCCTCAACCCCGACCTCTGCTTCTTCACCCATGGGCATCTCGAAAGAGGGAGTTTGATGAGAACTCGACATGATCTCTTGCTAGATTGGTCTCAAATGAACAAAGGAAACGTTTTGGGATGATTCCTCACAAAAATTTGACTCAGAATGCAGAGAGTTTGGGGGAATTTTGAACTCAGTCTGAACAGAATGGACAGTTTCTGCATTTATGCTGAACTAATGCGCAAGACGCGCGCCTCCCGCTACCCACCTGGAACGCGGGCGCGTCCCACAGTAATGCCCAGACGCGGGCACCTCCCGTGTCCTGTCAGGCCCAGGTCCAAGTTCCCATGCAGGAATAAAGACATCACATCAATGTTCTTTCAACTCCCACCCGAGTTTTCAGCTCCATTTTGGACATTTCAAGTACAAACACTCCGCAACGAACATCATTAAATCCGACGGTTACAAAAGTCAAAGTCAATCTCGACATTTTCCTCTCTAAAAGGAAAACCTCAGCCATTTGGTCCACGGTCAACTGTGCCTGCACCCCACAAAAGTCATAAAGTCAAAAGCAAGTCCAGCCCTGAACAGCATATATCAAATACAGCTACAAACAACAATTCGGTCCATGGTGAACTACGAAAATCACCACTTCTCATTCATCAAACTGATTCACTAACGGATTCGTCAACAAGGGTTCACTAACGGACTCATTCAAGGGATTCACTAACGGATTCCTCAAACGGATTCACTAACGGATTCGTCAACAAGGGTTCACTAACGGACTCATTCAAGGGATTCACTAACGGATTCATCAAACAAATTCACTAACGGATTCGTCAATAAGGGTTCACTAACGGACTCATTCAAGGGATTCACTAACGAATTCATCAAGCGGATTCACTAATGGATTCGTCTACAAGGGTTCACCAACAGACTCATTCAATGGACTCACTAACGGATTGTCCTGCTGGAGAAACACTATTTGGGTTGTTTTCCAAGTTGACATGCGGCGCACTTTTTGTCATGATGATCAGCAATTTTGGGAGTCCTTTAACAAGATTGTTCCTGCTGAGTTTTGATAGATACTTGAAGTTCAAATGACTTAAGCGCTTGTGCCATAGCCAACTATTTTCGCTCACACTTTTTGCTACAAAACAAAGATTAGTACTAGAGTTCATATTTTGGAAATCAATAATATAAATATTTTTCTTACGATATCCAGTGAGTAATGTAGCTCCAGATTTTCCATTCTTGATAAGACATTTTGTTGAAGTAAAATGGCATTCTAATCCTTTGTCGCAGAATTGAGATATGGATAATAGATTGTGCTTGAGTCCTTCAACGAGAGAGACCCTTTCAATGCACACTTTGTTTTTCTTGAGCTTTCCATATGCTACAATCTGTCCTTTGTTATTATCACTAAATGTTACTGAGGGACCTCTTTCTTCATGAACATCTTCAAGTAAAGTAAGATCTCAAGTCATGTGTCTAGAACATCCACTGTCGAGAATCCATTCATACGTTTTAGCCTTTGAAGATCCAACTATGAAGCAAAGAACCTGAAATATAAACATTAAAGTATGTCCCCTTTATTTCTTTTGGGTCCTAGAGTTAGCAACTCTTGATAACCCACTCTTCTTGACCTTAGGAATTTTACGTCCTTTGGCATTGGGAGTGAATCGCAAAAGGCATTCCACGGCCTTATGTCTAAAACAATCACAAATTGAACAATGATGAAAGCCACCAATCACGTGGGTTATCACAAACTCCTTACTTTTCTTTGGGATAGCATTTTTAATTGGGTCAGTTGAACTAGCCTTAACAAAATCCTTCTTTTGAAATTTTGGAGCGCTTTTTCTAGGAGCGCGCATAGGGCTAGGAGGCGCACGGCGATGAGGCGCGTGGCTCCTAGGCGCATAATGTTCGCTTGTAGAAGGGGCGCGCCTTGTTTCAAGAATGATTTTGCTAGAGGATGATTCATCTGTAGCTATTTCCTTCCCTTAAGCTTTCCTAAATTGATTCATTGGGTAGACATAATGGAATGTTTTTCTTTTGACTTATTCCTGTCCTTTACCCATTGAATTAGAATGTTTTTCCTTGGGAATTTCACGAGTTTGCTGGGGTGTAAATTCACTGTCTCTTTCACAATAGACATCACACTTAAAGTTGTCACTAGTTGAGTAACCAATTCCTCATTTTGAACTTTAAGTAGTGAGTTCTGTTCTGTTAGATAAGCGTTTTTATCAGTAAGAGGAGTCATGCTCTTTATCTGCTCCTTAAGGAAGGTGAGTTTAGATTTTAGAATAGATTTCTCGGTCTTAAGATGGGAAATTTCATTACATGATAGTGCCAAAGCTTCCATCATATCACTAAATAGACTGATTACCTTTTCAGCCTCTTTGAACAATTTTTCTTGCTTTTCAATATCCTCATCATGATTGATTTTAGGAATTGGTGCAATTTGTGGTCTGATATAATATCCCTTTCTAAGTTTGCTTCTTGCACTCAGATCACATTAGAAAATAACAATCCACCATCGCTTTGAGCCGGAGTAAGACATCCCTGTTAAACGAGCTTGCTGATGGTTGGTCCTTTGTTCTTTTTCACCTCTTGATAACCTGCAGATTTCCTAATGGGTTTGTTAATGATTTTCATGTCGGGAACATCTTTGGAGTAGTCATCTGAGTCATAGTCATCACTTCATCATCTTTTGCGACCAAGCACACGAGTCCATCATCAGAATCTTCATCGCTCTCTTTCGAGTCTGTTTCAATCCCAGTATTACGTTCATTTGATGGTGATTCTTCCTCGGCAACCATTCCCTTGTGACGAGTGAATTTAGGAGTGTGGCTGCTCTTTTTCTGCATGTACTCAAACTTGGGAATTGGGCAGCTTGATGCAAAATGTCTTGGTTTCCTGCAATTAAAACAAACAAGATCTTCATTCCTTTTTGAATCACTGCTTCTTGTGAATTTTGGAGGAGCTCTGCTGGTAGATCCTTGAGCTTTGCTGGTTGCTCCTGGTTTTGAGAATTTTCTGAACTTCTGGAATCTCTTCACAAATAAAGCGAAGTCTTATCATCCATGTCCAATAGCTCAGAAGTAGAAATTTTGGGGTTAGAACTTTTCTCAACGGGCACTTCTTCTCTTTGCGCCACCATTCCTCTGGATTTTGACCCTCCTTCAGTTTCACTTATTTGTTGAAGTTTGAGCTCATAAACCTTGATATTTGCATAAAGTTTTCTTAAAGTCCAATCATCTAAAGTTCCAGCGTCTTCAAGAGCGCTAGATTTATGGAGATATCTTGATCCAAAAGCAGCAAGGAAATTAACATTCAATTCCTTATTAGAGAACTTCTTGCCAAGTGAAATACATAGATTGATAATTTCACAATAGCGTTCATAAGTCTGTCTTAAAGTTTCACCGGGAAGTTGAGAGAAATTGTTGAATCTCTTTTTACTTCGTATCTCTTGTTCTCCTTGCAAACAGCGTCTCCTTCAATATGCTCTTCAATAGCATCCCATAATTCATTAGCAGTAGCACAATGCATGACTTTTTGTTTCATAGCCGTGCTTAGGGTGCTTAGGAGAATGTTTCTTGCTTTCCCATCATTTCCAACTCTTCTTGCTTCTTCTTCAGTCCTTTCTTCCTTTGGTTTCTGAACGGTTGGTTGAGGAGCGTTGGTGCGTAGATTTGGATTCGCTTTCATCGGGATGTAAGGTCCATAAACCAGAGTATCATGAAGCCTTTCATCAATAGAGTTGAGATGGGTCAAGATGCTGAATTTTCATACGTCAAAATGATCTTCATCAAAGACTGGAACATGTGTGTAGTTTGCAGTTGCCATAGGTTTTGAGTTTGCCATATCGAATCGGCACCCAAGCTATTAAGCTTGAAAAACAAAAAGAAGTTTTATAAAGGTGTTTGCTCAGATACCACTTGTTGTTCCCAAAGGGCAACAAGGGTATGAAAAATAGCTAGAGAGGGGGTGAATAGCTGTTTTGAAATTCTATTCGAACCCTTGTAGAATCAATTGCAAATGCGCACTTTATCAAATAAGCGTTATGAAATGCGCCTAAGTAGTGAGTGAAATCCATAGCGGAGTTTAGTAAAGTAAAGTAGGCGCAAATGATAAAGGGGGCGCACACACACTCTAGAGATTTTGGCTCAAAGTGAGTGTAAGAGGGAAATAAGGCAAATGGGAAACAAATACAACAATATCTAATCTAATCAATCTACAATGAGTAAACAAGCAAATAGTGAGATAAGATATAAACTTGAAAGTAATTGACAAGAAATAAATACGCGCTATTTGAAGAGGTTCGATCGGGAAATGATCTACGTCCTCTACCAAGATGGTTAGTCTTGGATTTCTAATAGAGATCTTATAATATGAGTGAGTATTACAAATTACAACTTTTGAGCTACTAACTCAAGATCTATTATCTATAAAAGAACAAATCCTAGACAAAACCGGTGTATCTCTTATAGAAAGATCTAAATGAACAAATCCTAGACAAAACCGGTGTATCTCTTATAGAAATATCTAAATGATTTAACTTAAAGAGGTGCGTGTGTGTTCTTAGTATCAAGGCTCTTTAGATCTATAAGATTGAGAGCACAAGAAAACTAAAGTGTGTTTGCTTGAGGATCTGGGCTAAGTATGAAGGTATGAAGGTGTTCTAAGAATTCAATGAGCAATCTTCAAATCTTCAACAAATACTTGAGAGAAAATTCAGAGCAACTTAGCAACTTTAAATGGTTGAAGTTATGGGGTATTTATAGGTGAGCTCCCAAAACTAGCCGTTGGAAATCCCTTGTGGATAAGGTCAAGGACAAATGTGTTGGTGATCATTGATTGGAGCACGTGTCCTTTTATAGCCGTTAGACACATAACATTAATATGACCGTTGTGGACAGGTATCTTACAAACTGGGTGCATACGTGTTATTTTTCCACCGTTGGATCTTGGGCGTAGTTTGAATTTTGTCAAGTCTTCATATCTTCAGAAAATCATCAAGTGTTGAAACAATCAATTGAGGCGTGTAGAGCCTTGGGGCGCGTAGCCATGCGTGCGCATACATGCGCATAGGCGCATATGCCAGAGGCGCATAGCCAGGCGCATAACTTGTGCTTGTGATTTTCTTGAATCTTGATGCATAAGCCCTATTCCTAAGCCTATTATATTCAAATGGACTACCTAAAAAATGAAATATAAATAATTCTTACATATGGGTCTAAAGTCCATGAAATAAAACTTAGGTGATGGATCAATCAAACCTATACATTAAAAACTGAGATATAAGTGGGCATACCCAACACACATCCCTAGAATCATTCTTATGTTTCTTGTGACTGTCTCTTTCCGCCCTAAGGGCGTTGGCTTTGGGTTCTTCAGGAATAGGCCCATCAAGAATGTACAACTTATCTTCTTGCCTTAGAACAATTCTTAGGCTTCGGATCCAATCCATGAAGTTTGTACCATTCTCTTGAAGCTTATCCTTCTCAAGGATCGATCGAAACGAAATTGATTGTGAGTTGGTTGTCATTATCTACAATTATGCAAAATTTCCAAAATTTTATAAGTACCAATTTCATTAAAGAGATAAATTTATTTTTTTTCAAAAATACTCCCACTAAATTATATAACCTTCTTATACAACATTTGTATAATATAACTTAAATGGGCTAAGATCCAACTTTAATCTAATTTCAATTCTGCTTTGGCGTGATCGCTCAAAATAAAATTAATTAGGTAGACAACTCTTGTCATTCATATCATATATGACTCTTAGATCTTTTATGAGATTCTTTAGAAATCCAATTTCAAAAGCATGTTTTTATCTCATCTTTGCCTTAGGCCCAAAACTGTTTCGACGCCTAATTAAGTCTAACCATTTCAAACGCATAGGAAACTCTTATTCACTCATCTTGCTCATACATGAATAAAATCAATGTACCTCGCTGTGAGAGCCCGTGCTCGAAGCCGCCCCAAAATGATCGCTCGCGAGGGCGATTCGGGTTATGGCTCGTGCTAATGCGCTTTTGGAAATGCGCTCGGTTTCACACAATGGTTTCCTCTCGATGGAATCAAAACAGTCAAGAGTCGCCACCTCATTTTATTTTAGGAAACACGAAGATAAAACGTTTTGTTTAGAGAAAGTGGGTTCGGGGGCTATGTTACGAGAAGAGAAGGGGTTAGGCACTCTCCTCGCCCGTGATGGTCTCTAGTATGCATGCCACTTCGATTCATTTTTATGCCTTGTTTTTATGCCCTAAGAAAATGGTGATTAATATATATATAAGAGTCTTCCTAATCTAGGTATGTTTGCTTTAAGCACACAAATGAGAGTCGGTTTGAGTGGACTCTCACTTGGTTTTGAAAATGGTTTTAGCATTCATATCAAGTAAGGAAAACACATAAAGGGGTGGGGGATTAATATATACAAATGGTAAGTAAATGGGACACAAATCCCATATCAAATGAATGTCCAAAAGTCCATCCCAAGACATTTTAGGGACTGCTGTCCATCTCTCTTTCTTGTACCTGCTCTTATACTTACTCAATCTAGAAAGTAAAGGTTATGAAAACTTCCTAACACATCAAGAATCAACCATGATTTTTCCTTTGATTTTAGGACCATTTAATAGTGTCCAAATAAGGCATGCAATATGACATTCACAACAGCCAGATCTGACAAATATGCACACACACTCCTAAAAGATCCACCTTTTGCATCATGAAAATGGGAGAACCATGGAAAACACTAAACATAAAAGTTGTTACTAACATATTTAATTTTAGATCTGGAAAAAGTCCATCAAGCAAGTATAAGTCACACAAAACACCTCTAACATTTGCATGTCAGAGATGAACATGCACAGATCTGCAGATCAAGAACCTAAACAATAAATAGAAACACAAGTTTATACTCATGGGAAAAATGTGATCTTAACATTCCAATATTCCTCTTTTTGTTTAGAACAAAATATATTTTGTGGTCTAAGACCTAAAACCACGTTTGCTATGCATAAATGAAGCAACAAAACAGAAAGGTACAGATTGACAGTCCACTGGAAGTCTACGAGATGCATGAAAACACTCATGAAAACTCACTCAAATGAGATGATATGAGCATGAAACTTTAGACATACATAGATTTACATGTTGGAAATGGAAAACAACAGCCATTTGAGCATTTAGTCATGATCTAATGAGTTTTCACATGGGGATAAAGGAAGACATGGACAGATTTAAGGTTTTGGGAGAAAACAAACTCATTCTTTGAAAATCCCTTAAATCACCAACATACATAGACTTGATATCCAAACATGGATGATATATACACACAAATCCATAGACTAACATGCTAAGAACTCAAGAGAACATGGTATATAATCGTTTGAACAAGAGAGAATCAAGAGTCATCCACATTACATCTTTTGAACATCAAATGGAGGTCTAGCCTAACAAGGTGGCTAGACCTCTTAACAAATTACATAATCAACTACATCTTACATATATAGAGGTTACAAGATGAGAAGATTACCTAGTTTGTGCTTCCTTTGCTTCCAAGGTAAGACTTTTTGTTTGGGTTTTTCTTAAGGTGTTTGCCTTGTGATTTGAATGAGAGTTTGAGTGAGTAGTTTTGGTTTGTGTTTAGTGTGTGCTTTGGGATGGTGTTATGGTAGTGTAGTGGTGGTCTTGTGACTGAGATTTGAATGCTTTTTTGGGTGCTAGAGAGAGCAAGAGAGTATGGAGTGTCTTGTGTATGTGTTCTTGTGTGAGTTATGCTCTTGTATGGTAAAATGGATGAGGGGGGTGGTGTTATTGATGATGGAGGTGGTAATATTTCACTTAGACCCCCTTGGTAGGTTTAAGGGTAAGATTTAGGGGTCAATCCCCGTCCATTTGCAGCTGGAAATGAGTTAATTTTGATTTGAATGGAGGTGTTTCAATTTGGCCAACTTGCTGATGTGTAGACAGAGGGGAAGCCGTACGGTGGAAGATGGGGCGTGCGGGAGTATTGAAGGTGTACGGTGGTGGTGGTAGTTTGCTGGGCAATCCAAAGGTGCCACTTGTCGCGCTCCGATTGGTCATCTTCTTATCCACTTGGGCCAGCCACTTGTGGCCACTTGCTGGCTGATTATTGGCCACCCAAACTAGTTTGAATTTGTTCAACGTGCATGACCACAAATAATGCTTCCAGTGTCAGTTCCGCAGCAGTCCAAGATTTGTCCGGATGTGCGCATAACGATGCTTCAGTTGTCCGCGGTCTCAACATGAATGTTGCTTGAAATATTCTTGTGGTCATGTACGTACATTTGCAATATGTTAATGGGCAAGGAATGACAAGTATATATTTTTAAATGCACAGAATGGACGGTAAAAAGCAGTTCTAGGGGTGCGGGCCCCATTTCGTGTCCTGCAGCTCAAAATTTGAAGTACATGCCTGTTTACTCGTTTTTTTGATCTGATTATGAATTTGAAGTCCGTTAATCCATTCAATGCACCGATAAGGCTCACGGTAGTCTCTCATAGCCAAATCTGGGGCTTTAGGTCAATTTTAGGGTTTAGACCAGTCAAAAAGGGTTTGTCGGGGGGTACGAGATCGGGGTGTCTACAGAGCCCCTCGTCGAATCTCCTTGTAATGTAAAGGGGATTATACGATCACTAAAAGACAAATGATCTCGTCTAGGGTGTAACAGCTGGGTCCAAGGTAGGACTTCCAACGTATCTCTTGCAAGAATCAAGCCTCCGTAGTTCTAACTCAAACAAACAATCAAACTAGCACAAGCAATGGTCGGTCTCGGGTTCTCGGTTTACCTACGTATCTCTTTCGAGAATCAGACCAATCGTAGTTCAGGTTTATTGATTTTTTTTAAAAAAAGGGTTTTGCATTGAGATGCATCGTCTTTTTGCTGGGGAGGAGGTTGACATGAGAATGACTGGGCTCTCTCAAACGTCCTACGTGTCCCTTTTGGGGAATCATGTCAAAACGTAGTTTGGGGAGGTACAACTCAACATCAGGAGAAGACCATGATCAACAATACTCAAGGATTGACGCAAGGTACAATCAGAGTGGGGGGATACATCTCGAAATCCAGGAGATGACCTAATTTAACATCAAGATGAGTCGCCTTTCTGACTCTGGGGGATTGGTGCTGACTAACATTTTGTGAGAACGGGCGACTGAGTTCAACAGTGTGAACTGCCTACGTATCCCTCCATGGGAATCAAGTCGAGTCGTAGTTCTGAAAAGAACTGACTCAACATCAAGAGAAGGCTTAAGATCAACATTACTCGAGGATTGACACGAGGTACAATCCGAGTGGAGGTACATCTCAAAATCTCAAGAAACAACAAATTCAATAATACTCAAAGACTGTCACATGGTACAATCAGAGAAAGGGGGTATATCTTAAAATCAGAAGACTACCAGGGGAAATAACAACGAATCGTCGAAGGTCGGACGCTTAGCGCCAATCAAAGGGACCAATTCAGTCAAAGGTCGGGCGCTTTGCGCTATTCAAAGGGAGGTACGACTCAACATCAGGAGAAGACAAAAAGCAAATGACAATTTAAAACCTTTTAAATAAGGATACGCTGCATTCTGAGCTATGTCCAAATTCCTTGGCTTTTGAGTTGCTGTGTGATGAGATTTTTGTGCTTTACTTCATAGTGAACCATCGCTTCGCGTGATCTATCGGCACTGTGTTGAGTGCTGCAACCTTATTTTGGATCCTTGTTCCCCCTAAAAGGGTTTTTGACTATTTCATAGCCAAAACCTTTCATTCCTTGAGACATCGCTTCGCGTGTACCATTATTGCTTTCAGCATCGCAACTTCGTTGCGGATATTCAAATCCTTTGGCTCTTGACTGGAGTATAACAAACATTTTTGAAGGGGGAAGCCTTTAACGCTCGTTGCACCCTGCACATTATGTCAGCAAAACTCGAGATATATGATTCTCACATAATTATTTTATTCTATTCCACAATCGAGACGCTAATCTTTTGATTTAATCATGATTAATTAACAACAATGAATCAAGCTCGGGCTAGTGGAGGCTGCAATTGGATCAAACCAAAGATGGGCTTCTCTACCTAGGGAAAAGGGGAAGAAGATGAAAATCTGGCAGGAGTATGGGTTGGGGCCTTACGGCGGATGAGAGGGGGTACGACTTCCTTGAAGCCGTACAAAGGTTTTGTACAGTTTTTGGAAATTTTGGAATTTGTGCCTTACCCCAAGTAGGAAGCATGGGAAGGGTTGCATTTCGGGGAGAATGCCTGGAACACTATCTTTAGAGTCCTATAAAAGGAGAGGGGGAGCTTCATTGTTTTCCATCCCAAACATCTTCTCCTTCTTTCCTTTGTTGTAGCTTAGAACTCATTTCCTTTTCAAATGGATCTCCTTAGCCCTACCATGGTTAGAAACGAGGAATATTGTGAGGGGCTCAACAGTTGGGTGAATTCATACTCAGAGAGTACGCGAGCGTCATTAGAAGAAACTTATCATTTCAAGCTCCTTTTTGCTTTGAGGAGGCTTCCCATTCAGTGGGAGATGATCCAAGGTGCGTCTGTGTTTTGGTCAACGCGGACCCAGTTGTTCAATTTCACTCAAGATGAGTTGTGTCCTACTTTTGAGGAATTCTGTGCTATTACGGGAAATCCAACTCGTGGTGGGGCTATGATGCCCACTTCCCACAAGACACCTGTTCTGTGGCTTACTGATTTTTTTTGTTATGACCTCGAATTCTCAAAGAGGCTTCTTCATAGGACCCATTTCAACATTACTTGCTTCCCTGGATTTTATGGTGAGGCCGCCCCCTAGAACTTGGAGTATTCTGATCGTAGGGACCTTTCTTTGGTTATGTGCCTCTTTGCGGAAATGTTCTTTGTTTCTTATGATGTCTTTATTGATTCAAGGATGGTGGATATTGTCGATTCCTGTAAGCGTGGTGCCGGCAATGTGATGATTGTCCTTCTGGCTGAAACTTTGCACGAATTAGACGGTTATTATGCCAGAGGTGATGCCTTTACGTCAGGTAGCCCCATTCTGCTGCAGATATGGCTCCAAGAGCATCTCAAAATCATTCGCCTGGTGTCGGACCCAGACTATACTCCTGCCATGCTTTCGAGGTGAGGTTTATATAGGCAAAACTGCACTACTGTCAAAGAGTGGGTTTGAAATTTTTTGTGGATCAAGTCGGCAGACATCTTATGGGTGCCTCCGCATTGGGGCTTGAGCAGGTACCTTATTACCAGTGCAGGCCACTCGTTTGTTTGGCTGGCTGGGCTTCGATTTACCACTTTCAATTTAGGCCAACGGATTTCTCGTCAATTTGGACAAGTTCAAGAGATTCCCTTTTCTGATCACCCTATTCCGGCCAACCTGCCCGTGGATACCAACATTCGCGAATTGCTGAAGGAGCTTTGGTACAGGAATGGTACACATACTACAAAGGCAGACGCTGAGGTGAAGGGGACACATTCTATGAACCCACCTTGGAGTATCTCAAATGGTTGGGTCCTCATACTATTGAAGAGACTGCTACCATTGCAGCTTTGGTGTTGGAGCTCGTAGGTCCAGAAATTCTGTCTGGAGATTACTATTCCCGGATAATGGGTCCTCAGGCTATCGAAGAGAATACTACCATTGCAGCTTTGGTATTGGGTTCTTTCCAGAATGTGTTCGACCGCATCGGTCCATGAATGGAATTTCAGTTATTTACGCATAATCCTTGGTTGCCACGCCAAGATGTTTTAGTTATTTCAAAGTTTGTGATGTTTGTTTTTCTTTGTTTTCAAGTGTAATGTTTGAAGATTTCAACGTGGGGAATAAAAGTTTTTTGTTACTAATGACCGGACCCGAAGGTTGCTGTTGGTCCCAGAGGGCAACAAGGGTATAAAACCACTAGAGGGGGGGGGTGAATAGCGGTCCAAACGTTTTTGAAAATACCCTTGAAAATTCAACTGAGTACTTATCAGTGTGGCCATCTGCAGTTCAAGGGTTATTTTGCAAACATTCTGACTAGAAAGGGAAGAAACTAGAAAATGCACTCCCCTACCAAAGTAGCCGTATGGATGGGGAGGGCATTCCAGGGATCTTTGACAGTTTATCAGAAAACTGTCCAGTTTCAGGAAAAATAGAGTGTTCTTGCTGAAACTTGACTGAAATGATCATTTTCAGTTATTTTCTATAACAAAAACATGGATTAAATCATCCCTATGTCATTGATCACTAGTTGGACACCAAAAACAAAGGTTTTGGGTGTGATCAAGACAATCATTGGGGGAAATTTGAGAAAAAGGTGATGAACATGCCCTTTGGGCTAAAATGACCATTTGATGAGTAAAGATTGAAAATTTACCATCAAAATGGACTTATGATGCAAGATTAAACCTTTAGGGACAAAAATATAACATAAAGATTGAATCTTTATGTCCCATGCTTGGTGATTTTATGGCTAGGTCATGGTTGGGATGATAAAGATTGAAACTTTATCACCTAATCATGACTCTCATGGCCAAACAAGAACAAAATCAATATGAAATTTAACAAATCATGATCATCCTTAGGTTTTATCCCATAATAACACACTAGGCATGAAGGGAACCTTGAATCACCTCATGATTTGGTTCCAATATACATATATAATCATAATATATAGCTTGAGAGGACAAGACTTGTATAATATATATATATATATATATATATATATATATATATATAGTGCTTGAAATGGACAAGACTTTCAATGAAATTTAAAGTGCTTGAATGGACAAGGCTTGCAAGAATAATAAGAAATAATACAAGAATGAGCAATAATATGAACAGAAGATGGGGAGAAGGAGGCTTCACCTATGATGGTTATGGCCTATCTTCCTCTCTTTTCACTCAAATGTATGTATCACTCACTTTCTGCTCTCAAACTGGCAGAGTATCATCTCACAAAACGTTTTCTCCCCCCTGAAATGATCAGTATGGGGTTCAATTTATAGAGGCTGAGGGTGCCCAACATAGCCGTACGGCTAGGGACCTCATGTGCCCAAACCATCCGTACGACTCGACTTGGCGAGCTTCTGGATTCTTCCAAGTTTTAATTCCAGTTCAGTCCTGGAATATCAGGTTTATCCTAGTGAGGTCCTGGCCCATTGGTTTATCCCTAAATGGTACCAAGAATTCCTCTAAAGTAGGTCAAATTCAGATTGGGGTACTTACAGAGCCCCTCGGCAACGTTGCTTTTGAAAAAAGCGAGGTTGTCGACAAAATAAGCATCCCAATCTGTTGGGAGGACGGCTTGACCGATTTGTTCTATGGCTGGACCTAGAGGTATAGGATTCCTACGTATCCCTATTCGAGGGAATCAAGCCTAACGTAGTTCGGGTGAGAGATTTTAAGGCTACTCAAACCTATGGGCCTTAGGTGGATATTCATTCATCCTTCCCTAAACAGGCATGGCTCAAAGGCCGGACTTGGTCAACTTGGCTCTATTCGGAGAGGGTTGACAATAGGGGCTGGCATGGCTCAGATGCTCAAATAATGGGCATGGCTCAGAGGCTAGACTTGATCGACTTGGATCTATCGGAGAGGGTCGACTCAAGGAATGGGCATGGCTCAGAGGCTCAAGTAATGGGCATGGCTCAGAGGCTGGGCTCGATCGACTAGGCTCTATCAGGAGAGGGTCGACTCGAGGGTAACTGGTCTTACATCCGACTAAGGACTGCCGGGACACATTGGTCAATTTAGTCAACTTTTCTCATGGCGGAGGGTCGACTACACAAACTGGTCTTACGTCTCTCCAGACTGCCGTCACAATGATAGGTTTTCTCTAACCTGGTCACTCTCGGGGGACAAAGGTTTTCTTAACCTAATCATGACTATATTGGTCTTACGCCATACCAAGGGCTGCCGGGACCATAACATCTTAACTTTCATCCTGGACTTACGAGGTACGGCCGGGACTTTCACGATTTCACTTTCTTCCCTGGACTTACGAGGTACGGCCGGGTCAACAAAACCCAATGGTCTTACGCCACGCCGGACGGCCATGGATGAATCTCACGAAACCTAATGGTCTTACGTCACGCTGGACGGCCAAAGGACAATTTTTACGAAACCTAATGGTCTTACGTCACGCCGGACGGCCAAAGGGCGATTTTTACGAAACCTAATGGACTTATGTCATTACGGATGGCCAAAGGACAATTTTTCATATTTTTAACCTCTTAACCTGGACTTATGAATTACGGCTGGATCAACAAAAATCCAATGGTCTTACGCCATGCCGGACGGCCAAGGACGAATCTCACGAAACGTAATGGTCTTACGTCACGCCGGACGGCCAAAGGACCTATCTCACATAACCGCATGGTCTTATGACACGCTGGACGGCCAAAGGGCGAACCACACAAAACCTAATGGGCTTACGTCATTCCGGACTGCCAAAGGACAATTTTATATTTTTTAACCTCTTAACCTGGACTTACGAATCGTGGCCGGGTCAATTTCACAAAACTTAAGCTCTTAACCTGGACTTACAAATTACGGTCGGGTCAATTTCAAAAAACATAAGCTCTTAACCTGGACTTACGAATTACGGCCGGGTCAATTTCACAAAACTTAAGCTCTTAACCTGGACTTACGAATTACGGCCGGGTCAATTTCACAAAACTTAAGCTCTTAACCTAGACTTACGAATTACGACCGGTTCAATTTCACAAAACTTAAGCTCTTAACCTGGACTTACGAATTACGACCGTGTTAATTTCACGAAGTTGGTCTTACGTCCATCTAGGGACTGCCCGGTTTTCATTTTTACATAATTTCATTGGGAACCTAATCTTTCTAGATTCAAATCAAGTTGTGTGAGCCAAAAGGGGCATTTTTCGGGGGTATTTATAACATTGGTTGGGAAGGGGCTTTGAATGGGTAGGACCACAAAGCTAACTCCCAACAAGAAATCATTAATTATGGCAGGGCTAAAGTAGCCGTACGGATAGGGGAGGAAACATTCCTTTTTCATTCAATTCTATTCCAGGCCTGGTCATCTTCTTAAATGCGACAGTCCGAAGTTCAGCAATCAGTTCATCATCTTTATTTCGAAAGCTTTCTCTCCCATAGAGCCTTTTCTCATGGAAAAACCACCAAAATTGTATAAAATTCATCAAGAATGCTTTGAGGGCAACCTTAGGCTTTGGATGTGGTACCATATTAGGAATCACAAGGGAGTTTTCCAATCCAAATTTGGTCTCCAATCCCTTTGGTCTCTCAAGGAGTTCATCCCGGATCTCGAGCTATTAAGAGCCGCTGCGTCCTTTTGGGATGTTAGGAGACATGTATATTTCTTCTCCTACAACAAAATCACTCCAACCTATGAGGATTTCAAGGCTTTGTTGGGTGGTGTAGACACGGAGGTCATTGCTCTCCCCTCAGTTGATGACACCATATGTGTCGAAAGGTTGGTCTCCCTGCTCGACATTCCTTTGGAAGAGGCCCAATGCTTGGTCCTTAATTACACTTTCATTGACATTTCGGATCTCCTCGAGAAGTTCATGGATCGCACGGATGAGGCTTCTTGGAATGCCTTTGGTTTGTGAATTCTTTCCTTTTTCTACATGGTTGGCTCCAAGGGTACCTGTCATAGGGTTTTACTGAGCGTCCTTGAGGAGTGCCATGCGGGGAAGGATATTTTCCCCTTGATCTTAGGCGAAACCCTTTATGGCATGGACCGCTTGGCTTTGGGAGGCGGCTTCATGCATAGCGGTAGCCCTGCCTTACTCACTTTGTGGTTGAGGGAGAGGTTGATGGCCATTCCCAAGGCTCCTATCTCTCACAGACTGTGGTCTTATTCTTTGAGAGGCATCCTCTTGGATTTCATTCAGAGTGACTGGGAGGCTTACATGGCTCGTCTCACGACTGCCGAGATCCGTTGGTCAGTCCCATATTGGCGTATTAGCTCAGTGCGGGAGTATCAGAATAATTCCCCTTTCGTTCGGGTGCCGGGACTCTTGGGATCGTCTTACTATATCCCTTCTTTGGTCCATCGTCAGTTTGGATTACTACAGACTCCACTATTGGAGTGGTCTGGTGTTAACCCGGAGCACTTGAGGCTTCCGCCCTTGTCTATGTGGGACTCCTCCACTATTTCACTTCTTTCCCGATTGTGGACTTGTTCCTTCTTTCCGGCTCGGGTATTTCTTGGGCGTGCAGCCAGCATGGTTCTAACCACGGTCTACTTGGACTGGTATGAACAGACTATGGGATAGACTAAGAGGCTCATTGAGGAGAGGCGTGAGGCTATTCTTGGTGGGACTCATGACCCTAGCAGGGTTTTGAGAGAGACCGAGGCCGTAGCGAGTGGCCATAACAATACTGGAGACATTGTCGAGGACTATCGAGCCTTGGTTGGTAGGAGGATGGCTGCGATGCCTTGGGCAGGGGCACGAATGGAAGATCTTCGGGCTCGGGCTGCTGCCAATGCGGCTTTGAGGGCAACCGGACTGGTTGAGGATGTCGGGAGGGTACCCGATCATGGAAGGGGGAGATCGACATCTTTGATGTGAAGAAAAAGAAGACTCGAAGAAGTCAGAAGAAGAAGTGGAGGGACGAGGAACAGTGATAGTCCTACATTTCCATGTATCCACCCATTGCCATTGCAGACACATTAGTTCATTTTAGGTGTCTTAGTTATGTTTTAAGCATGTTAGTTGGCTCGAGAGTAGACCGTGCTTGAACTCATCAAAGAATTTTTTTAACTGTAATGAAAATGGTTACTTATGAAGCTAATTTGCATTCACATGGAGTTTTTGCTCAAAACCAAATTTGATTTTTATTCATTTTTTAGACCGGACCAATAATTGGCTGCCTACGTTCCCCTTTTACAAATGAGACTAAGGGGCTCAGGTCATCGTAGTTCACTTTTTACAAATTTTGGGTGCGACCCTGTTTTTTCTCTAGACCGCCCAAATGGGTTTTCAATCTAGGTGGGTATATTCTTTTGGCACCTTAATTTTATTTATTTATTATTTTTTTTTTTAACAAAGTAACGACGGAGCTTATCACCGTTGACCGGGTGCATGAAGGGGTTGCCATCCAAGTCCGCAAGCCTCATTGCACCACGTGAGAAGATTTCTTGTACCACAAAGGGACCGATCCACACGGGTTCCCATTTTCCGTCGGGGTTAGACCTCCCCGGGGGTTTTTCCTTAAGGACAAAATCTCCTACCTGAATTTCTCGGGGCTTCACCTTCCTATCAAAAGCTCGCGCCATTCTCCCTTGGTAGGCGCGGATGTGCTCCATTGCCTTCAGACGACGTTCGTCCAACAAGGCAATTCATCATGCCGGCTCCGAAGCCAATCAACCTCATGGATTTTGTTTCCCAACAAAATTCTCAATGACGGTACCTCCAACTCAGCCGGGAGCATGGCCTCCATCCCATAAGTCAAAGCAAAAGGGGTTTCCCCAGTGGCGGTTCTGACCGAGGTCCGGTAGCCCCACAATGCTAGATGTAGCTTTTCGGCCTCCACTGCACCATTGGTCTGAGGCCTATATGGGGAGGATTTGTGGCGAGTGACGCGGAACTCTCCTAATTATTGATCACATTTACCTTCGAAGTGCGAGCCATTGTCGGTGATGACCTCGTTCGGGACCCCATACCGGCACATGATGTTTTCCTTTATAAACCCCACAACCTTCTTGGAAGTGAGGACCCTGTAGGATTTAGCCTCTACCCACTTTGTGAAGTAATCCACAGCTACCAAAACAAACTCGTGGCCATTGCTCCCGGGCGGGGAAATTTTCCCAATGATGTCAATGCCCCATGTTGAGAAGGGCCATGGTGTGGTCATACAGTAACGATGGTGAGGTGGTAGGTGGTTGAGATTGGAGAACCGCTGATACTTATCACACCTCTTCACAAATTGTATGCAATCGGTCTCCATTGAGATCCAAAAGTAGCCCATCCGTAGGATGACTTGTATTAATACCCTTGCATTCATATGAGGGCCACACACTCTGCCATGAACCTCTTGCATGAGTTCTTTTGCCTTTTCCATGCTTATACACCTAAGGAGAAAGCCCTGATGGTGCTTTTTGTACAAGATATCCCCCAAGATGACATAGTGAGATGCTAGCCGTTTGAGTGCCGCCAGGCTTTTAGCTTTTATCCCATCCACATATTCTCCCTTTTCATTCATGAAGGGAGCTTCCCCTTCCTTGAGGAATCGGTAAATCTGGTTGTACCATGGCTCCTCCACCTTTTCTGGGGTTGCCTCAATCTCATAACAGTATGCCGGATTTTCTTTCCTCCCAGCTCGGAAAGGTTTTATCGACTTTCCCTCAGGGATTTCTACCAATGAAGCCAAAGTAGCTAAGGCGTCGGCAAAACGGTTCCTATCCCTCGGCAAGTAGTGGAAGCTGACTTCTTCGAATTGCGCCATGAGCTCTTCCATGTAGGCGTGGTATTTTTGCAATCCAGGGTCCAATATTTTCCACTTGTTGGATACTTGGTTGATGATCAAAGCCGAATCTCCGTATACCTCCAATTCTTTCACATTCCTTTCCAGGGCCGCTTCCAAACCGGCCGTGCACACCTCATATTCTGCGGCATTGTTGGTCACATCAAAGTTCAACTTGATGGCGATGGGGGTGTGCTCATCTTTCGGGTCAACCAAGAGCAATCCAATGCCATTTCCTCTTTTATTGGCAGCACCGTCGAAGAACAATTTCCACCTATTTTCTCCTTTGAGGGAAAAAATCCCTTCATCAGGGAATTTCGGCTCGGGCTCTTTTTCCTCATTACTAGGGAAGTCCGCCAAATGTTCCGCTAAGACCCTTCCTTTGACCGCCTTCCTTGACACATAACTGATATCGTACTCAGCTAGGAAGAAGGACTATTTGGCAAGTCTCATGGACAAAGATGGCTTTTCCAACAAGCACTTGATGGGGTCTATCTTGGAGATAAGCTGTATCGGGTGGGCATGCATGTAATGCTTCAACTTTCTTACGACCCATACCAATCCGGCGCAAGTCTTTTCAATTGGGGAGTAGCTAAGCTCGCTCCCTTATAGCTTACGGCTCACAAAGTAGATGGTATTCTCTACCTTTGAATCCTTCTTCTCTTGGGCCAACATTGCTCCTATCGACGTATCAGTCACTATTAGGTAGAGCAAGAGTGGCTTGTCCTTGTGCGGGGGGTATAGGATTGGCAGGTGGATGAGATTGGCCTTAATCTTGTCAAAGGCTCTTTGGCATTCCTCATTCCATTCGACCTCGGCACTCTTCTTTAGCAATTTGAAGATGGGCTCACATGTGGGAGTAAGCTGGTTTATGAAGCGGCTAATGTATTGTAACCTTCCCATGAAGGCCTTTACCTCTGTTTGGGTGCGAGGTAGCTTCATTTCCACAATTTCCTTAAACTTTTGGGGATCAACTTCGATGCCTCGTTCAATAACCATGTACCCCAAAACCTTGCCACGAGAAACCCTAAAAGTGCACTTGGCCAGATTGAGTCTCATGGAGTGCTTCCTAAGCCTGTCAAAGAACTTTCTCAAGTCTATCAAATGTTGCCCGTCGGTGCCCTTGGAATGCACAATCATGTCATCGACATACACCTCTATCTCCTTATGGATCATATCATGGAAGAGTGCGGTCGCGGCCCTTTGGTAGATAGCCCCAGCATTTCGCAATCCAAAAGGTATCACGATGTAGCAAAAGGTCCCCCATGGGGTGGTGAAGGCAGTCTTTTCCTGGTCCTCCTCAGCCATCTTAATCTGGTTATACCCGGCAAAACCATCCACAAAAGATTTGACCTTAAAACTAGAGGTTGTATCTACAAGCATGTCGCTGTTCGGGAGGGGGAAATCATCTTTGGGACTCGCCTTGTTGAGATCCCTAAAGTCGACACAGCATCGGACCTTTTCGTTGGACTTTGTGATCGTTACTATATTGGAGAGCCATGAGGGGTACTCTATCACCCTTATGAAGCCGACCCGGAGCAACTTCTCAATCTCTTCTTTGACTTTCAAAGACCATTCTGGTTTGATTCGCTGAAGCTTTTGCTTGACAGGTTTCACCTCGGGATCCATGGGGATCTTGTGTTCAACGATCGAAGAATCCAGCCCCGGCATATCCTTATAAGACCAAGCAAACACATCCACATACTCCTTAGGTAACTCAACCAAAGCTTCTCTTTCGGCTCCTTTGAAGTAGCTACCAATCTGTGTCTCTTTCGGCTCATTTTCAGTCCCCAAATTCACCTTAGTTAAAACCTCTTCGGCAGCTTGGGCACGACTTTCCTCTCGATCAACAACCTGCTTTGATGATTGTTTAATGTTTTGTTTGTTTAGTGTGTCTGCATTATTAGGTGATTCATTATTAACCGTTTTTAGATTATTAGTTAATTTATCATCTAATAAGTTGGCAATGAGGGGATACTCGGAATGGTCTATCATTTCATTCAATGCAAACGGGAATACAACGTTGGCTACAAGTTCAAAATCCTCGGGTGTGAGGCCCTCGGAGGAGGAAGACTCAAATTCAAAGACAAGATATTGAGGGGACTCAACTACATTGGACCCTATGACGTTTGACTCTAGGGGTCGGGTAACCAGTCCAAGCTTCATGGTCATTTCCTCCTTTCTCGCCACCGGTCCAGAGAAAGTTACCCAATTCTTCAGAGGCATGTCCATCGGGCTTACCAAGGTGCGAGGATCAAAGGTCGCAGGAGATCCATCTCCTATCACAGCAATCATTTCCTTTTCGAGGCCAATCAGATCTGGTACGACCAACTCCTCCCCTAACATTTCTTGCATTACCACACCATTCCATTCATCGTCCATGACTTCCTTGGTGGCGTGCTCGGGAGTTACCTCCTCAAACTTACATCTACCATTTTGACCCCAAACGGGTCCTCTTTCTTGGCTAGCCTCCACCATAGACAAGGTTTCAAATTCCCTTGCCATCTTGGGCACTCCCTTAAAGGTGTATTCGTGCCTAATAGTGGTCTCGGTAGGACCGGTCATCTTGGGTGTATCCAAAAATGCCCTCCTTACGGGGTTGGCCACCATCCCTCGGAATCTTTTGAGATCCTCTTGCAACTTATCCCAATTGGTCATCATTGGCTTTTTCGGCTCCGGGGCCTCGGTTTGGACCCCTCCTTTCACAAAGTAGCGGCTCATATCAAAAGTGTAAGGGCGGAGGTTGGAAGCTTTAAACGGAATCCCTTGAGCTCTGGCTTGGCTTCTTTTTTGAGCCATTTCCTTATCCATCCTAAGGTCCTCGGGGGTAGGTTTGTATCCCAAGCCATGGAGCGTCTTTTGCTCTTTGATCTCAACAATCTTGTGGGTCCCTTGGAGTTTCTTTCCAAGACCATGCCCCGGGAGGTAGGGCATCAAACGCATCATTTTCATTGCAGGGGGAATCCTGTCCTTGGTGAGTGTAAGATCTACACAACAGATGTGGGTTTTGGATGTATCTCGGTGAAGCCGGTTAAAACCATGCCGCTCTCCTCATGTTTGATTTCTAACATGGGAATCCCGTTGGTGTTAGTTCCTTCTATAGTAACACTGTCCCCATAAATGGTTGTCAAATTACCCTCTTGCACATACTTCACGCACTAGTGGAGGGTGGAGGCTACCCCGTTGACTTTATAGAGCCATGGCCGTCCCAATAGGGCAGTGAAGGATATAGGGATGTCAAGCACTTGGAAGTTGGTTGGCATCATTTTTTTTCCAAACCAAAGGTTCAAGGTGGCCACCCCTAGGACTGAGCGGGCTGTGGAATCATAAGCTTTAACGGTGATCATGGAAGGCTTTAGGTCGGTGGTTTTAAGACCAAGTAGATCCATCATCTTAACGGGGAGGACATTCATGGCGGAACCATTATCAACCAAGACCCAAGGGAGGTGGCGCTCATCCAATTGCACCGTGATGTAGAGGGCCTCGTTGTGGTTAGCCCCAAATTTCGGCAAATCCATGTCTGTGAATGTGATGACATTCCCATATTGAACACTCCTAATCATTTGCACGGCCTCTTCGGGGGTAGCCGTAGTAGGTACCACAGTTTGGGCCAAGCATTCCTCCAACTTGAGCTTGTGAGGGTAGGAGGAAGTGAGGAGGGACCACAAAGATATGTTAGCTTGTGTCCTCTTGAGTTGGGTTAAGACGGGATCCTCTTCTCCGGAATCTAGGGATTTTGCCTCACTAGCAAGAGGGGGAGGCATTCGGTGTTCCAGTGGCAGAGGTTTCTTAGGGTTCTCCGTGTGCACCTGCCCCGATCGAGTCAGTACACTCACTTCCAAAGGGTTGTTAACCTCTTCCGCCCCTTTCCCGAGTGACCGGGGGTTCTGGGTACTGTAGACACCCCGCCTTGGACCTCTCACCCCGATTGCACACTTGATTTTGTGTTTCTCCCTCTTTTAAGTGTTTTCTGTTAGTTTCTGTTACTTTGGTTAAGTTCCAGACGGGCTCCGTTAAGTCCAGGGACCAAACTGAATAACAGTTCTAACTTTCTAGTCAATTCTGTCAAAAAGTGTTTTTTAGAGTCGCGCGCCTCCGCCCCTTGAGGCCAGACGCGCGCGCCGCCTGCCGCTTAGGTGGGAAGCGCGCGCTTCTGGGGCGTGTCAGTTACAGATTCTGTCCAAGAATCTCTCCCTTGCTCATTATACATGATTTTGCCCTGGAAGGATTTCTTTGTGACTAGTTTTGGCTCCAAAAACACCCCTTTTTACAACTATAAAACCCCCTCCAATCCATCATTGGAGGGACCTTGGATTTTGAACTCTTACACCTCAAAACTCTCTTCACAAACAAACACTCTAGGCAATTTGCTAAAGATATTCTCTCCAAGGCTTTTCAAGAAGGTTCTCTTTGAAAAATATTATAGGTAAACAATGCCTTAACTTTACTTCTTCTTCTTCTTCTTCTACTTCTCCTTCTTCTTTAATCAAATGTGCAATCACCTTCTTTAATCAAATGTGCATTCACCCCAAAACCATTTGGGACATGACACCAATGGCCCTTTCATTACATTGAATTGGCCTAGGAGTTATCTCCCTACATTCTAAACTTCAAAACCCCTCTCTTTTATCATTACTCAAATAGGAAGAACACATTTATCTTAAAAGTGAATTATGAACAAACAAGACCGACATTGCTCGGGCGAAATGGGTGTTTAAGTACTTCCCATTTCGTAACCTAATCCCCGAACCCCTCATCCCAAAGAATCTCTGTTTTCGTAAATCAAACTTAGGCTATATTAGGTTTTTCTTATGTTCCTCTAAAACATAGGTGGTGACTCTAAAACACAATTAGACATCCTAGGATAATTCACCGCTATAGCCAAGCCGTGTTTCCCCGGGGTATCTACAGTGGCGACTCTGCTGGGGACAACTTGAGGGTTAAACTTGTGTTCTGTTCATAATTCACTTTTCTGAGCATTCAGGAAATTGATATGGGAAGCGCGCGCCTTGGACCTTCGTGGTCCAAAGCACGCGCGTCCCACATCAAATTCCAGAATCGCCCGCCTTCCATGTGTTCTTCCTATTCTTCCTTTTATTTCGTGCTAACAATCATTGCAGGGGTTTCATCATATCAGGACTAGGGCAATCCCCTGAGTCCATAAGTTTCTGACAATCTGACAGGTCAGCCCAGAAGCGGGCGCCTCCCATGTACAATGCGCCAGGCGCGCGCGTCCCACAACACCAGCCTGAGGCATGCCCTTCTAGGCCAGTTTCCAAAGCAAGAACAGGTTTCAGGGACTGAACAGAACAGTGGGGTGTGGGCACAGTTGCCTGCATCAGAACAGAATTGGACCTTCAGACTGTTTTAATTTTGTGTTTATTTACCGGTCACACGGGTGATTCGGGAGTTGTAATTTACGTGTTTATGTGTTTTT
Source organism: Campanula takesimana (assembly GCA_026119855.1). NCBI lineage: Eukaryota > Viridiplantae > Streptophyta > Magnoliopsida > Asterales > Campanulaceae > Campanula > Campanula takesimana. Next base: position 207,877 of record JAOWBW010001500.1, on the reverse strand, counting down.
TATCTTTTCTTTTCAAAAAAAAAAAAAAAATTGTCACGTGAAAGACCTCACACTACATACACATTATTCCTATGAATTGCTCACTATCGAGTCGCACAAGTCCATAACCCCAAACCCGTCGAGGCCCGTCCTAGAAAGTTTCAAGCTCCACCCGACCTTGACTCTTTCGAAGCGGTCAACCTCAGCCCGTGGCGTAGTTCAAGACTATATGCCGGGGGTGACCTTTAAGCCTCTCTTTAGCCGAGCACAAACCACACAATTCTAGTTAAGGTCTAACACTCCGTGACCAAGTCGGTTTTCATGTACCGAGATTTCCCTAAACTAATGTTCTGAAATCATACATGCCAACTTGTTGATACGGACGCAATAAAAATCCGTCCCCAAAAGTGGTTATTTTGGACGAAAATAAAAATCCGTCCCCGCATGTATGATTTATTACATTGATTTAGTTTAATCCCGATACATGTAGGATTCACAAACGTGATGGAATCCGATGAGTATATGGGACCGCGAGATGGTCTATATACTAGTGTGACGATTCCATTATCTTCTTAGAAACCCCAAAAGGGACCCCGTCCCTCCGACTTATAAAAAAAAAAAAAAAAAAAAAAAAAAGAGTCTTTTTCTTATGTGGTTCGAGTCGTGTGCCCAACTGTGTGTTCTCAACCTCTTCATGGACCAAAAGTGTGGACCGAGACTGACAAAGGCTACTTCTTCAATTATAGGTCCGATTGGTACTCTCCGCATCTACCGGGATTCATCCAACAGGCTTGTCCGTGAACCGATCACTCCAACAGCTTCTACATCAACAATGGCCGGTGACTCCAACTCCAACAACAACGTCATGACTCTCGAACAGCTTTCTGCCATGGTTCAAGCACTCCAACGGCAAGTCTCTACTCTTAACCAAGAGGCTCAAACCAAGGAAGACTTATGGCAAGCTCATGTTGATGGCCAACAAGCGGCCCACGAGGCCGAGGTTGAACAATTGAAAGCCAAGCTCCTCAAGCTCTCCAAGAATAAGGGGGTGAATGACAATGAGGAATCCGAATGGACCAAAGGTTATTTGAAAGCCCGTATGTTAGTGCTCGTACCAAAAATATGGGGGAGACAAGCACCGACAACAACGACAACAAAATGGTCGATTCCATCATGTCCTACATTGATCAGAAATTTGACGGCCTCAACATGGGGAAAGGCTCCAACACAAGCCTCTATCAATCATCCATCCTCATGAGTACTATGGCAGCTCTTCCCGACAAATTCAAAATGCCCGACATTAGTAAGTTCAAGGGAAACTCATGCCCGATGGCTCACATCGAGACTTACATTTGGGCTATCGTTCAGAAGAAGGTCTCCCCCAAGGTTATGGCACAATGCTTTCCTCTCACTCTCGAGGGGGCGGCAAAAGATTGGTATGCTACTCTCCCGCTCACTGTCCGTCTTGATTGGGACACTGCTATGCTTGCCTTCAAAAATCAATATCAAGGCAACACCACTCACCGGCCCACAAGGAAAGAGCTAGAGAACACCACTCAAAGGGACAACGAGTCCTTCATCGACTTCACAAGGAGATGGAATGACAAGCTCTCTGAAATTGTTAAGAGGCCAAACACAAAAGAGCAAATGGACATCTTTCTCAAATGTCTTAAGATTGATCTCCGCACCCACCTAAGTGTGGCTTGCTACTCCGACTTCTCCCAAATGTATGAGGCGGGGGTACGCATGGATGACTTGCTCAAGGAGATAAAGAAAGCGACTCCTACTTTCCGCTACAAGGCCGCCTCTAGTTCAAATAAAGAGGCTTCTGTCAATGCCGTTACTACTGACAAGGGGAGTTACAAAAGAGTTCCCCCACCACAAGGCAAGCGGTTCCAAAACGACCGCGTCTACACTCCTCTCAATGGCATGACCACTACCGAAGCCTATGAAGCTCTAAAGGCCAAGGGACAAATCACCCCTCTCCAAGGGTACAAGCCATCACAACCGCTCCGTCCCAATCATGCCCACCACAAGTGGTGTGACTACCATCAATTCACCGGCCACCTCACCGAAGATTGCTTCTCCATCCGCAACACCATCCAAGACCTCATAGATAGGAAAGAGTTCATAGTTCCTAATGGTGAGGATGTTAATGTAATAGAGATAGGAGAATTTGGAGAGACCACTCATTCGATTCCATTTGTGAATGAGGGCTCCGATGATATGAATAAATTTGATAATTCTTGTTATGTTATGACTTACGATGAGGTTATGAGGGAAGTCTTAGAGAAAAGGAAGAAGAAGCTACATGGGACCGTGAACGTGCTCACTCGCAGATGTCGCGACCCCGAACCCCGCGGGCCCGGAGTACGCGAGCTGGACGTCGACTTACTAAACAAAATACCAAAATATCGGAGATAAAAATTTCCTTTTAACACAAAAGATGATTATACAAAGTTTTGGAAAACAACTAAACGACAACAATATACTAGTGTAAGCTCCATAAGCTCACCCTCCAAAATAATAAAATATACAAATCTTAGTGACGTCAAAGTATGGTACAACTATCCCCAAAAGGGTTACACATTTATGTAATGTAAACCCCACCAACACAACTTGCCCCAAAAGCTCAACCCTCGCGACGTCCTCGTGATCAACGAGTCTAATCCTTTCCACCTGGGGGGGGGGTTAAGGAAAAACAAAGTCAAAAGAAAAGGGGGTGAGATAAATCTTAATAAGTTACTAATGCAACTGCATGACATGCTATGATGTGATAATCGATAATAAATCACATAGCACATAGCAATTATCATTTAACAGATAGCAGCGGAAATAAACACTTTACAAAGGATATTAGCCAAGGTTTTCCCAACTGATATAACCAAATAAAGGTCGCTGCGCAGCTTCAACAATCAACCAATCAACATCTTCATAGTAGCATCAAAGATGAAGAGAAAACCCCCGGTACCAGAACAATAACCAAGTAACATGTCACAAAGGACGGGAGATATGCCACAAAGTCATACTCCAAAACGTGTAGCTAGAATACTCACAAAAGGAGCTAGCTCATCCCATCCAAGGCCAATCTGGATGAGGAAGAAGGACCAATGGGCGATGCTATACTGGACTTGGCTTGTGCCATTATAGCATTATCCATTGCCTGACTCGATACACAATTAATCAGCTTGACTTTCAAATGAAAGCTAAGTAATAAACACTAGCTTAAATAAACAACCATTGATTCCAAAGTAGGGAATCTTCCCAATTAATCACCAAAAAGATGAATAATTCAAACACACATCATAAAGGTGTTTCAACATTCCAAAACAAAGATTAATCAATTCCCGTAACACATATATTCGCAAAGGAACCATTTTCAATATTAGAGTATTCCAAAATGGCCATTTAAGTCTAAGGGGACAAGGCCCAAAACTAGGGTTAAAGTTATAACCTAAACCAAAATCAACCAAAGAATAAGTTCCAGGAAAAGGGGCGGGCGGGCGCGCGGTAAAGGGGCAGGCGGGCTCTCAAGCTGGCAGAAGAGATTGGTCATGAAACAAACAATTCAAGCGGGCGCTCACTTACGCGCGCGCGGGCGCTCAATAGCTCATCGGGCGGGCGCTCAGGCAAGACCACGCGGGCGCTCCTGTGGCCAGAAGAGACTGGTCATGAAAATTGTTATTCAGGGGGGCGCCTGGCTCGAACCGGGCGGGCGCTCGGTCGACGAACTGGGTGGAATTTCAGCTGGGTTCATCCATGTTCCTACCAAAACAACCCAAATTCTTACCAAGTCTCAAATACTCAAAATCAAGACTTCCAATAAGCATAACAATGAACCAAAACAACTTATAAACTTGAATAGAACTTAAATAACAACATCTAGAAACCCAAATCAAGGTTCAAATCCCAACATTCAAAATATCACAAAAATCAATCAAAATCCAAATGAGTTCTAAACTCAACCAAAACACCATATATAACAACAAAGCATCATACCAACATGTTATGAACAATTCTAGCATAAATGGGGGGAAAAGTAACTTACTTGGAATTTCTCAAAGTTGACGGAATTCAAATATTTTTAGCTTCCTACGATCCTAGCGACGATCTAAACACATTTCATAAAATGAGCACCAAGAAATAATGAGAGGAAGATAGGTAGAATGAAGAGAGAAGGAAGAAATAAAACTTACCCAACCTTGTAGAGAGAGAGAGGGAGTTGCTGGGAATAGGAGTATGAGGTGAGGTGAGGGAGAAGAGGGGAGTAGGGAGATGATTATTTTAAAAACTTACACTTAGACCCCCTCTTCCACTAACTACACAACTCTAATACTCCCTACTAACAACTAAGACCAAATAATACTACACTAGCACAAATGGCCCAAATAAAATGCTAGGCATAAATTATTATAACACATAAAATGCACACATAAATTATTAATTAAATAATAATTTAAACAATTAAACAAGAAATAAATAAATGAATAAATATTTATTATTAGAAAATAGAGACGGGTTTTCGGGTCGTGACATTCACTCCCCCTTAAAGAAAATTCGACCCGAATTTTAACGAGGCTTACCCGAATTGAAAAGCCACGGATATTTACGCTCCATCTCCTCTCGAAGCTCCCAAGTCGATTCCTCAACATTATGATTCTTCCAAAGGACTCTAACCAACGCAATGCTCTTGTTCCTCAACTCTTGGACTTTAGAATCAAGGATTCGAACCGGTCGTTCCTCATAAGTCATATCGGGCTCAATATCCTCCGGTACCCTCGGTAAAACCTGAGATGGATCATGAACATACTTCCGAAGCATAGAAACGTGGAAAACGTTGTGCAACCGGTCTAAAGATGGCGGTGACGCAAGGCGATATGCCAGAAGTCCCACCTTTCCCAAAATCTCAAACGGACCAATGAACCTCGGAGCCAATTTACCCTTCTTCCCGAACCTTCGGATACCCACCTTCGGAGATACCTTCAAGAACACGAAGTCTCTGATCTGAAAACTAAGATCTCGCCTTCGATGATCGGCGTAGCTCTTCTGTCGACTCTGGGCCGTTTTCATTCGATCCCGGATAACTCTAACTTTCTCAACTGAATCTTGAAGCAAATCAATACCCACGATTTTCGCTTCACCAACCTCATCCCAACAAATAGGCGATCTACATTTCCTCCCATACAAAGCCTCATACGGTGCCATCTGCATACTTGACTGATAACTATTGTTGTAAGCAAACTCTGCGAGCGGTAGGTGTGAATCCCACAAATTAGGAAAGTCAACTGTGCAAGCCCGTAACATATCCTCGAGAATCTGAATGGTCCTTTCAGACTGACCGTCAGTCTGAGGATGAAATGCTGTGCTAAACCTCAAGTCGGTACCCAACGCCTTCTGTAACGACTGCCAAAATCGGGATGTAAACCTGGGATCTCTGTCCGACACAATACTAACCGGAACACCATGTAATCTGATAATCTCATGAATATACAAGTTCGCAAGTTTCTCCATCGAATAGGAAATGTCAATGGGTAAGAAATGAACTTTCTTCGAGTCCTGGGTAGTCCGGTTACAAAATCCATCGTAATATGTTCCCACTTCCACTCGGGTATCTCAAGAGACTGAAGTAAACCTGCGGGTCTCTGATGCTCTGCTTTAACTTGTTGACATGTCAAACATTTCGATACATAGTCTGCGATTTCCCTCTTCATGTTAATCCACCAAAATTGTTGTTTTAAATCCTGATACATCTTCGTACTCCCGGGATTAATGGTATACCGGGATTTATTACCCTCATCAAGAACTCGCTGTTTAATCCCATCAACATCTGGAACACACAATCTGCCACAGAAAGTCAACACTCCCGTCGGACTAATAGAAAAATCCTCGAAGTTCTTTTCTTTCAATTTACCCATTATCTTCACCAATTCGGGATCTTCTTTCTGTGCTTCTTTTATCCTATGGATTAGGGTCGGAGATACCCTAATATTCGCAAAAATAGCCCCATGTCTCGATTCACGAGGACACCAATCTCGAACATCCTCAAGCATTTTCCACTCTCGAACCATCATTGAAGCCACATAAGACTTCCTACTAATCGCATCGGCTACCACATTCGCCTTCCCCGGATGATAAGAAATTGTACAATCATAATCTTTTAAGAGCTCCATCCACCTACGCTGCCGGTTGTTCAGTTCATTTTGAGAGAAGAGGTATTTCAAACTCTTGTGATCGGTAAAAATCTCAAACTTCGCTCCATATAGGTAATGCTTCCACTTATGCAACGCAAAGACTATCGCAGCCAACTCCATATCATGAGTAGGGTAATTCTGTTCACTAGGGGTCAACTTCCTCGAAGCATAAGCAATTACATTCCCATTCTGCATCAACACACAACCCAAACCTTCCGAAGCATCACTGTAAATCACTAGGCTATCGCTCCCATTAGGTAAAGTCAAGATCGGTACGGTAGTCAACCTCTTCTTCAATTCCTCGAAACTCTTGTCACATTTCTCGGTCCACTCAAACGGGACATTCTTCCGGGTCAACTGAGTCATCGGAGTAGCAATCTGCGAAAACCCCTCAATAAATCTTCTGTAATACCCGGCCAACCCCAGAAAGCTTCTAATTTCTGTCACTGATTCGGGTCTCTTCCAATCCACTATTGCCTCTATCTTTGAAGGATCCACAGAAATTCCGTCTTTAGAAATCACATGACCCAGAAATGAAACCTTCTCGAGCCAAAATTCGCATTTACTGAACTTCGCAAACAACTGCTCCTTTCCAAGAACTGATAAAACTGTCCTCAAGTGTTGCTCGTGCTCCTCTTTAGATTTAGAGTAGACGAGTATATCATCAATAAAGACCACCACGAACGAATCAAGATAGGGATGGAAAACTCGGTTCATAAAATCCATAAACACGGCAGGCGCGTTAGTCAACCCAAACGGCATAACCAAGAACTCATAATGACCATAACGGGTGCGAAAGGCAGTCTTCGGAATATCATCCGACCGAATCTTCAGTTGATGGTACCCACTCCTCAAATCAAGTTTAGAAAATACTACGGACCCTTGAAGCTGATCAAATAAATCATCAATGTGAGGTAGAGGATACTTGTTCTTCACCGTAACCTGATTCAACTTTCGGTAATCGATGCACAATCTCAAGGAACCGTCTTTCTTCCGCACAAACAAAACCGGTGCTCCCCACGGGGAAACACTAGGGCGTATAAACCCCCGATCAAGCAACTCTTGCAACTGAACCTTTAATTCCTTCAACTCCGCGGGAGCCAACCTATACGGTGCCTTTGAAATCGGAGCCGTACCCGGTAAAAGGTCAATACAAAACTCTATCTCACGATCAGGAGGCATATTATACTCCGAAGAGAAAACATCGGGAAATTCCCTAACTACCCGAACACTTTCCAAACTAGGGGATTCTTTCCTAGTATCAAGAAAACTAGCCAAATACCCCTCACAACCACGATGCAACAATTTTCTTGCTTTCACATAAGAAATTAAACGAACTTTTCTACTCAAAGGACTAGCCTCAAAAACAAATTTTGGCACATCAGGAATAGAAAAAGTAACAACTTTCTTACGGCAGTCAACAGAAGCATGAAACTTGCTCAACCAATCCATACCCAAAATGACATCAAAGTCTTGAATAGGAAGGACTACCAAGTCCGCACATAAGACACAACCACATATAACCACATCACAAGCAACAAGTACTCTATCAGTCACCAAACATTCTCCTATAGGGGTTGACACCTCTAGCACATAAGGTAAAGACCCAAATGCAGCATTTAGCAAAGAAGCAAATTGCACAGATATGTAAGAATGAGATGATCCTGGATCTACTAACGCACGAGCGCTCACATTAAACACAGAAACAATACCTCCAATAACGGAAGGATCATCGGTAGCTTATTGTTGATTCATGGAAAATACCCTTCCTTAGACCTTGGGCTTCCCCGCAGCACCTGTGGAGCACCAGCTCCTACCCCAGTCGGTTGACCTCTGAATCCCGGGCAATCCTTCATAAAATGCTCCAACTGCCCACAGTTAATACATTTCCCTTGTTTCTTCCAACACCAGTCCTCCGTGTGTCCTCCCTTTTGGCAATATGAACAGAGTCTCCTATTTTGGTTCCCGGAAGTGGTGCCCGGGTTCCTTGGGATCGGCTGCCCTCGGGACTGAGATTGTCCCCCAAAGTTACCTCGGTTATCTGAACGGGTTTGTGGTTTGCCTTGACCTCCTGGCCTGCTAGAGTTAGTCACATCAACTTTCTTCTTGTGTTCCCCAATTTCTTGCTCTATAAGGTAGGCACGATCCACCGCATCCTGGTAATTCTGAATCCGTTGTGCGATAAGCTGAGTCCGGATCGAGGTCTTCAAACCCCGGATGAACCTCATAGCCTTCTGTTCTTCGGTCCTCACAAGATAGTCACAGTACCGGGCTAATTCTGTGAACTTAGCCGAGTACTGAGCTATAGACAACAAACCTTGCTCCAAGTTGAGAAGCTCGATCTCTTTTCGGTTTTGATCCACTACCGGAATAAAATGCTCCTTGAACTTCCGCACAAACAGTTCCCATGCATACACCGTATGAGTATCCTCCCAACTCGCCTTAACTCCTTTCCACCAATGCTCGGCGGCTCCCACAAGTTTATAAGCCGCGAATCGGACTCTATCTTCGTCCGAACACCCAAACACATCATAAATTTTCTCCATGGATTCAATCCACAACTCAGCCTTCTTTACATCCGGTTCACCATCGAACTCCCTTGGTTTCAATTTCAGAAATTGTTCCAACCCGTATCTCGGAGGTGCCACATGTTCTTCTCTTGGCCCTTGGTCATGAATGGCCTTCATTGCCTCCTCAAACATGCCTTGGAACATAGCCCTGTTTTCTTCCCTTTGGTCATTCTGATTTTGAGCCCCACTAGAACCTTCACCGGCCCTTCTTCTAGACATTGCGAGTAATTACCTGCATAAAACATCAACCGTTACTCACTCCGAACACAACTACCCACCTAGGTCATTCTAGTCCACCTAGACTTATACTTAGAGCTAAACCATAGCTCTGATACCAACTATCGCGACACAAACCCCGCGGGCCCAGAGTACGCGAGCTGGACGTCGACTTACTAAACAAAATACCAAAATATTGGAGATAAAAATTTCCTTTTAACACAAAAGATGATTATACAAAGTTTTGGAAAACAACTAAACGACAACAATATACTAGTGTAAGCTCCATAAGCTCACCCTCCAAAATAATAAAATATACAAATCTTAGTGACGTCAAAGTATGGTACAACTATCCCCAAAAGGGTTACACATTTATGTAATGTAAACCCACCAACACAACTTGCCCCAAAAGCTCAACCCTCGCGACGTCCTCGTGATCAGCGAGTCTAATCCTTTTCACCTGGGGGGGGGTTAAGGAAAAACAAAGACAAAAGAAAAGGGGGGTGAGATAAATCTCAATAAGTTACTAATGCAACTGCATGACATGCTATGATGCGATAATCGATAATAAATCACATAGAACATAGCAATTATCATTTAACAGATAGCAGCGGAAATAAACACTTTACAAAGGATATTAGCCAAGGTTTTCCCAACTGATATAACCAAATAAAGGTCGCTGCGCAGCTTCAACAATCAACCAATCAACATCTTCATAGTAGCATCAAAGCTGAAGAGAAAACCCCCGGTACCGGAACAATAACCAAGTAACATGTCACAAAGGACGGGAGATATGCCACAAAGTCATACTCCAAAACGTGTAGCTAGAATACTCACAAAAGGAGCTAGCTCATCCCATCCAAGGCCAATCTGGATGAGGAAGAAGGACCAATGGGCGATGCTATACTGGACTTGGCTTGTGCCATTATAGCATTATCCATTGCCTGACTCGATACACAATTAACCAGCTGGACTTTCAAATAAAAGCTAAGTAATAAACACTAGCTTAAATAAACAACCACTGATTCCAAAGTAGGGAATCTTCCCAATTAATCACCAAAAAGATGAATAAATCAAACACACATCATAAAGGTGTTTCAACATTCCAAAACAAAGATTAATCAATTCCCGTAACACATATATTCGCAAAGGAACCATTTTCAATATTAGAGTATTCCAAAATGGCCATTTAAGTCTAAGGGGGCAAGGCCCAAAACTAGAGTTAAAGTTATAACCTAAACCAAAATCAACCAAAGAATAAGTGCCAGGAAAAGGGGCGGGCGGGCGCGCGGTAAAGGGGCAGGCGGGCGCTCAAGCTGGCAGAAGAGATTGGTCATGAAACAAACAATTCAAGCGGGCGCTCACTTACGCGCGCGCGGGCGCTCAATAGCTCATCGGGCGGGCGCTCAGGCAAGACCACGCGGGCGCTCCTTTGGCCAGAAGAGACTGGTCATGAAAATTGTTATTCAGGGGGGCGCCTGGCTCGAACCGGGCGGGCGCTCGGTCGACGAACTGGGTGGAATTTCAGCTGGGTTCATCCATGTTCCTACCAAAACAACCCAAATTCTTACCAAGTCTCAAATACTCAAAATCAAGACTTCCAATAAGCATAACAATGAACCAAAACAACTTATAAACTTGAATAGAACTTAAATAACAACATCTAGAAACCCAAATCAAGGTTCAAATCCCAACATTCAAAATATCACAAAAATCAATCAAAATCCAAATGAGTTCTAAACTCAACCAAAACACCATATATAACAACAAAGCATCATACCAACATGTTATGAACAATTCTAGCATAAATGGGGGAAAAAGTAACTTACTTGGAATTTCTCAAAGTTGACGGAATTCAAATATTTTTAGCTTCCTACGATTCTAGCGACGATCTAAACACATTTCATAAAATGAGCACCAAGAAATAATGAGAGGAAGATAGGTAGAATGAAGAGAGAAGGAAGAAAGAAAACTTACCCAACCTTGTAGAGAGAGAGAGGGAGTTGCTGGGAATAGGAGTATGAGGTGAGGTGAGGGAGAAGAGGGGAGTAGGGAGATGATTATTTTAAAAACTTACACTTAGACCCCCTCTTCCACTAACTACACAACTCTAATACTCCCTACTAACAACTAAGACCAAATAATACTACACTAGCACAAATGCCCCAAATAAAATGCTAGGCATAAATTATTATAACACATAAAATGCACACATAAATTATTAATTAAATAATAATTTAAACAATTAAACAAGAAATAAATAAATGAATAAATATTTATTATTAGAAAATAGAGACGGGTTTTTGGGTTGTGACAGCAGTGGCTGAGTAACAACTAGCACAATTGTTGGTCCCAGAGACACAATAAGGGTATGAAAAGAGGCTAGAGGGGGGGGGTGAATAGCCTATTTAAAATTTCAACCTTTTTCAAAATTCAACCTTTATGCTTATACTTGAATTTTGCGGTAGATGAAAACCACGCGGTAAAGTATAAAATACACAGCGGAAGTTTCCGTTGAAACGAGGTAAGAGTTGTTTTTGATAAGTTTAATGCGGTAGGTTATATTTGCGGTAGGTTATGGGCACGGTAGATAGTGGTACGGTAGATGTATATGCGGTAGGTAAGAGTGAGGTAGGTTGAGAGATTAAAAACTTGTGTCATAGAGATTTTTGGCAAATGATAAGTTAGTCAGATTTTAGCTAAGGCAATGAGGTAGACAAACAAACACAATTCAAAATTGTTCGTAAATCTGAAAGATCAAACACTAAACGACAAACAAGATTAATATGAACAATTAAAACAAGATGAACAAGACTTAAAGTAAATTTGCAGAAATGAAAAGTGCGGTAAGTAAATGACACAATGATTTGGAAAGGTTCGATCTGTTAAAAGATCTACGTCCTTTACCAAGATGGTCAGTCTTGGATTTTGAATGGAGGATATATTAATTCTCTTGAGTACAGATTACAAAGATGAAGAAATGAATTAACTCTTATTTTCTATGAAGAACAATCCTAGACTTAGACCAGTGTATCCCTAATGATTTAATATATGTGATTGATCAATCGGGGTGAGTGTGTGTTAAGAATCAAGAGCTCTTTGGAATCTATATGATTTTAGAGCCTAATGAATCTTGTGTGATGAGGCTTGAGATTTGATCTTGAAGGTTGCTGGAGATTTGTTGAAGTCTTGAAGGTTGAGTGCTTGAAGATTCAAAGGATTCTGAAAATCTTGAATATGATCTTCACTCACCAAGAATTTCAACAGAAATTTCTCTCTTAAAATCTTAGCGTAGGTTCAATGAAGAACTCAAGACTATTTATAGCCTTGAAAGAGAAACTAGATGTTTGAAATACTTGGGGTTCAAGTTGAAGGACAATGAGCTGTTGAATTCTAATTGGAGCTCAGTCTGAGTTGTCCTTTTGTTGCAGAGTCATGGTGGTCCAACTGTACTATGATGCCAGTTGTATTCAAATTTGAATTTTGGATTTGCAACGTTCTAAACTAACCAAGGTAAGGACACAAGTGTGACCATGGTTAAGTTTGAACCAACTTGAGTTTCTTCAACCAAGGTTCCATGCGGTAGAGTAACCTTGCGGTAGGATGAGCCATGCGGTAGGCATCATCCATGCGGCAGATGAGGTAGATGGCATGAGGTAACCTTGGTCATGCGGTAGGCTCTAATGCGGCAAGGTAGATGGCATAAGGTAACCTTGGTCATACGGTAGGCTCTAATGCGGCAAGGTAGATGGCATAAGGTAACCTTGGTCATGCGGTAGGCTCTCATGCGGTAGGCTTGGACCTTACCTCATATCTCCAGACTTAGAAAAATTGAGGGTCCTAATCTGCTAAGCCTATTCAACTAAAAAGTGGACTATTCTAAATGAAGTACAAGTACTTCTTACAATATATCTTAAAGTCCACAAAGAATAAAATTAGGTTATGGCATCAATCATATTAAGGTAATAGGAGTGGTTTATAATAAGCATACCCAACAATCTCCCCCTATTTGATTGAGACCATTACCTACTATAACAAAGGCTAATTCATTGTACTTAGTAAAAACATGTTTTTAAGAATAAATATTTTATTAATATCATGTCCCAAGTCAATGCACACTCTAAGCCAATGTCATAGATTTCTATCATCCTAAAAATAAAAACAAATTACTAATCCTAGAAGATATAAATAACAATTGAAGCATTTCAAGATATGTAAACACTGAAGGATAGAAATGCATCAACACAAACACAGTATACACCAATCGTGATAATCATTGAACATTAGGAGTATTGTCAAACAAAAGAGAAATAGTGTTAAGGTTACAAACCCAAAATAAAACAGAAAAGAAAATTGTTTTAAACATCCAAGTTTTTAAGTGACCACATGCGGTCAATGATGACTGAAGAAATCAAATGCGGTCAACAACTATGTAGTCTTCATCCAAAGAAGTTGCGGCAAGGGGTAGAGGGAAGTGGTAGGATGGGAGGTCAAGTCCTGGGATAATCACTGGAGCATTGACTCCATCTTCTTCTTCTTCCTCTTCACCTTGCGCTTGGACATTGCCGTTACCTTCCAGAGTTAGCTGATTTCCAGCTTGATTATCTGCGCGGCTAAGATGAGTTAAAGCAGTATTGAGTCTGTTGGAGAGAATATCGATCTTCGCAGATTGGCTTTCAAGCCTGATGTTATAGGCTTCAATGCGGCTTGTTTGAACTTGCATAGATAAGGAATTGATTTTTGGAACAAACTTATCAGCAACTAATAAGAGTGCGGCATTGGTGTCTTTAAGAATCTCCGCTTTGATTGCAGTCTGCACTTTTCCAACTTCTTCAATCACTTCGAGCTTGTCACGACCCATAGATTTTGATAACTCAGAGCTGGCTCCCTCAACTCCTCTAACAATTCTATCACTTATATACTCAGTTTGCTTTCTGAGCATTTCATTTAGAGAGGTAGGAGTGAGAAAAGCTTCTGCGGTAGATGTCGTAGGTGCGGTAGAAGTGGAAGTATTACCAGCAATGGTATCTTTGATAGCCTTTGTTATGAATACACTCTCCCCTTTAATGGTCGAAACCAACTCAGAGGGTAGGGCGGTAATGTCATGACGAAGGGAGGCTTGATCTGTTTTCACCTCAATGAGTTCTTCCCTAAGTGCCACCATACCTGAAACAAGATCAAAAACTTGAGTTTGAGTATCTGCCTGCATCTGAGTTAAGAGTTTGAATGCGGCAAGAAGATCAGCAGTTGATGTCGCGGCAGATTCAGGAGGTGCAGTTGATGAGGTTGGTACGGTAGATCCAGGAGCTGCGGCAGGGAGGATGGACTCAATCTCTTTAGAGATAGTCACATCAACTTTGGGGGGCACAGGTTCAACATTTTCTACCTCAACAAAAGTGTCCATTTTCTCATGAACAATTACGCCTTGAACATCCACAGCCTTGTCTCTGGTAGACTTTCCACTCGCGGTAGAGCTTTCATGCTCTTCCTCGGAACTTTCATCCACTAATCCCTTGTTAATGGGCTTCTCAATAACGTGTTCATCCTTTTCGCTTTCCGAAGTATTTTCACCATCTTGCTCACTTCCAGATCCTTCATTATCCTCTTTGATAGCAGGGTTTTCATCCTTATCCTCAGAACCAGAAACTTCTTCCATGTCTTCCGGCTGAGCATCCAACACAAAGTGTTTAGAGAGTTAGGGAGGTTCGACCGTAATATCTTCATCAAAGGTAAAGACAGGAGATTGGATTTTGGGGGAAGGAAGCTTGGTGACTTTAGCTTTCTTTGTGACCTTGACAGGGCTAGGAGTGTAAGATCGTTTATTTATACTTTTCTCCCCCTGACTTGGAGCAGGCTTGACAGATGCAGAGGGTTTGGACTTTGTAGAGGACAATTTAGGATGGGGAACAACATATGGTTGCTTTTGTGCGGCAGGTTTGGAGGGTTTGGTTTTTGGAGGTGAAAGAGAAGGTGACTTAGACGGAGATCTGGGAGGAGCGGTAAAAGTTACTTTGGGTTTTGAAGATTTTGGTGCGGCAGGTCTGGTAGGTGCGGCAGGTTGGGAGGGTAGGGAAGGGGCAATTTTAAGTCCTTGGGAAATAGGTCTTGATTTCCTTACCAGTTCCCCAACTTTCTATTTTCCTTTGACAGAAATTGGAGAAGAAATGTAAACACCATTTGCTTTGGCCTTCTTTGCGGCAGCTTTCTTCAATTCTAGCCTAAATGCGGCAATGTCTTCATCAGATAGGACTCTATTACCCAAATTAGTCATACCACGCTTAGAGTACTTAGGAGGTATATACTCCTTAACTGGATCTTTGAGAAGAGAAGTCCTGTACAAGTCATCTCCAAAGTTGTTACGAAAATTTGAGCGCATGGACTTGCGGCAAAAATCTTTTGTGGTAGGGATCACCACTTTGTAGTTCTCATTCCTTTCATAGAAGTTCTTAATCCTGAGTGTAAGACCCATTAAGTAGGAGATCAACCTACTATTTGTGCGGTACTTTATCTCGCCTTCTTCTGCCGCGTCTGCGTATGAGAGAATGTTAGCTTTCAGGATGTCATAGATGATTTTTCCCCAGTCCAATCATTTTCCTAAGTATATTGCAGCACAGATCATCCATTGCGTATGATTGAAACTGGCATGATTTCCAGTTTTGCATAGAAGGGCATGATCAACTAAGTGCCCAATGTGATACATAATTTCCCCAACATCTTTCCTTTGAATCCTTAGGATATCTGCCGTACCGGCAAGTTTCTTGGCCAAGCTTAGAGTTTCCTACCTTGAAAGTTCATCAATATCCTCCTTGCGAATTTTAATCCCCACGGCATGGGCTATGTCTCTGGCATCAAAGGACAACTGAATTCCCATGACAGTGGCTTTTATATACTTGGGATGAGACTCAGGATCCTCAGAGCTTTCCATCTCAACCGCAGAGCTAAAGAACTCATCCAAGAACGCTGGTAGGTGGAAGTCTTGATTGAGTGTAAAGAACGGTAGAATTCCAGACTTTTTCAATCGAGCCAGTGTGTTGCGGCCGATAGCGTCTAGCTTTAGATCATCAAGATCCAATACAATGCCAGGAATGAAGTGATTTAGATCCTGAAAGAGAGGATTTCATGATTAGCATTGAGTTTGATCGTGCGGTCACTTGACATAAGGAATATGCGGCAAGAGTTATACGGTCAAGTGAGGCACGGTAAGCATGAGATGCGGTAGGAGAAGACTAGGTTACCACAAACACTTGTGGGTTGCACCAAGCGAGATCAAAATGAGAACAGTGTAGAAATAAAAATCTTGAGAAAGAGAAAAACAACATGGATTAAACCATGGAATGAGCCAAGAACACGAAGAACACCAAGATGAACACGATGAACACCATACGCATATTTACCCAGATTCCCAGAAATTGACGAAAAACTCAGTAAAAATTACATGGATTGAATCGAAAATGCAAATAGAGTCATAATATCACATCAATTTCATGACACAAACAAAGGATCATCTTAGAAAATGAAAAGGGGAATTAGGGATAAAACTCGAAAACTTAACCCTATTTGAGAATAGCCATTCGAAACAAGGATTAAATCCAACGAAAAACATGAAGAGATGTTCAAGAATTAATAATACTCATTCAACAGAGGATTTAACATAAAAATAAATGCAAGGAATTTTGCGGATTCCCAAGAATACGAAGGGTTTTTCGACAAACTCACCAAGAGCACAAAAAAATAGCGAGTGAGAATTCATACCATAATGATAAATGGAGGAGTGGATTTGTGTTGAGGTTCTTCACTAGAATCGATGGATTTCGAAGATTTCTTAGAATGATGTTGTTTAGATGTCATTATATAGAAGGAAGAATGAGAGGGTAAGAAATCTGTTTGAAGGGGTTTTAGAGAGAAGTTTAGAGAGAGAGTAGAGAGAGTGATATACTGAAAAAGTAAGGAAGGGCAGAGTAGTGGAAGGGAAGGGAGTGGAACGGTTAAGGTGAAGGGTTTTGCAGAGGTCAGATGATGGAAGGGGGTTAACTCTGCAAAAAGGGCTGACATGACCTAGGTTGTCTATTCGCATAAATACAAGGTGACTAGGTGTCAAAACAAAGCAACCAATGACGGCTCAGATTTTTAAGGAATAAAAATTAAATAAGAAAATTTAATGTTCCAAATGATTTGAATTAAATAAAAGCGAAGGAAAGTAGGAAATTACCTTAATGCCCTTGAGGTAGATAAGATCAAAATATCTAAAATATCTTTAAGTTAGAATGACTTACCTGGGGTCCATTAAATGAGGTAACTTGAGATACGACCGTGCTTCGTGCGGTTGATGGAGGTACTTACCTTGCTTTTGATTTTCACAACCTTGAAGCGAGTTATCATTATGCGGTAACCTACTATATGTGGCAGCATGGTTTTATGCGGTCAACATATGGTGATGCGGCAGATAGGTATTGCGGTCAAGTGAAGTTGGGAACTTGTATGTCATTAGCTTGACCATGAGCTGTCTACCGTGTACCTACTTGATTTTGAACTTGGATAAAGGACATTAGTACAGGAAATTATATGGACAAGTTTGAGTTAAAGTTCTAGCATACCCATTTCTCCTCTTAAATACCTAAATCTCTTGGAATCAAGAGCCTTGGTGAGAATATCTGCAATCTGATCATCAGTACTCACATGCTCTAGATGGATATTACCTTTTTCCACATGATCTTTGAGAAAGTGGTATTTGATATCAATGTGTTTGGTCTTGGAATGCATGACAGGGTTCTTGGAGACAGCAATGGTAGATGTGTTGTCACAATAGATTGGATAATTTTCTTCTTTGATTCCGTAGTCGACCAATTGTTGCTTCATCCATAGCACTTGGCAACAGCAGCTTCCAGCAGCTATTTATTCAGCTTCTTTGGTAGATACAGAAACTGAGGCTTGTTTCTTGCTTGCCCATGAAACTAGTCGATTTCCAAGGAAATGACAAGTTCCACTTGTGCTTTTCCTGTCAATGGTACATGCTGGATAATCTGCATCTGAGTAACCTATATGATCAAAAGATGAATCTTTGGAGTACCAAAGTCCAAGGTTAATAGTCCCAGATAGATATCGAATAATACATTTAACAGCGATAAGATGTGCTTCTCTAGGATCAGCTTGATAACGAGCACAAACGCAAACACTAAACATGATATCTGGCCTACTAGCAGTTAAGTATAAGAGAGAGCCAATCATACCTCTCTATAAGGTTTGATCAACTTTCTTACCTTTCAAGTCTTTATCAAACTTGTTACCAGTGGCCATAGGAGTGTCGTATGCCTTTTCATTTTCAAGTCCAAATTTCTTGATAAGATCTCTTGTATACTTTGCTTGATTGAGGAAGATGCCTTCAGCACATTGTTTGATTTGTAGCTCAAGGAAGAATGTTAATTCTCCCATCATGCACATCTCAAATTTGCTTTTCATGAGTTTCTCAAAACGCTTACACAACAATTCGTTAGTAGAACCAAAAATAATATCATCTACATATATTTGAACAAGTAAGGTATGATCATGATATTTTGCAATAAATAAAGTTGTGTCAATCTTACCACGCTTGAAGCCTTTCTCTAGGAGAAATTTAGATAGAGTATCATACCATGCTCTTGGAGCTTGTTTGAGAGTATATAAAACTTTACGGAGTTTGTAGACATGATTTGGAAATTTGGGATCTTCAAATCCGGGTGGTTGAGCAACAAAGACTGTTTCTTGAAGTTCACCGTTGAGGAATGTACATTCACATCCATTTGATATAGCTTGAATCTTTTGTAAGAGGCATAGGCTAAGAATATTCTTATAGCTTCGAGTCTTGCAACGGGGGCAAATGTTTCATCATAATCAATGCCTTCTTCTTGTCTGTATCCTTATGCAACCAACCTAGCTTTGTTTCTTGTGATGCTTCCATTCTCATCCATCTTGTTTCGGAAAACCCACTTTGTACCAATCACACCTTGATCTTGAGGCCTTGGAACTAAGGTCCAAACTTGACATCTTTCAAATTGGTTAAGCTCTTCTTGCATTGCAACAACCCAACTTGAGTCTTGGAGCGCTTCATCAACTTTCTTGGGTTCAACTTGAGATATGAATGCGGTAAGTGCATCATAGTTTGACCTTCTTATTTGAACACCAGAATGTAAATCACCTATGATATTCTGAATTGGGTGATCTCTGACCTCACGAACTTCTTGAGGTATATCTGGTTGAGTTGATGGTGGTTGAAAATCTTCTAGAGGTACATCATTTGTGCCATCCCAATCATAAGTGGTCTGAGGGATAGGTTCTTCAACTCCATTTGAGGTAGCAGCAGATGTGGTAGCTTCTGGTGCTTCATGTGAGGTAGATGGAGGTGCAGTTGAGGTAGATGGGTTTCCTTGAGTTGATTGATTTTGCGGTCGAGTTGTACCTGTCTCATTTATCTCAACAAAATCATTTAGCAACATTTGGAGCCATATGTGGCTCAAGGAGAGAATGTTCATAAAATGTAACATGGACAGATTCAATTATCTTAAGAGTGGTTTTATTAAATACACGAAAAGCTTTTGAGTGTTTAGCATACCCAATAAATATACCTTCATCGGCCTTAGGAGCAAATTTACCTCGATGTTGTTTACCATTGTAGAGTATGAAGCATTTGCATCCAAATATCTTGAAGTATGCTATGTTGGGGGTTCTTCCTCTCCAAAGTTCATAAGGAGTTTTGTTGTGGGTCTTGTTGATGAGGGATCTATTTTGAGTGAAGCATGCTGTATTGACGGCTTCAGCCCAAAAATATTGAGGTAGCTTTGCTTCAACAATCATTGTCTTTCCAGCCTCTATCAACGTTCTATTTTTCCTTTCCACTACACCGTTTTGTTGTGGAACTCCAGCAGCAGAAAAGTTGTGGTCAATACCATGATCATCACAGTATTGAGCAACACCGTTGTTCTTGAATTCTGTACCGTTGTCGGATCGAACACTAACGATGTCGTCTTCCTTTTGTGTTTGGAGCTGTCTGAAGAGCGCGGTCAAAATGTCATAACAATCGTCTTTGGAGATCATCATTTCGACCCACGTATATCTTGAGTAGTCATCTACCACAACTAAGGTATATCTATTTCCTCCAATACTTGCGGTAGTAACAGGTCCAAACAAGTCCATATGTAGTAGTTGCAAACATCTTGAAGTTGAAGGTGTCGTCTTACTGGAGAAAGATGATTTTGGTTGTTTGCCTAGTTGACATGCTGTGCACTTCTCATCGTGGTGATCAGCTACTTTGGGTAGACCACGAACTAGATTTTCTCTACCAATCTTGGAGAGATACTTGAAGTTTAAGTGACTTAGTCTCTTGTGCCATAGCCAAGTATTTTCACTAACATTCTTTGCTACAAAACAGAGATTAGAACAAATGCAAGATGAATTGAAATCAACAACATGAACATTTTTCTTACGAATCCCTTTGAGCAAAGTGACGCCGGATGTGCCATCTTTGATGTGACAGAAATTTGAGGTAAAGTGGCATTGCAATCCTTTGTCGCAGAACTGAGATATTGAGAGTAGATTGTGTTGTAGTCCAATAACTAGAGAGACTTCTTGGATGGTGATTTTTCCTTTTCGAATAACTCCATATCCTACAGTCTTTCCTTTGTTATTATCTCCGAAGGTTACTGATGGCCCTTTTTCTTCACGGACATCTTCCAATAAGTTGATATCTTTGGTCATGTGTCTTGAACAGCCACTATCGAGATACCATAAACTTGATCTATCCTTGGAATGTTCAGCCATTAAGCAGAGGACCTATAAAATAAACATTTAAGAACAAGGTCCCCTTTTATTCTTTTGGGTCCAAAGGGTTAGCAACTTTTGACAACCCACACTTGCCTCACAGAAGGAGGGTTACTCTTTCTGGGATTGGGTGTGAACCTCAAAAGACATTCAGCAGCCTTATGACCATAACCATCACACACGGAACAATGGTGGAAGCCACCCAACTGAGTTTTAACAAACTTCGTTGAAGTCTTAAGCACAACATCATTAACATGTATGGATACGGTCTCCTTAACAAAGTTCATCCTCTTGAACTTTGCTGCCTTGCCGCCACTTGCGGTCGATGACTTCCATGCGGTCGTCATCTTCCTTGGTGCGGTCGATTGACCTCGCGGAAAGATAACGCGGTAGGGAGCACCATCTACCTTGCTAGAGGAAGCCTCTGCGGTAGGTTCATCCATGGCAATACCTTTCATCTTTGCCTTGCCAGTTTGTTCCTTAGGATAGACATAGTTGAACTCTAGTTTCTTCTTTGGTTCTTGTCCTTAACCCTTTGAAACATGATGTTTAGCTTTCGACTCGTTCAAAGTTTGCTTGGAAAATTTCTCATCTCTTTCACAACAAGATACACATTTAAAGTTGTCACTAGTTTGAAATCCCAAGCCTTCCTTATCACCACTAGACTTTTGGGATTCTAAGATTTGATCCATAGTGACACGAGAATTGGTCCACTCATTAGTAATCCTTTTAAGGTCATTTATCTTAGCAACCAATTCTTCATTTTTAACTTTAAATATAGCCTTTTGTTCCTCTAAGAAACGGTTTCGATCAGTAAGAGTAGTCATGCTCTTGATCTGCTCCTTAAGGAGGGTGAGTTCAGATTTTAGAACATTTTTCTCCGTCTTAAGCTGGGAAATTTCTTCAACTGAAAGTGCTAAAGCTTCCTTCATACTAGAAAACTAACTGATTACCTGTTCAGCTTTTGTAAACATATTTTCTTGTTCGTCGGGGGAAATGTCAAACTTGACTTGAGGAGTGGTAAGCAGAACTTCCTTCACTTTGGGATTGTATTGAGCCTTCTTTGCTGCACTTACATCACATCTAGAAAATAAGAGATCGCCATTCCTTTGAACCGGAGTTAGGAATCCCTTTTCAGCGAGTTCATCGGCCGTATAGCTTATCCTTTTCGGTTTTGCATTTGGTGAGCGACGACTTTCATTATCATCCTCATCATCGGAATGAACAACTAAACAGATGTGACCTTCTTCAGAATCCTCTTCGCTTTCATCAGAATCTGACTCTATCCACGTGGCTAACTCTTTTGAGGTAGAGTCTTCTTCAGCCATCATTCCCTTTTTCTTTGAATATCTTGGAGTGAAGCTTTTCTTCTTCATGTACTCGAATTTGGGAATTGGGCATTCTGATGCGAAATGACCGGGTTTCCTGCAATTAAAACAAACGAGATCCTCTTTCTTTTTAGAGAAGTTGGAGTACTCTTTCTTACTTGTTGAGTTGCTCCTTGAGAACCTTGCTGGAGCTTTGCTTGATGATCCGGGCCTTGCTGATTTTCTGAATTTTTGAAACCCTTTCACGAACATAGCAAAGTCATCATCGTCCATATCTTGTAACTCAGATGTGGAGATTTTTGGATCTTCTTCTTCGACCATTTCTTCCTTCTTAGCGACCAATGACAAACTCTTAGTTTTTCCTTCCATTTCTTCAATGTTGTGGAGCTTGATATCAAAAACTTTGAGGTTTGCATAGAGGCTTCTGAGTGACATATCATCTAGAAATTTGGTATCTTCAAGCGTATTTCCTTTGTGAAGATATTGAGAACCAAGAGCGGCAAGAAAATTGACACTGATTTCTTTCTTGGTAAGCTTCTTTCCAAGTGTTGTATAAGTACTCACTATTTATAGTAGCGGTCATAAGTGGCTCGAAGTGATTCACCGGGGATCTTTGCAAAGTTGATGAATCGTCTTTGGATTGCAAATCTTTTGCTTTCCTTGCATGCTTGATCTCCTTCGATGTAATCTTCAATAGCATCCCAAAGATCTTTTGCTGTTGCACATTCCATGATTTGTCGACGCTGAGACGTATTCAAAGTACTCATGAGTATGCTTTTTGCTTTCATATCCATTCCAACTAGTCTTTTCTCTTCATCGGTCCATTCAGCTTTTGGTTTCTTGATTGACGGAATGTCACCATTGGTTTATGGATCCGGATTCGCTTTCATTGGGAAGTATGGTCCAATGGTAAGACAATCACCAAGTTGCTCGTCCATGGAGTAGAACTGAGTTAGAATGCTGTGCTTCCATACGTCAAAGTTATCTTCGTCGAACGCTGGAACGTGAGTGAAGTTAACCGTTGCCATAGTTTTCTGACTTGCCATTTTGAATCGGCACCCAAGCTGTTAAGCTTGAAAAATGGAAGTTTTATAAAGGTGTTTGCTCTGATACCACTTGTTGGTCCCAGAGACACAACAAGGGTATGAAAATAGGCTAGAGGGGGGGGTGAATAGCCTATTTAAAATTTCAACCCTTTTTCAAAATTCAACCTTTATGCTTATACTTGTATTTTGCGGTAGATTAAAACCACGCGGTCAAGTATAAAATGCACAGCGGAAGTTTTCGTTGAAACGAGGTAAGAGTTGTTTTTGATAAGTTTAATGCGGTAGGTTATATTTTCGGTAGGTTAGGGGCGCGGTAGATAGTGGTGCGGTAGATGTATATGCGGTAGGTAAGAGTGAGGTAGGTTGAGAGATTGAAAACTTGTGTCAGAGAGATTTTTGGCAAATGATAAGTTAGTCAGATTTTAGCTAAGGCAATGAGGTAGACAAACAAACACAATTCACAATTGTTCGTAAATCTGAAAGATCAAACACTAAACGACAAACAAGATTAATATGAACAATTAAAACAAGATGAACAAGACTTAAAGTAAATTTGCAGAAATGAAAAGTGCAGTAAGTAAATGACACAATGATTTGGAAAGGTTCGATCTGTTAAAAGATCTACGTCCTTTACCAAGATGGTCAGTCTTAGATTTTGAATGGAGGATATATTAATTCTCTTGAGTACAGATTACAAAGATGAAGAACTGAATTAACTCCTCTTTTCTATGAAGAACAATCCTAGACATACACCAGTGTATCCCTAATGATTCAATCTATGTGATTGATCAATCGGGGTGAGTGTGTGTTAAGAATCAAGAGCTCTTTGGAATCTATATGATTTTAGAGCCTAATGAATCTTGTGTGATGAGGCTTGAGATTTGATCTTGAAGGTTGCTGGAGATTTGTTGAAGACTTGAAGGTTGAGTGCTTGAAGATTCAAAGGATTCTGGAAATCTTGAATATGAACTTCAATCACCAAGAATTTCAACAGCAATTTCTCTCTTAGAATCTCAGCGTAGGTTCAATGAAGAACTCAAGACTATTTATAGCCTTGAAAGAGAAACTAGCTATTTGAAATACTTGGGGTTCAAGTTGAAGGACAATGAGCTGTTGAATTCTAATTGGAGCTCAGTCTGAGTTGTCCTTTTGTTGCAGAGTCATGGTGGTCCAACTGTACTATGATGCCAGTTGTATTCAAATTTGAATTTTGGATTTGCAACGTTCTAAACTAACCAAGGTAAGGACACAAGTGTGACCATGGTTAAGTTTGAACCAACTTGAGTTTCTTCAACCAAGGTTCCATGCGGTAGAGTAACCTTGCGGTAGGATGAGCCATGCGGTAGGCATCATCCATGCGGCAGATGAGGTAGATGGCATGAGGTAACCTTGGTCATGCGGTAGGCTCTAATGCGGCAAGGTAGATGGCATAAGGTAACCTTGGTCATGCGGTAGGCTCTCATGCGGTAGGCTTGGGCCTTACCTCATATCTCCAGACTTAGAAAAATAGAGGGTCCTAATCTGCTAAGCCTATTCAACTAAAAAGTGGACTATTCTAAATGAAGTACAAGTACTTCTTACAATATATCCTAAAGTCCACAAAGAATAAAATTAGGTTATGGGATCAATCAAATTAAGGTAATACGAGTGGTTTATAATAACCATACCCAACAACAATCCCTCCCAACACTGCAACAACCAACACCTCCTCTCCAAGATCGCAAACACGCGATATACCCGAAGATCCTTTGTTAATACAACTCAAGAAAACTCAAGCCAACATATCCATCTGGGACCTTATTGCATCATCAAAGAAACATCGAGACCTCATCATCAAGAATCTCGATGACACTTCCATCTCACCGGATACATCTCCCGAAGATCTCACAGCAATGATTGGCCATATTCACTTTGGCAATGTCATCACTTTTGCCGACATGGACCTCCCGCCATTTGGTTCCGATCACAATGAAGCCATTTATCTCAAGGTGAGAGCAAGGGGGAGACCTATCTCAAAGGTTTTGGTTGACGATGGTTCTGCACTCAACCTAATGCCCGGCCGAAATACTGGGGCTTAAGAATTCAGATTTAAAGCCTTCTACTCAGGTGATCCGAGGTTACGACAGCACTGCCCGAACAGTCATGGGTATGGTCGAAATAGACATTGAGTTTGGGAGCATGGTCATGTCCGTTCCAATTCAAGTGCTCGATGTCCCTTCCTCATTCAACTTACTTTTGGGTCGACCATGGATACACAGTTCTAACTCCGTTCCTTCAACTCTCCATCAATGTGTAAAGTTCAGAAATGGTGATGAAATAGTGACCGTCATGGCAAAAAACATCACTATCCACAGAAAAGGGGAACCCATCCACCAAATTCAGCATGGTTTGCCAGACTCTACTCTCTCCGCCGTCTCAATCAACGCCATTGACAAAGAAGGGGGAAACGGATCATGGACCCTCGGCAATCGAAAAGTCCTCCGCATGATGAGGAACATGAACTACTTCCCTGGTTTAGGCCTAAGGAAATATCAACAAGG
Source organism: Campanula takesimana (assembly GCA_026119855.1). Lineage (NCBI taxonomy): Eukaryota > Viridiplantae > Streptophyta > Magnoliopsida > Asterales > Campanulaceae > Campanula > Campanula takesimana. The sequence continues at coordinate 182,217 of JAOWBW010001500.1, read as the reverse complement.
GAGGCAGCAACCGATTGAGGTTCCTTTTGTTAAGAACACATTCGGTTTGGGATATGAACCTTCCAAAGACGATTTGAAACACGAGCAAGCCGTCAAGAATGAAAAGGCTCGAGCTCGTAGGGAGGTCCGCCATTATGAGATTCCTAATCTAAGACCTTACCGCAAGACATTGAATGGCTACTTTGTCCGCCAGGGGGAGGACGTCCCATACATGATCTTTCCCGAGCCATGGTTTAACAACAAGGGTGTCAGAAAGCCCGGTCTCGAGATCTTCACTGATTGTGAAATGCCGACACAAGAAAGGGAGCCTATTCCAATGTCACCCCGAGAGTGGTGGGGCAAGAAAGTGACCATAGAGTCCGAAACAGAGATTACCGTGGGGGAAGATTTGACAGACTTAGCCTCCATGTTTGAAGAGCTTGCCATGATGAATGAATGCCAAGTCAACGCCATCCACGACACCATCATCATGAAGGAAACTATCAGTGAGATCCAGCCAAGCTCCGAGCCGATCAACAACTGGTATTCTACAAAGGGGCCCGTGGTATCCGAGGAATTCTTAGTCCGAGAAATGGGTTGCATACCCCGCACAGCAACGAAAGAAGAGCAGCTTACACTTACTTTCGAGTCCGAGAATGTTTCTAATACCCTCACCCAAGAGGATATGGAGGCCATAGCCGAGCGTGTGTTTCCTTTCTTTGCTAATGAAAAATTTGATATTTCTGAGTACCCCGAGATTGCAAACATCATAAATGATGAATTAACTAATAACGAATTTAATAAGTTAATAACGATTCAAATTATGATGAAATAGACCACGAAAACATAACATACCTAAATGAACTAGCTCAACAGGTTCGTTGTCGTGGTGAAAATGGTCCAGGGGCTGATGAGGAATTGCATGTTGTTAATCTGGGTACCGATGAAGAGCCGAAAGAAACGAAGATAGGCAGCTTCTTCAAGGGGGAAGACAGAGACAGATTGACTGCACTGCTCAAAGAGTTTGTGGATGTATTCGCATGGTCATACAAAGACATACCGGGTTTGGACAGAAAGGTAGCGGAGCACAGAATTCCGATTAGAGAGGATGCCAAGCCAGTAAACCAGAAGCTCAGAAAGATCAATTCAGAATGGTCTCTACAAGTCAAGGAAGAGATTGAAAAGCTCCTCAGTGTGGGTTTCATCAAAGTCATTGAGTATCCTACTTGGCTAGCCAACATTGTGACAGTCAGAAAGGCTAACGGCAAGGTTCGAGTTTGTGTGGACTTCCGGGATTTGAACAAAGCTTCCCCGAAAGATGATTTTCCACTACCAAATATCGACATGCTCGTCGATTCGACTGCCAACTATGAAGTCCGCTCATTTGTGGACGGTTTTGCCGGTTACAATCAGATTCTCATGTCCGAAGAGGACCAACATAAGACTGCTTTCATAACACCGTGGGGGACTTTCTGCTATACAGTCATGCCGTTCGGGTTGAGGAACGCTGGGGCTACTTACCAGAGGTCAGTGACAGACTTGTTCCACGACATGATTCACAAAGAAATCGAGGTCTATGTAGACGACATGATCATCCATTCAAAGGGAACCAACGGTCAACATTTGATCGATCTCCGCAAATTCTTCGAAAGGCTCCGTTAACACAAGATGAGGCTCAACCCCGCAAAATGTACTTTTGGGGTCATCAGAGGAAAGGTTCTCGGTTACATGGTCACGGAGAGGGGAATTGAAGCCAATCCCTCTAAGATCAAGGAAATCATTGACATGCCTCCTCCAAAGACGCAGAAAGAAATCAAAGGCTTCATGGGCAGACTTCAATACATCAGTCGGTTTGTGCACCAGCTTACTTCCATGTGTAAACCGATCTTCAAACTACTCAAGAAGAATGTGGCTCTAGAATGGACCGATGCTTGACAAGAAGCCTTCGACCAAGTGAAGCATTACTTGACATGCCCTCCATTTTTGGTTCCACCGCACAAAGAGAAGCCTCTCTTGCTCTATCTCACTGTCAATGATGAAGCCCTAGGGTCTATGTTAGCACAAGAGCAACGAGACTCCACAAAAGAGAATGCTATCTACTTTGTCAGCCGCCGGTTTCAAGGAGCCGAAAAGAACTACTCTGTCTTAGAGAAGTCTTGTGCAGCATTGGTTTGGGTTACTCAAAAGCTCAAGCATTACATGGAGGCTTTCCCAATCAAGTTGGTAGCAAAAGTGGACCCGCTCCGCTACATCTTCGAGAAGCCTTTCATGTCAACAAGAATAGCCAAGTGGTATTTCATGCTCGCCGGCTACGATATCACTTACGTCACACTAAAATCCGTCAGGGGGAAAGTGTTCAGTGATCAGCTTGCCGAATTTCCGTGTGACGAAGTGAAGGGGGAGGATGTACAGTTCCCCGACGAGCATTTAATTTCCACTACAACAGAGGAAAATAAGTGGCAACTTTTTTTCGATGGCGCGGCCAATAAGCATGGATATGGCATAGGGATGTTACTTGTCGATCCAAAAGACATCTATACTCAAATTGCTATCCGCCTCGAATTTGAGGCCACCAACAACATTGCCGAGTACGAAGCATGCATAGTTGGGCTCGAAACGGCCCTCGAAAGAAATGTCACAAGTTTAGAAGTGTTTGGTGATTCCTTACTCATCATCAATCAGACATCTGGGAAATGGAAAATTCAAGACTCAACTTTACAACGGTATGGTCAACATCTCGAGGAATTGGTTGAACAGTTTCAAGAAATCACTTTCAACTACCTGCCAAGGGATTAGAATCGTTTCGCCGATGCATTGGCCACCATAGCTTCATTGGTCGAAATGCCCGAGGGTAAAATGGTGAAGCCCTTTAAAATTTCCGAAGGAACAGTCCGGCATACTGCATGAGTATCGAGATCAACGAGGTCCAAGCAAACTCTCCGTAGTATTCGGATATCATGAATTTTCTCAAAGATGGCACTTATACCGAGAATAGCAATAAGAAGTCTTAAATGGCGTTACAAAGGCTAGCTTCTAGATATGTACTAATTGGGGACCGAGTCTACAAAAGGCACCACGAAGGAATCAATCTCTTATGCGCCAATGAGACCGAAGCTCAAGAGATCATGTGTGAAGTACACGAAGGTGAGTGTGGACCCCACATGAACGGGTTTATGCTAGTCAAGAAAATACTCCGTATTGGTTACTATTGGAGCACTATGGAACGAGACTGCCTTGAGAAAGTCAAAAGGTGCGCCAAATTCCAATTCCACGCTAATCTGCAACATGCTCCACCCTCACAACTTTACAACATGACCACTCAATGGCCTTTCTCTTGTTGGGGCATAGACATCATCGGCAAGGTCCACCCTACCGGAAGCAATGGGCAGTCATTCGTTTTAGTGGCAGTCGATTACTTCACCAAGTGGGTCGAAGCAGAGGCTTATCGAACTCTCAACGCCAAGAAAGTGGCTGAATTTGTAAAGATTCATATCATGTGCCGATACAGCGTGCCTCACGAGATCATCTCCGACAACAGCTCTCACTTCGAAAAAGAAATGGATGCACTTTTGGTAGAGTACAAGATCACCAAGCACAAGTCATCTCCTTACCGTCCCCAAGCTAACGGTGCGGTCGAAACAGCAAACAAAACAATTGAGACTATCGTCAAGAAAATGGCTTCAACAGGAAGGGATTGGCCTGAAAAGTTACCATTAGCATTGTGGGGCTACCGCACATCTATACGGTCAGCAACAGGAGAGACTCCTTATGCACTGGTCTACGGTTCTAAAGCCGTGCTCCCAATCGAACTTGAAGTACCATCCTTACGAGTCCTCCTTGAGAACCAAGTCAATGAGATCGACTGGATGCAAAGTCGATATGAATAGCTAGCCTTATCAACAAAGAATGGCAAGGGCTTTCAACAAAAAGGTGAAGCCTCGAAACATCAATGTGGGAGATTTGGTCTTAAGACAACTTCCTCCTAATGCCATGAATCCCCTCGGAAAATGGGCACCCCGATGGATCGGTCCGTACGTGGTCAAGAAGATACTAAGCGGCGGTGCAGTCCAACTCGTGGATTTAGATGGAGATCAGCTGCCGAAGGAAGTCAACCTCGACAAGCTAAAGAGATTCTACGCTTAATAAACGAAGACCATCAAAAAAAAAAAAAAAAAAAAAAGCTCGCTAGGTTGAAAACCCGCAAGGGCGGCCTATGTAAAAATTAGAGCACGTGCAAAAAAGAAGCCCGCTAGATTGAAAACCCGAAAGGGCGGTCTAGGCAAAAAACAGGGTGCACACAAAAAAAAAATGGTCTTCATTTGTTTGAACTACGGAAATGTTGAGCTAATTAAAAGACAATAAAACATTAAATCCTAACAAGTGGCCTATTTAATTGCAATCTCGAGGTACTAGGAAAATTTCAATTTCTTCTTAGCCTTTGAAGGGCCTCCCGACCGACTCTCAATCCTGTTCCTCTTGGGAAGCTGGGGAGCACTAAGACGGACCACGACCTTCTGCGCAGCAACACGTCTCCTAGCATAGAAGTTATCCAAGTGAGTACCAAAAGGATCAGTCAGAATGTTGTTCGGATCAGCAGCAGCTTCCTTGTAGCTCGAAGCACTGCTAGGCTCAAAATCCTTTCCCAGCAACTCAGCTCGAAGAGTGTCTACCCAAGTGATGCCGCGGTAAATGGTACCAAACAAGTGATCCAAGTAACTCTCGGAAAGAAAGACGCTACCCCGATGCAGAGGAGCGGAAGCCCACCGGTTGTGATCATTTCCCCAAGCCGACTAAAGCTCATTTGAGAAGTCCGGACCCATGTAAGAAACTGGACGAAGCATCCCGCTCCTCAGAAAAGGAATTATTTGTTGACGGCCAAACTGCCTCAAAACCCGTTCTGGTTGGTAAAACGAAGAATCTCTCAACCCGGGTAAAACCACATGCTGAAAGCTGAAGATCCATTCCACGAAAGGACGAAGACCCCAAGAGGGAGGACACCACTCAATGTCGACCGATACCCGAGACGTAAAGAAAGTCTTCCAACCATCCTCGGTTAAGTCCCGGATCAACAGTTTCCTCCTATGAACAGGAAAAGGAGACAGATCACCATCCGGAGAATAAATCCTGAAATGCTCCCGGAGCCATATGGTCAAAAGCAAGGGGCTTCCTCGTCTCATCTCACCCGTCCGGTGTAACTCATCAAGGCCGTACAAGGTTTACCCCACTATGAGAGGGATTACGCTAAATCGCTGCTCCTTTGCCTGCAAGACAATCTCAGCTAACTGCGCATCCGCAGTCCCAAGGGGCGTCGCGAACAAAACCTCGCTGAGAAGACAAACCGCCAGGGCATTCCTCTTGAAAGACTGAACCATCGGGTCCTCCGAATGCAAGCTAAAAAACATTGGAAGCTCCGTTACGTCAACAACGTTCCCATGCAACATCTTCTTCACCTCCTCATCAGGGAGATTCAAAAGGTCAACCCAAAAATCAACAGCACCGCGGTGATATTTAGGGACGGCAATCCGGCCGGTCAAAGGCATGCCAAGGATGGCCCCGAAGTCATCAACGGTCGGCACCATATCGTTTGACGATAAATTGAAAGTGTGACTGTCACAATCCCAAAAGGCTGCAGCAGCCTTCAACAAATCCCAGTCCGGCTTCAAATTCCGTAATGTGAAAAGGATACGGAATCCAATGTCTTTGACGAAAGCCTTTTTGGGATGAGTTTTGAAAGAATACACAAAAGTATCCAAGTCCCTCTCATATTTACCAACAACTTTGGTACCAAGAATGAAATAATAGGAAGCCATGGGAAAAAAGATTACAAGCAAAATTGGGCAATAAAATGGTGTTCAAAAATGGCAGAAAAGAGCTGTTGGAATAAAATTGTCGAACATAAGCTGATATTATAGCTATTGGGGGATCTTTTGGCCAGCAAATGTCAAGCCCGGAATTCCGCCCCCTAGACATGCGCGCCACCCGCCGCCGGTCCGAAAAGCGCGCGCATCCCAAGCCTACAAGAGGAGGCGCGCGCCTCCCGAGTCAGGACTATTCCAGAGAAGGCCTTGTCAGGAAAGCTACGCAAGAAATTCCAACCCAAATCAAGATGAAGCCCCAATCCTCGGGCACCAAGTTGGGCACACTTTAATTTGGTCCGCCCTTAAGGTATGTCTAAAATTGAAAGTAGGATAGAAACTCCCACTCAAAAGTAGGGTGTCCTTCTCTAAGTCTCAAAAGTCAATATCGACATTTCATCCCCAGCAGGAAGCACTCCGTAGTCAACTGTGCCTGCACCCCACCAAAGTCAAAGTCAAAACAGTCAACATCAAAGGCTGAATCACAACAACTCGGTCCATGGTGAGCCGCAAAATCACCACCTCCTCATCAAGCAAAGTCTACATGCATTCAAAGCAAATGGACCTCTGGGTCCCGCATTCAAGCAAACGGTCCCTCGGTACCCGCTTCAGCAAACGGTCCTCTGGGTCCTGCATTCAAAGCAAACGGTCCTCTGGGTCCCGCATTCAGGCAAACGGTCCCTCGGTACCCGCTTCAGCAAACGGTCCTCTGGGTCCCGCATTCAAAGCAAACGGTCCTCTGGGTCCCGCATTCAAGCAAACGGTCCTCTGGGTCCCGCATTCAAGCAAACGGTCCTCTCGGTCCCGCATTCAAGCAAACAGTCCTCTGGGTCCCGCATTCAAGCAAACGGTCCTCTGGGTCCCGTATTCATGCAAACGGTCCTTTGGGTCCCGTATTCAAGCAAAACGGTCCTCTAGGTCCCGCATTCAAGAAAACAGTCCTCTGGGTCCCGCATTCAAAAGAAAACGCTCCTCTGGGTCCCGCTTTCAAGGCATACGGTCCCCTGGGTCCCGCCTTCAAGCAAACAGTCCCCTGGGTCCCGCATTCAAAGTAAACGGTCCCTCAGTACCCGCTTCAGCAAACAGATTCCGCTATATCCTTTCTATATCAATCAAGCCGCTCACACAGGGAGCGCACCTCTATCCTTTGCAACTTCAAATTCCTGCTTTTATCGAGTCTTTTCTTTTTCTTGGTGATGTCCTAGGCGGATGTTTTGTTCTTTCGTCGGCTCGTTTGCTTCGCAATTCACGCCACCGAGGGGCTCTGTAGACACCCCGCCTTGGACCGCTCACCCCGATTGCACACTTGATTTTGTGTTTCTCCCTCTTTTAAGTGTTTTTTGTTAGTTTCTGTTACTTTGGTTAAGTTCCAGACGGGCTCCATTAAGTCCAGGGACCAAACTAAATAACAGTTCTAACTTTCTAGTCCATTCTGTCAAAAAGTGTTTTTTAGAGTCGCGCGCCTCCGCCCCTTGAGGCCAGACGCGCACGCCCCCTAGGTGGGACGCGCGCGCTTCTGGTGCGTGTCAGTTACAGATTCTGTCCAAGAATCTCTCCCTTGCTCATTATACATGATTTTGCCCGGGAAGGATTTCTTTGTGACTGGTTTTGGCTCCAAAAACACCCTTTTTTACAACTATAAACCCCCTCCAATCCATCATTGGAGGGACCTTGGATTTTGAACTCTTACACCTCAAAACTCTCTTCACAAACAAACACTCTAGGCAATTTGCTAAAGATATTCTCTCCAAGGCTTTTCAGGAAGGTTCTCTTTGAAGAATATTATAGGTAAACAATGCCTTAACTTTACTTCTTCTTCTTCTACTTCTTCTTCTTCTTTAATCAAATTTGCAATCACCCCAAAACCATTTGGGACATGACACCAATGGTCCTTTCATTACATTGAATTGGCCTAGGAGTTATCTCACTACATTCTAAACTTCAAAACCCCTCTCTTTTATCATTACTCAAATAGGAAGAACACATTTATCTTAAAAGTGAATTATGAACAAACAAGACCGACATTGCTCGGGCAAAATGGGTGTTTAAGTACTTCCCATTTCGTAACCTAACCCTCGAACCCCTCATCCCAAAGAATCTCTGTTTTCGTAAATCAAACTTAGGCTATATTAGGTTTTTCTTATGTTCCTCTAAAACATAGGTGGCGACTCTAAAACACAATTAGACATCCTAGGATAATTCACCGCTCTAGCCAAGCCATGTTTCCCCGGGGTATCTATAGGTAACATATGGCCATGCTTCCTTTCTTAACTCATTCACCATGACCATTCCTTTCGGGGCGTATGCCAACTCATGAATCTTTTCTAGAGAGATAGGGTGGTGGTTTTGGCTCTTCCCAACTCCTACGGTTTCATGGAGTTTTTCCAAAGTAAGCATGCAACAATAGTAATCCGGGAATACAGACCCATCAATCAGCAGTGGCGGCGGAGACAACGGTGGCAAAGCTAAGAAGTCATCCAAGGCCGGAAAACCTTCTTCTTCCAATCTCGGGGAAGGAACACGGGGAGGCATATTTCATGATACCTCATCATCATCATTTTCACACAGGATTTGGAGCTCCTTACGGGGCATAGAGGGAATGGCTCCTTTCATTTGGGTGAGGTACCCTTCATAGTTGGTGATTTCTGGGGTCTTTGCAATTTCGGACCCATTTTTTCCATTAGGGTGACCCACCCGCTTAATTGTCCTTTTGCCGGTGGATGAACTACATGCGTCAATGACATGGAAGCAATCATCGGGTGGAGGACAAACCCCATTTGAGCCTTGGCTCTCGCTGTCCAACGTGTTCTTAATGGACTTTTCCATTTCCTCCATGCACTCTTCGAATGTTAGCTCATGCTCAGTGAGTGTTATTATGATCAACTCATCGGCATTTTGGTGGGGGATCCTCGCACTCATCACATTAGCAATCATGGAGTCGGATGGGCACTTCATGTTTCCCTCCTGCACACATGCCCATAAGGTTTCCTTCCATTCCTCCCCAATCTCATTCATCGGGACATTGAACTCCAAAAGGTTCATCGGTATCGGCTCCGAGAACTTAATCATATTCATATCGACTGGCCCAAATTCAATCATATTAATGCCATGGTTGCTGGGGAACGGATTATTGATCACGTTCGGACTTTGGGGGTGCTCGAGCTTTCCTTTGGCAATCAAATCTAGGATGATGCGCTTTACAGCGGGGCAATCATCGGTATCGTGCCCATGGTAGCTGTGGAATGCACACCTCTTGCTCTCGTCACGGTACCTCTTGGGGTTTCTGGGTTGGAAGTTAACCAGGGGTTTTGCAAGGCCTTGTTTAACTAACCCTTCAAACACCTTACCCAAGGGCATCCCAAAGTCCTCAAATCTAACATACGGGTGCCTTTCCAAGTCCCCAGCCCTTTGCGGAGTTTGTCTCTGATTCTCCCCTTGGATATTGTTTACCGTTCCCACGGCTTCCTTCCCTTTACCGGCTATCGCGGGACGATATCTGTAGGAGTTCCCACTGGCCTGAGTAGAGGATTGCTCATTAAGGGTCTTCTCAAATTTGGACCCGGCAGTGACCATTGCCCGGAGGTTGGGGTAAAAGTGATGACTGGTCAAGGCCCATAGCTTAGGTTTCAAACATGATTGGAAAATGTCCAATTGTTCCTCTTCTGTGGGTGGGTTAGAAATCTCCCCACGTTTATAGTTCCACCTCTTGTAGAACTCTCTTATTGGTTCATCTCCCTTTTTCAGGGTGCTTTTCAGTCATCCCCTCAAATCTTTCTTCCATTTGTTTCAAATTTTCTACCAACCACCCCATCTGGGGGTCCACATGTGGGCTTGAGTTGATTGATCCCACGGTTTGGCTAGTTACTGGCATTGTGGTGGGGGGTGAAATGGTGGATGGGACCATCGGAGGAGGATTTTGAGGCAGCAAATGGGTGTAGACATACCCTGGTGCCGGGTTACTTGTTGGGATATATAGTGGGATAGCCTCAGAGGTTTAGGCCATTGGGTGGTAAAGTGGGTAAGGCACTTCTTGAGAGGTGGTTGGCAAAGCCGGAGGTGGCAGGCCAATGGTAGCTGGAGCCAAGGGTGCTCGGCTATTTGGGATTGTGTCATACAAGTTGAACCCTGGCGGATACATGGGAAAACCGCCTGGCGGGACAAGGGAAGCATGAGTGGTAGGCACATTTTGGTGAGTGGTGGCTTGGAATGTGGGACGTGAGGTCTCCACATTTGGGTAAGCTTGAGGGGGCGGGACCCGGTTATATCCTCGGGGCTACACATTCTCAATTCCCTCTTCATCAGTGATTTCCACAAAACTTCCATCGTTTTCAAACACAACGGCTACCCTTCTCTGCCTCATGGATTTCATAACCCTATTCTGCATATCCTCATGGCGTTTCCTGACATTCTCTTCCCGGGCCCTGGCGGCCTCTAGATCTTGTACCAGCTCTTCCCTACTAAAACCATTCGGATCCACTGCGTTGTCACCCCCACTACTACTTCCTGCCGGACTAGCCATTCGGAGAAGTCTGGGTGAAGCTGCTGATGAACTATCAGACTCGGCACTAATCAGACGATGACCCGGAACTCTGACCCACTTTTTACGAGCTATGAAGGAGAGGGAGGTTCATTTCAGACTCGGGAATCAACTTGGGTTGGTGTTTGGGAGAATGGGTTTTAGGCTCATGCAACATGAAGGTTCATTATTATTAATTATGTTCATGTTTACTTAAAACGCATTTATTCCTAACTGGTTGGAAAAGATTTCTCTTCTTTTTCGCAACTATTCTACATCCTGGATCAGTAGAGGCCATCACTACGCCTATAGACCCCTCGTTTTTCACCTGCCTTACACACTCCCAAGGATGGACTGTCCCGGGCGAGGGTCCTATAGGGAAAGCGGCTTCCACCGACCAAAAGAAACGAACCTAGGGTCTAGTGTATCGCAAGATTCCCAATGCGTGAGCCATTCCAATCATGATTAAGCCCCGGTTAAGATCGAGATTCATCTTAGGGACTCAAGGGACTTCCGGCATAACCTCATCTTTGATGAGGGCTCTCGAATCTTATCTATGGGCTTAAGGATGATTAGTATGAACCATTCATTAGGGCTTGACAACACAGTGTCACCCTATCTATAACACATGACTTCCGCCAATTATGACCATTATTAATACACGGGTTAAAGGTTTGTTAGGCCACGCTTGCATTACATCAAGGAGTCGTAACCCGGGAATTAACTTAGCCACAATTAACATCAGACACGAGTTAGGGACGTGGTAACGTGAGCTAGACCAAAAACCAACCAAGGTCACGGTAATTGTGTGTCACGGACATGTGTGGTTGACTTGGCTCGGAAGGGGAGGTGGAATGGACCCGTGCGTGCGAGAAGGGCACAAGATCACCAATCAAGCTGCATCGTGGCATCCATCCCGGGTTTAAAGGGCATTTGGAACATGCAAGGTCAAGTGCGCGTAGTGTGAAGCCATTCTATGTTCTTTTCTTAGTTAAAAATTGAAATTTTCGATTCGTCTTAACATCGTGAACAAATGTACACAATAGCACATGAACAAGCATGAATCAACAAAAATGAGCAAGCATGAATAAGCTATTTACACAAGCAATCAAGCAAGAATCATATGAACAAACAAAGCCAAAACTTGTATATGCAACAAATTGTGCACAACCAAAGAATTCTTTGAAATCAAAACTTCACAAGAAACAATCCTTTTGAAAACCATTTGCAAAACAAGTTGTGCACAACAAAAGGATTCAAAAATTCTTTAAGAAATGGGTTATGCACAAGGAGGCTTTGAAAACCCAATTTTATGTTCAAAAAGACTTGTGCATAGCCAAGCTTTAAAACCCAAGTTTTGGCTAAAAAAGAAGAAGGTAATGTGCACAAACAAATCTGTAAATTTGGAACCTGGATAACTAGAAGCAAAAGGGACACAGAATGTTTCTGCCCTGCACAAAATTGTTAAATTTTGAAACATTTTGTTCCCTGCCCAACATAGCCGTACGGCTATAGCATCCATGCAATTATTTTTTGCAGTTTTTCAACTTCTGATCATCAAGCCCCAGTTTATTGCATTTCCAGAACAGGTTCCACTCCAGAAGATTCAAACAGAAACACAACACACACAAAACAAACACAAAAGTTAATGAAAACGGGGGACGGGAGTTTGACACACACAAAAGTGTCCTCAAAGCTTCTAAAGAGAAGTTTGGAAACACTTTACTCCCCAGCGGAGTCGCCACTGTAAGGATCCCGCCCCGCGCGGACAGCGCGACGAGTATGGGGGCGAAACGCCAAACACGGTTATCATGCAAAACATAACGGAGTCGCCACATTTGTTAATTATTTAACCCAACAAATGGAAAGGTTAGATATTCTATTAGTTCAGGTCATGTTACGCCTTGGGAAGAGTTTTACGTCACCAAGTCGCCTCGGATAGGACCGAGTATCCCTAACGTTAGTTAACAAAGTGCATATGTGTTTGTGTATTTCAAAAATGGGAGAAACTGACTTTTAACAAAACTGGTTAATTATTTAACAGAAAAGGGTTATTTTGCAAACATTCTGACCAAAAAGGGAAGAAACTGGAAAATGCACTCCCCGGCCAAAGTAGCCGTACGGATGGGGAGGGCATTCCAGGGATCTTTGACAGTTTATCAGAAAACTGTCCAGTTTCAGGCAAAACAGAGTGTTCTTGCTGAAACTGGACTGAGATGATCATTTTCAGTTATTTTCTTTAACAAAAACATGGATTAAATCATCCCTATGTCATTGATCACTAGTTGGACACCAAAAACAAAGGTTTTGGGTGTGATCAAGACAATCATTGGGGGAAATTTGAGAAAAAGGTGATGAACATGCCCTTTGGGCTAAAATGACCATTTGATGAGTAAAGATTGAAACTTTACCATCAAAATGGACTTATGATGCAAGATTAAACCTTTAGGGACAAAAATATAATTGGTGTATAACTTCATTACATGCGGTCGTAAAGTCCATAAAAAGACACGTGGCATGGATCAATCAAATCAAGTGGGTGTACTAACAATGAATCCTAACAATCTCCCCCTATTTGATTGATACCATTACCACACTATGATAAAGCAAAACATTGTACTTGGTGTGAGATAACCGTGGGGAAAAACTAATGGTTCCCTCGAGAATCAAACACGGGATCTTGTCAACATTCAACGGAGTCGCCACGTTAGTTTAATTTTAAACCCAAACTTAACGAAAAATGGTTAGAGACAAAGGATTCAGAGGTTAGGTTACGCTTTGGGAAGAACTCAACCGGTAGTTCACCCAAAGTGCCTCGGAAGAAACCGAGTCTCCCTAAAGTTTGTTGAAAATCGTGCAAATGTGTGTGTGTGTGTGTGTGTATGTTTTGAAAGTGGGAGAAACTGACTCCTAACAGAATCAGTTATATATTTGACAGAAAGGGTTATTTGGTAAACATTCTGGATTAAAGGGGACCAGACTGGAAATGTACCCCTGGACAAAGTAGCCGTACGGCTATGGAGGGCCTTCCTGGGAATTTTAACATATTCCCAGGAATCAGTCCAGTTCCAGGCAGAAACAGAGCATTCTGCTGGAAACTGGACTGTTTGATCATTTCCAGTTATTTTCTTGCAACAAAACATAAATTAAATCATCCCTATGCCATTGATCACTAGATTAGACACCAAAATAAGGATTTTGGGTGTGATCAAGGCAATCATTGGGAACAATTGAGAAAAGGTGATAGGAATGGTTTTGAGCCAAGATCACCATTTGGATGGTTAAAGATGGAAACTTTAACATCCAAATGAATGATTCTTCCAAGGAAGGGCATTGGGACATCCAAAAAATCAACCTTTGATGGATAAAGATTGAATCTTTATCATCAAAGGGACATTTTGTGGTTGACTCATGGTTTGGATGATAAAGATTGCAACTTTATCACCCAAACTTGATCATTCCCTCATTTATTCAACATAAATGCAAAGACTTTAAAGTAAATGACACAAATTTAAAGACATAATGTAAAGGTGCATAAATGTAAAGACAATATATTTAAGATACATAAATCATAACAAGCCTTAGGCTATCCTATGGTTTGTAACCCATCATCATGCATAGAGCATGAAGGGCACCATGGATTTCAAGGCTTGGTTCCAAGTGTATATTATTAACAAGAAGCAAAAGATATAATATAGAGATGAAGAGAAGATGGGGAGAAGGAGGCCTCACCAATCTTGGTTTGGACCTATCTTCTTTCTCTCTTTTCACTCAAAATGTGATGATTACTCTATTCTGATGTGATTTCTGCAGAGCTTTGGCTCTCTCAAACAAATTTCCCCCCTGAAATGATCAACAAGGGTCTCAATTTATAAGGACTGAGGGTACCCATAGTATCCGTACGGCTAGGGATCTCCCGCGTCCAAACCATCCGTACGGCTCAGCCTGGCGAGATTCTGGATTTTTCCAAGTTTAATTCTAGAGCAGTCCTAGAATTTTAGGTTTATCTTAGTGCGGTCCCAGCCTATCTGTTTATCCTTGAATGGTGCTAAGAGTTCCTCTAAGTTGGTCAATTTCGGATTGGGGTACTTACAGAGCCCCTCGGCAAGATCGCTTTGGAAAAGCGGGGTTGTCGATAAAAATAAGCATCCCAATCTGATGGGAGGATGGCTTCACCGATTTTGGTTTCATGGCTGGACCTAGGAGTATAGGATTCCTATGTATCCCATTTGCGGGGAATCAAGCCTAACGTAGTTCGGAAAGGGGTGAGAGACTTCAAGGCTACTCAAGCCTAAGGGCTGGGTGGATATCTGTCATCCTCTCCTAGGGGAATGGGCGTGACTCTTGGCGAGTTCAGAGGCAGGACATGGTCAACTTGGATTTATGGAGAGGGTTGACATACAAGACAAAGGCGTGACTCTCGGGGGTCAGAGGCGGGACATGGTCAACTTGGCTCTATGGAGAGGGTTGACTTACAAGGCAAAGGCGTGACTCTCGGGGGTCAGAGGTGGGATATGGTAAACTTGGATCTATGGAGAGGGTTGACTTACAAGACAAAGGCGTGACTCTCGGGGGGTCAGAGGCGGGACATGGTCAACTTGGCTCTATAGAGAGGGTTGACTTACAAGGCAAAGGTGTGACTCTCGGGGGTTAGAGGCGGGACATGGTCAACTTGGCTCTATAGAGAGGGTTGACTTACAAGGATGGTCTTACGTCATTTTGGACTGCCGAGGACAAAGGCTTCAACCTATAATGACTATTCTGAGTTAAGGTTTGACTTAGGTCAACTCAACTTTTTGGGGAGTTTGACGGGAAAACTGGTCTTACGTCCCACTACGGTGGCCGGGACAAGGTTTTCTAAACCTAAAAGGACCACTCTAGGGGACAAGAGTTTACTGGGCTTAAGTCAAGGACGGCCTAAAACTTTACTGGGCTTATGTCGAGGATGGCCTAAAACTTTGCTGGGCTTATGTCGAGGACGGCCTAAAACTTTACTGGGCTTATGTCGAGGACGGCCTAAGACTTTACTGGGCTTATGTCGAGGACGGCCTAATGTTCGCTAAGGAAACATTTTTCATAAATCTTACTGGGCTTATGTCAAGGACGGCCTAATGTTCGCTAAGGCAATATTTTTTAATAAATCTTACTGGGCTTATGTCAAGGACGGCCTAATGTTCGCTAGGGGACGGAATCTTGCTCATACTAGGCAAAAACAGGCTTACAAACGGCCGGGCCCTTTCAGGCAAAAACGGGCTTACAAACTGCCGGGCAAAAAGGGCTTACGTTGCATGGGGACCGCCTAGCGTATGCTCACACTAGGCAACTCTCACAAATTTTACTGGGCTTACGTCGATGACTGCCTAAAATGACCACTCTGGGGGACAAGGGTTTTCTTAACCTAAAACAACTACTCTGGGGGACTAATGTTTTCTTAACCTAAAATGACCATTCTAGGTCAAGGTTTGACTCGGGTAAACTCCACCATTGGGGAGTTTGACGGGAAAACTGGTCTTACGTCCCACTAAGGACGGCCAGGACAAAGGCTTGAACCTATAATGACCACTCTGGGTCAAGGCTTAGCTTGGGTCAACTCCACCTTTGGGGAGTTTGACTGGAAAACTGGTCTTACGTCCCACTAAGGACGGCCAGGACAAAGGCTTGACCTGAAATGACCACTCTGGGTCAAAGCTTGGGTTGGGTCAACACTACTCTACAGGACGGTTGACACATTTTCTTGACACCGGGGAATAGCCTAGGGGCAACTGTTAAGACACATTGTGGATGAAGAAGTCCAAAACTTTGGGAAAATCATTTTGAGGGGAGATCAAAAGCATTTTTCTTGGAACATTGTCTTTGATAAATGATGCCTAATGGGCAAATTTGGAAATGCTTACTTCTAAAGGCAAATCTTTTAACGAAGCATGTTAGTCAAATTTTGGTTTTAACTTAACCGTGAGGTTTCTTATGCATAAAGTCCTTGGGATTTTGTCCATTCGTTGGGAAATAACTGATGGTAGGAAATCTGCTTGTCGGTGTCGTGGGGATAGCCCCAATGTCATCTTTGTCGTTGATGTCGGGGTGGCCCCATGTCCTTGTTGTCGTTGCTGTGGAGGTAGCCCCATGCCTTGCTGTTGTTGATGTCGGGGTAGCCCCATGTCCTTGTTGTCATCGTTGTGGAGGTAGCCCCATGTTCTTGTTATCATCGCTGTGGAGGTAGCCCGAATGTTATCCTTCGACTTTTGATGTTGGCGTAGACCCAATACCATCTTTTGACCTTTGAAGTGAGGTTAGGAACCCATCCCTTTTCATGACGCACCCTTTCTTTTGCCTAGGCCGCCCTTTCGGGTTTTCAACCTAGCGGGCTTCTTTTTTTGCGTCTTTTTATGGCACACCCTATTTTTTGACTAGGCCGCCCTTGCGGGTTTTCGACCTAGCGGGCTACTTTTTTGGTGCCTTTCTTTTTCTTTCTTTTTTTATGAGTGATCCAGCCGACTCGATAGAACGGGGACTTTAAAGTATTTTTCTTGGAGGAAACATGCAAGGGCATTTTATTTGGGAGAGAGTCCCTTTATGTTGGTGAGCTCTTTGAGCAATGTATCATGAAATGGGAGGAAGCCCTTGCTTGACAGAATACAAGTGGTTAGCTCTTTCCTAAGATGTAGAGAAGAAGACTTGTTGAGACATTTGAAATTTGCCTTAGTTAATATCATCAAATGATTGCTTGAATGGACCATGTTTGTTATTAAGTCAAGATTATAACAAGCAATTAGCCTTAACATGTATAAATGTTGTGATCAATTGAGATTAAGATTCGATCAGTGGAAAGATCGGAAGAAGAAGGTGTGTCTGGGACAACGGTCATTGATGGGACAGAGGGGAGAAAACTTGGTCATTTTGAGAGGACCACGGTTTGATGGTTTTGATTCCCGGGCCCGAAGGTTGCCTATGTTCCCCTCAGTTTGAGGAGCTCAGGTCGCCGTAGTTTGGCGATGGATCGTCTTCTTGTTAAAGTCGGTGTCCTTTTGAAGGATGTTGTTGTTTTGCTGATGTAGATCGCTTCGCTTTGCGGTGAACTCCTCGGGATGTTCTTTGAGGTGGACTTTTGCAGTGAACTTAGTGAGCTTTTGAGGCAGACTTCCTCTTCGCATTTATTCATTTCCTTTCCTTCTTTTCATGATTCATTTCTTTTCTCTCTTATCATTTTTTTTTTTGAGAGAGAGGGGAAACATTAGCCCCAACTTGCTATCTTTGGCATTGGCTCATTTGTAGCCCCCTGGTGGCATGTCTGTCATTTTTGGCTTTGACTTTGAAGATCCGGGAATCCCTTCGCTTGGTTGCGCACGCGCGATCATGGTTGAATCTTGGCGGTTGAGCAACAACATCCTTGCCTTTTCATTGTCTTGGGATGCCTTTGATGTGCATCGAGAATTTGTATCGGAAAGGTGTATCGGGTTGTGTATCGGGGAATGTGTATCGGGGATGTGTATCGGGGAAGGCTTGCCATTAACGGTTTCTTCATGCCCATTGATCACAACATTTATTCACATCAAGATTAATTGTTTGCATTTATCATTTTTCATTTGTGTTAGGTCCATTCGTCCTTAATGAGTCGTCATTGACTAGTATGCTTAGAAGTCAATTCATCATTTTAGGGACGTAGCAATCAATTGATAATAACAAGCAAGGCAATTTCAAGAGTAAATGTATATTGCAAATAATGTCTCAAGTCTAGAGAGAAGAGAATGAAAATGACTCTTTTATTTAGATAACTTTATACAGACATGTCCCAAGTGTGGACCTTTATAAAAATAAAAAGACACAGTCCAAGACGGACTTTGGTGAATGTCGAGATCCTACGAGGTTGGAAGACCCATTTTTTTTTTAGGGATGGGTCCCTATGAAGTGCGATGGTCCATTTTCTTCCTCAATTGTTGGAGGGGTCGTAGGCGGCATACTCCATGTCTTCCACGGGGAACTCAGGTTCCATGTCGTCGGGAAAGATGTCGCGAGGTCTCCACTTGGCTTGGTGTTGTAATTGCCGGATTCGTCTACTCATGAGTTGGGAGTTTGCTCTGGCCATCTCCTTTTGGTGATTTCCTTTCAAGGTGCGTAGCCTTCGTGCGTGGCACTCGACGAAGGTACGAATCTCCATTCGATGTAGCCGCCTTTGGGCTTTCGAAACACGGGCCTCTCCTTGCAGACAGTGTTCCAACTTTTTGATCTTGTTGTTCATGTGGACGGTTGTCTCGGACGCCAATTCAGATGTGAGTTCCTTGGTCAATGTTTCCAATGGACAGAACTGCGAAGGACTTTAGCATGCTAAATCTCAAGGTGAAATTATAACCGGGATTTGAGAAGAACGCTTCATAAGCGGATTAGCTTTTTAGGAAAAACTTTATCTTTTATTTTAAGAAAACTTGATCTCCATTTTTATTTTTTTTGGAAAAGCACACTTTTGTTTTGAGTGAAAGACTCACACACATTTTTTAATTCTTTTTTTTTTATGCACACTCTTGACAAAGCAATAATGATAATAATCTTATTAAGAAAACTGACAATGGACTCAGAATGGTCACCACATGGCATTCACCGGGGAATCAAGACTCTAACTAAACCTAACAGACATCTTAACTAACTTTTCATACATCCTAACAGTAGACTCTGACCTTTCCAAAGGGAAGGGGTCCTGATATTCCGCCCCTGCCATATCTGTCGCTTCGTTACCAACTTCCCAACCTGGGGCATTCAAGCTTTCCTTTTATGATTAACTTCCGGATGACGCATTTTACAGCGATGCAATCGTCGGTATCATGTCCATGATAGTTGTGAAAGGCACACCTCTTGGTCCTGTCGAGACACCTTTTGGGGGTTTTAGGTTGAAAATTGACAAGAGGTGATGTGAGGCCCTGCTTGACCAATCCTTCAAATACCTTGCTTATGGGCATTCCGAAATCCTCAAACCTTGTGAAACGGGGTTTGGCTTTGCATTTGGATTTTCTTTCATCATTGACCGGAGCGTGGCGGGGACAAGAATCACTGTCTCTCAATGCAAAGGGGTTCTCATTGAGTGTCCTTTCAAACTTAGCTTCCATTTGCTTTCTTTTTCACAATGGATGATTGAGGGGATTTTGCGGAGGCGCAGGGGCGTAGGCATACCCATAACCTTGGTTGCTTGCAGGAATATACATCGGAGGCATGCAAGGAACTTGTGGTCCAAAAGGTCTTGGATTGTAGAAATAATACGGGTCACCCCGGAATCTCACCGGGAAATATGGTGGAGGCAAGTTGGTGATGCCTGGTCGGGTATCCATATATGGTTTAAACAGTGACTGAGCTCTGGTGACTTGGTTGATGGCATTAAACCGAGAAGGGATATGATTGGGAAGGTGTTGTGAGTATGATGCTCGGGGCGAAACCGGTGTGGACAGTAGTTTGCGGGCCTTT
The DNA here is from genome assembly GCA_026119855.1 of Campanula takesimana. Lineage (NCBI taxonomy): Eukaryota > Viridiplantae > Streptophyta > Magnoliopsida > Asterales > Campanulaceae > Campanula > Campanula takesimana. The sequence goes on along the minus strand of JAOWBW010001500.1, from coordinate 162,423 downwards.
TGAGTGTATTTGGGGTTTTGTAGGAGGTGTCCTATGGGAGATGTTGGATTTGGGATGAGGAGGAGTGAGGAGGATTTGAATGAGAGGCTCGTTCTGGATGACGGCGTGTTGGGGCGAAGAAATAGGGGTCTCGGTATTCTGGTGAGATGGAGGGGACAATCTTTGGTTGCAATTCGGAGGTTGGGTGGCTTCCACCTCTTCTTTGTGATTGGTTACTTTGGTGAAGATCCCTTCAGTTTGGAGTAGAGCTGTGACACCTCCTTATCTCGTCGACTCATCAAACGGACTCTGTGTTTCTTTGTGGCTCTCTGTGATGACCTCTTTCTCATCCCCGGGGGCCTCTAGAGCTTGGAGCAACTCTTCGTTCGTTGGGCCAACCGGATTATCCGCGGCGTCATTTCTTAAGCTACTGTCCACTGAAGTGATCTTTCTGAGGTACTGGATCGGAGAAGTTGTAGTGACCGGGGAACTTTCTGACTCCACACGCACTAGGCGGCGACATGATGCTCTCTTCCACTTCATCTAAGCTACGGGGAAAACAAAAGGTAGCTTTAGGCTTGGGTCAACACTGGGTGAATGCTTGCACATATCTTAGAATCCTCTATTTTGAGATATTTGACCGGGACGATGTTGCCTACATCCCCCTCACCACGAGGGAGGGAGTCCCATGCGAAGGGAGGCTCAGGTCACCGTAGTTCGAATGGGTTTAGAAATCTAGGAGGAAAAGACGAACATGACTGACCTCTTGGAGGATAACGGGGATCCATCCGAAGGACTCGACTGACTTCTTGGAGGATAACGAGGATCCATCCAAGGACTTAACTAACTTCTTGGAGGATAACGGGGATCCATCCAAGGACTTCACTGACTTCTTGTAGGATAATAGAGATCCATCCAAGGACTTGAATGACTTCTTGGAGGATAACAAGGATCCATCCAAAGACTTGACTGACTTCCTAGGGGACTATTCCTAGGGGCTTAACAGATATCTTGGAGGATAACGGGGATCCATCCGAAGATTTAACGGGCGATTTCTTGGAGGACAACGGGGATCCCTCCAAAGATTGACGGGCGATTTCTTGAAGGATAACGGGGATCCATCCAAAGATTGACGGGCGATTTCTTGGAGGATAACGGGGATCCATCCAAAGATTGACGGGTGATTTCTTTGAGGATAACGGGGATCCATCCAAAGATTGACGGACGATTTCTTGGAGGATAACGGGGATCCATCCAAAGATTTAACGAAATGACGCTTGTTAACGAAAGAATGCAATGTGTCAAAGACGAGAAGCAAAAACGGAGCAAATTCATGCAAGGTGCAATTAATTATCTGTTTAAGTTTACTTAAAACGCATTTTTATTCCTAAATGGTTGGAAAAGATTTCTCTTCTTTTTCGCAACTATTTTAAACCTTGGATCAGTGGAGGCCATCACTACTTATATAGACCCCTCGTTTTTCACCTGTATTGCACAGTCCCAAGGACGGACTATCCCGGGCGAGGGTCCTATAGGGCACGCGGCTTCCAACCGACCAAAAGAACCATTCCTAAGGTCTAGTGCATCACAAAGTTCCAATGTACGGGCCATTCTTATCATAATTAAGCCTCGTCTAAGGTTAAGATTAACTTAACGTTTTAACGAAATTCCGGCATGACCTCATTTTAATGAGGGATCTCGGACCTTAGCCTTGGGGTTAAATATGATTAGGATGGGTCCTGCATTAGAGCTTAATGACGCGGTGTCAACCTATCCTTAGTACATGACTTTGGTTAATTATGGCTGGAATTAACGCATAAATCAAGGACCGGGTCAAAGATGACCTTGGTCACACTTGCTTTCACAAGGAGTCGTGACTCGGGCGTTAACTTGGCCATAATTAGCGTTTGGACACGTATTAGGGACGTGATGACGTGAGCTAGACCAAAAACCAACCATGGTAACGATATTTGTGTGTCACGGACAAGTGTGGTTGACTCGGCTCGGAAGGGGAGGTGGAATGGACCCGTATGCGCGAGAAGGGCACAAGAGCACCAATCAAGCTGCATCGTGGCATCCACTCCGGGTTTAAAGGGTTTTTTGGAACGTGCACAAAGTCAAGTGCGTGTTGTGTGAAGCCTTCTATGTTCCTTTTGAGTCAAAATAGGAATTTTCAGTCCGTATTAATATCATGAGCAATGTACAAGAGTATATACAAGACATGGACAAACAATTTAAACAAGTAATTTGCACAAGTAATCAAGCAAAGCTATGAACAAGCAAGAATCAAAATTTTGTACATGGAAAGGTTGTGCCTAACCAAAGGTTTTTGAAACCAAAAATTTTGCAATAAGAACAACATTTGAAGATCATTTGTACAAAAAAGATTGTGCACAACAAGAGAGCTTGAGAAACCAAAATTTTCATGAAAAGGGTAAGGTACAATGAGGCTTTGAAAACCCAATTTTATGTCCAAAAGATTTGTGCATTACCAAGCTTCGAAAATCCATTTTTGGCTAAGAAAACGAACGAAAATCTGGACACAAAAGGCTGTAAATTAGAACCTGGATGAGAAGAAGCAAAGGGGACCATCAGAATGTTTTTGCCCTGCACAAAACTATTAACTTGAAACATTCTGTGGGCCCGGAGAAACCAGCCGTACGGCTAGGGATGTAGTTCCATTATTTTTTGCAGATTTTCAACTTCAGATCATCAAGCCCCAGTTCATTGCATTTCCAGAACAGTTTCAATCTCAAAAAACCAAAACAGAAACATAAAACACACAAAATATGCACAAAGTCAACAAACGGGGACGGGAGTTTGACCCACACAAAAGTGTCCCCAAAGCTTCTAAAAAGAAGTTTGCAAACACTTTATTCCCCAGCGGAGTCGCCACTGTGAGATACCCGCGGTAAAAAACGAATGGTTCCCTCGAGAATCAAACATGGGATCTTGTCAACATTCAACGGAGTCGCCACGTTAGTTTAATTTTAAACCCAAACTTAACGAAAAATGGTTAGAGACAAAGGATTCAGAGGTCAGGTTAAGCTTTGGGAATAATTCAACCGGTAGTTAACCCAAAGCGCCTCGTAAGAAACCGAGTCTCCCTAAAGTTTGTTGAAAATCGTACAAATGTGTGTGTGTGTATGTTTTGAAAGTGGGAGAAACTGACTCCTAACAGAATCAGTTAAATATTTGACAGAAAGGGTTATTTGGTAAACATTCTGGATTAAAGGGGACCAGACTGGAAATGTACCCCTGGACAAAGTAGCCGTACGGCTATGGAGTGCCTTCCTGGGAATTTTAACAGATTCCCAGGAATCAGTCCAGTTCCAGGCAGAAACATAGCATTCTGCTGGAACCTGGACTGTTTGATCATTTCCAGTTATTTTCTTGCAACAAAACATAAATTAAATTATCCCTATACCATTGATCACTAGATTAGACACCAAAATAAGGATTTTGAGTGTTATCAAGGCAATCATTGGGGAACAATTGAGAAAAGGTGATAGGAATGGTTTTGAGCCAAGATCACCATTTGGATGGTTAAAGATGGAAACTTTAACATCCAAATGGATGATTCTTCCATGGAAGGGCATTGGGACATCTAAAAAATCAACCTTTGATGGATAAAGATTGAATATTTATTATCTGTAGATACCCTGATCTCGCACCCCTAAAAACCCACCTTGAATCGGTCTAAACCCGAAAATTGACATAAAACCCTCGATTTGGCTGTGCGGGACTGCCGTGAGCCTTATCGGTGCATCGAATGGATAAACGGACTTCAAATTCATGATCAGAGCGAAAAAACGAGCAAACAGGCAAAAATTTCGTTTTTCGAGGTGCGGGACCGGAAACGGGGCCCGCAACCCCCCGAACTGCTCGATGTTATCCATTCTGTGCATTAAAAATATATTATTACATTTCCTTGCTAATTGACATATTTCAGATATACCGGCGTGACCACAAAATTATTCCAAGCAACTTTCATGTTGGGCCCGCGGACAACCGGGACACCGGAGCGCGCACGACCGAGCGGAAAGCCGGAGCCGGAAAGATGGTTATCCAAATTGGAAAATATCTCAAAATATCTTATCAACTGGTCAAGAAGAGCAAAAAATATATTATTGTCGTTCCTTGCTCATAAAAATATTTCAGATATACCGGCCTGACCAGAAAAATATTCCGAGCAACTTTCATGATGGACTCGCAGACAACCGGGATACTGGAGGCGCGCACCACGGAGCAGTTACGGAGCGAAAAGCCGGAGCCGGAAAGATGGTTATCCAAATTGGAAAATATCTCAAAATATCTTATCAATTGATCAAGAAGAGGAAAAAATATATTATTGTCGTTCCTTGCTCATAAAAATATTTCAGATATACCGGCCTGACCAGAAAAATATTCCGAGCAACTTTCATGTTGGACTCGCGGACAACCGGGACACCGGAGACGCGCACAACGGAGCAGTTGCGGAGCGGGAAGCCGGAACAGAGATAAGGAAGATGACTTTAAGCCTTAGTCAGGAAGGATAGATGATGAACCCACCAATTTACAACCTCCCCCCTCCAAGTTACCACCAATTTACCACCTCCCTCCTCCTATATACACCGCTCTCATCCATTTAAAAAAAAAAAAAAAAAAAAAAAAAAAAGGACATAATAAAAGGAGACACAAAACAAAAAAAAAAAAACCCTACCATCCTCCACTCTCATTCTCTCTCAACAAGAACACCACCACCACCCACCACACCACCACTCATACACCACCCCTGCACCACCCATCAATCACCAAACAAACCACAAAAAACGCATCAAAGCCAAAACTTTGATCAAACACAAAGCAAAAAGAAAAGAAAAAGTCTTCCCTTGGTTGACAAAGGGAGCACCCATAATCTCAAAAGCTATGTAAAACTCTATGTAAACCTTGGCTCTTTAGATATGTAAGCAATATTGAGAGTGGTTTGGAACCTAGTCAAATAATGACTAGGTTTCCTTCATCTTCCATGTTTTTTTTAACTTTGTAAAGCTTTGTTAATGTATATAAATGATGATCATGTGATGCTAATACTCAGTTTATTATGTTTATATATGTTCATAATAGTCATAATATTCATATGCTTTAATTTGTGTATGAAAATCTTCATGTTTCTCTCAAAGGGCGTAAATCTGCCCTCTTTGGCTTTCCTTCATGATCATGCATGTGAAAATCATTATTTGTTGAGAAATAGCTCTTGGATAATGTTGTTAACATGTTAAATATCAAAGTCCTTGAGTTTCAATGCCTTGGTTTGAAGATATAGTAGTGTTTTGAGGTCTATAATCATGTCTCATATAATCAGTTTTACTTTCTGTATAGGGTCTTGATTTTGATGAGCTTGTAAATCCATCTTAGAGTGGTTTTCTAGTTTAGGTCAAAGAACAAAAGTTGTTCATAACATGTTGAAATATATGATCTTAAAGTTTCATGTTCAGATTCCATGCCTAGATCATATTTTCATGCATAAATTTGGGTCTCAGTGATTCTGAGTTATTTATTCACTGTGGTACCTTGCTGTGTTCTTGGGCTTCAAACTTGAAAAATAATTTTCTGGACAAATATCAAAACATGGATTTTGTTCTACACGAACTCAGGATTATTATAATATTTTTTATACATTTTTTGGATCACTGGAAGTGCTCCTTTCAAACATATGTTTCAAACTCAAAAATTCAGATTCTGCACTTCCAGTTTCTGACATTGAAATGTCAGAAACCTTTTGTACCACTAAAACTCATCCTATGAACTCCAAATTTTGGGATATTCATGTTTTATTCGTGTTATTAAACTTTTGTTCTTTGGGTTTTGTCAGATTACCAATCTAAGATGGTGAAAATTGGTGATAAACATGCTAAGGTTTCTGTTTGCCTTTTCTGGGCTGAATTTTGTGATCAGCTTTATTGCATGTGTTTGGGGCCTAAAATTGGTCCAAAAAGTCTACAAAAACTCCCTTGTGATCCCTAGTATTCAGGGATTAACCCCCAATTTTTAGTTTTGGAATCGGATTGATTTTAGGACAGGTACGACGGCTCGGGGACGGAAAGTGTCACCGAAATCAACAAAAGCACCGTCGAGGATATTTATTATTATTTGTGGGATTTGTCTCCCCTATTTTTTGTATATGTGTAATTATGTAATCTCCCCTCCCGTGGATGTATTATTGCTTGATATGATCAAAACCATTCTTGAAAACCAATCGGGGAATCCACTCAAACCGAGTTCCCGGTTGTGAATAAAAATGAAACTTCCTAGAATAGGAAGACCTCCATATATATTTCATCACCATTTTTTTTGTAGGGCATAAAATCCAAATTAAAAGGCATAAAATTGAATATAAGTGGCACGCATATAGAGAACATCACGGGCGAGAAGAGTGCCTAACCCCTTCTCTTCTCGTAACTTAGCCACCGAATCCATTTTCTCAAAAAAAAAAAGGTTTTTTCTTCATTTTTCCTAAAATCAAAATGAGGTGGCGACTCTTGCAATCAAATCACAACGTCAAGAGGAAACCATTGTGTGAAAACCGAGCGCATTTCCAAAAGCGCATAAGCACGAGACGGGCGCGAACCGCTTTCACGGGCGGTCATTTCGCGGTGATCCAATCATTCTCGGGCGCGGGCTCTCACAGTGGAGACTCCGCTGGGGATGGTTGTTTTAAAGTGGGCTAGACTCTAAATCTTTGTGTGTGCATTTGCTTTATGTGCCTTACTTGGGGTGTATATATCTGTGCCCTAACCTCTGTTTTGCAGGGGCTTTTTTTCGCTTATCTTATTTGTATATATATATTTGCATTGCGTGGTGAGTGATTCCCCAAAAAAAAAGGGGTAAAACAAGTAAAAAAGGAAAAAATGATTTTCTTGTTTTCTTTACGTGCTTTCAAAATGATTTTTCGAACTCATAGATACCTCACACACATGCACGTTTTTTGAAAAGCGTCTTAGAATCTCAAACCCGAGACGGTAAACCTGGGGCATAAGGGAGCTCACTTGACTTCCCCATAGGGTCAACGGTATACTGTTTCCCCCTTAGCAGCGCCTACGGTCGCTGTGATGGGTGTAAGCCAAGCTTCAAAAGCCGAAATGCAATGTCCATATTCTTTCGAAAATAACACGTCACAGACTTCATGTCGGTTTTTGTCTAAACAATTTTACTTCAATCCTATGAATTCCCAAAAGGTTATAATCGACCTCAATTGTGGATATCATGTTGAAATTCTTGGATTGACTTGAAATTGTCAAGACCCTCACATAGACCGTAACCGAATGGTGGATCCCAGAAAGAGTATAGGCCCTTCGCTAGGGGCTCGGACGGCCAATAGTACAGTACAGGTGAAAAACTTTGGTCATATACTTTGGAGATGGTATCCACTATTCCAAGATTCATGAAAAAACATGTCAAAATAAAGAAAGTGCTTATCCGGCATTCTAGGATTGATTTTGATTTTTGAACTCCTTTTGAATCAAACTCGGAAAATCTCGATCCTTTTCACTCTCTAATCAGCCCTAAGCACCATCCCTTTCAGATACTCTAAGCCTGGCATCTACTTGGAAAGGGGGAGCTAGAAACAGTAAGGGGAGGTTGATCCGAGTTGCCGAGACAGTGCCTGTAACCGAAGAAGCTATTGCAATGGCCCAGTAAGGAAATGAGGAAGCCTATGTGCCGCCACCAGGTCTTCAAGCATGGTTGGAGCAGAATGTGTTGGGTCAGATGAGGATTCAGCAAGATGAGCTACTGGCTACACTTGTGCAGATGCAGAATCAAAATAGTAATGGGGCTCCCAATGGCAACCCCAACAGAAATCCCAATGGCGATCCGAACGTTAATCAGACCGGAAATGGGGTTCCCAATCCTAATCCCAATGGCAATACAGGTCCCAATGGAAGTGGCATCCCTACCATCAACTTGAATCCTATTGGTAGCAACACCATCGGCCAGAGTCATCACCAGAACATCCCTCCTCAAGGTAATGTGGCTCATCCAGACTTCAGTGGCACTCACCAGCCCTTCATCCCGAATCTAGCAAATTTTGCTGTGCATCCGTCTCAGTATCCACTTGATCATAATGCCTTTGCTCAGTATATGCAGACTCTGTATCCGAATCATCAGCCCAACGCTTATGGTGCGTTTGCTAGCGGTGCTTTCTCAGATAAATCAAGGAACTTCCCAGGGGCAAGATCCTAACCAAGTCGGGCCAAATGGAAGCGTTCTACAAGGGTGTCCCATATGTACCCCTTACTAAAGCTGAGATTGAAATGAGCGAAATGAAAGAAATGTTGAGAAAGGTCATGAATAAAGGGGAGTTTTCTGCAGATTCCTTGAAATTATCTCCATTTGCTGTTCTGCCTCCTAAATTCAAAATGCCCGATGTGGAGAAATTTGACGGTACAGGTTGCCTAATGGCCCACCTGAAATCTTACGCTCGTGCAATGCAGTCTCGTGGGGCTAATGTTGGTGCGATGGCCTCCAACTTCCATCTGACTTTGGTAGGAGCCGCTAAGCAGTGGTTTATGACTGTGGATGCCAATCTGGCTGATAATTGGTGGAAGCTCGTGGATGAATTCCAGAAGCGATACAAAGATAACTCCAACTGGGAGAAGAGCCGTCGTGACCTCGATTCATGTGCTCAGCGTGAGAAGGAATCCTTTTCTGAATTTGCAAGTAGGTGGAGGAAGAAAGTTGCTCAAACTCTGGAGAGGCCTGACAGTGCCGAGCAAACTCGTATTTTCCTTAAGAATCTTCAGCCGGTGTATGCAGATAAGATGAAATATCTCCCGTTTCCAGATTTTGCTTCTATTCTTGATGTGGGTTCTCGTATTGACGAAGATGTCCGAACTGGGGTGATCAAGCTAGATTCTTCTCCTAGCTCCTACAGATTCCGATCCGCTGCTAAAGCCCTGGCACCAGTTGTGAACAATGTTGCCATGACCCCTGCTCCTTTTTGGAACAGCAATGTGGGACCAAGCCGGAGCAGCTACAATAGGGCATCTCCGTGTTATAATCAAGACGGGTCTGTGAACTCTGTCACCGATCAGCGAAGGAATGGTGGAAATTGGAGAGATCGCCATTTTGATAAATTCAGCGCTCCATTGTCTACTATCTTTCAAGGATTGGTCGCCCAGGGGAGTACAAAAGCCGATAGAAGGATACCGCCCGCCTAATCCGCCTCCTAAGAATTGGGATGCAAGTAAATATTGTGCATACCACGTATCACCTGGTCATGCGACAAATGAATGTTGGAGTTTGAGACACACTCTGCAAGACATGATACACGATGGACTCATTCAGAAGCCGCCCCAACCAAATGTGGTGACTAATCCCTTGCCAGGGATCCATGTGATCGAGTTTGAAGGAAACTACTCAAGGACTAGTTTCATCGTTCCGAAGAAAGCTTTGAATTACACTGTAACTCCTGTTATCTCCGAAGATTTTGAATGCCATATGATCTCTTGGGATTCGATTTTTGTCTAGTGCTAAAGCTGTTAAGGAGCAAAAGGCCCCTGTTAAAAAGGCCACTTGGGTTGGCAGAAAGGTGAATCACCTCACTCGCTCGGGAAGAGCCTATCAGCCTCCAAATCCCGAGGCAAGTGAATTGGGAAAGGATAAAGAAGAAGTCCCCGCTCAGAAAGAGAAGGTCACCGAGAACCCGGTCTTGACCCAGTTAAAGAAAACCCAGGCTAATATATCCATTTGGGGTTTGCTCTCGTCTTCACAGGAGCACCGAGACGTGTTGGTTAAAGCTCTTGCTCAAGCTGTCATCCCGATCGAGACTTCTCCCAATGACCTTGTCCACATGATTGGCAACATTCATTTTGGGAATATCATCACTTTTACCGATCTCGATTCACCAAAAATTGGTCTTAACCATGTCGAGGCTCTGCACATCACAGTTAGGGTCGGAGGTGAGCACTTAGCTCGTGTTTTGATCGATAATGGCTCCTCAGTAAATGTATGCCCCGTGCATGTTCTCGCAGATTTGGGAATCAAGATAACTGATTTGGCCCCATCTTCTCAAGTGGTTCGTGCTTACGATAGCACCAGTCGCTGTGTTCTGGGTGTTGTCCTTCTCACTCTCACCATTGGCCCTCTTGTCATGCCGATTGAATTTCAAGTGATTGATATCAAGTCCTCATTCAGTCTACTCTTGGGACGCCCTTGGATCCATGGAGTAAGAGGGGTAGCTTCCTCCTACCATCAGTGCATCAAGTTCATCCACGACAATCATGTAGTGGTAGTTCATGCCCAAGATGATACGCAAGTTCATGACCTCCCGATTTTGGGAATTGAGCACAAAGATACTGGCATCTTCTTGAGTGGTTTTGAAGTGATCCCACAAGCTCGGATCCATGCTATTGAATATGTCAAGGAGACCGATCTAATTGGTAGAAAGCGGACCAGGTATGGAGACGCAATGGCCTTGAATATGGTCAAGAAGATGAAGTTCCTGCCTATGATGGGGCTTGGAAAAGAGCAATAAGGGTGCATTGAACCTATCAAGGATGATGTTCCATTTTTCTTCCTTCCTTTTGGGCTTGGCTACAAACCAACTCCTGTCGAAGTCGCCGAAGTTGTACTTCAGAAAAGGGAGAGACAGACTACTATCAAAAGTGGAAGGACCTATAAGCTCCCCCCACTCCGTCCTTATGAAAAGTCCTGGAAGGGATATTTTGTTTGCAAAGTTGAAGATGTCGCGTATGTTATGCCTTTTGAGCCAGTTATTGGCATTAATGAAAAGCCTCATGCTAGATGGGAAGTATTTGAGAATATCAAGATGGTCGATGAAAACTTTGATGTGGGCAGTTCCTATAAGCAACTGGACCCGATTATTCCGTGGAATATTGATGAAGAAAATGATGTCTTCAGGTTGTTTGAAGGAATTGGTCTTGAAGACGGATATGTGGTTATGATCGAAAATGGTAATGGTGAAGCTTATGACCCGGTGAAGCACCTCAAGCCGGCAGTGGCACCACTTAATAACTGGTCCAGAACCACTGGCCCGCTCGTTACTACTGACACTTTGGTGGAGCAGTTTGGTTATGTTCGCCCTGATGGCCCCGCTTTTGAACCCTTTGTGCTATCTAATGTTGTTTCCGGGACTCCCGAAGAGGACCTCACTGTCGAGGACCTCGACGCGGTCGCCGAGCTTGTACTCCCCTCTTTTGTGAATGAAGTTTCCTCTATTTCCGCTTACTCCTCGGTTGCCAATATTTTAAAAAATGATTTAACAAATGAAAATTTAACAACAACTAAAGTTAATCATGAATCTTTAAAAAACATAAGTCAAGATGAAAAAGACTATTTAATCGAGTTAAACAGGTTAGCAAAACAGCGTGGGGAACGAAAATTAGAAGCCTGTGGGGAAAATCTGTCTACCATCAATCTGGGGCTGAATGAAGAAGTCAAAGAAATGAAGATCGGGAGCTTCATGCAAGGGGCTGACAGGGAACAGCTGATCAGTTTACTCAAAGAATTTGTTGATGTGTTTGCCTGGTCGTATGAAGACATGCCAGGGTTAGATCCGACGATCGTGGAACACCGAATTCCTACCTTTCCTGACGCCAAACCGGTCAAGCAGAGACTATGCAGAATCAAGCCGCAGTGGGCCCTTCAGGTTAAAGAGGAGATCGAGAGGCTGCTACAAGTAGGCTTCATCCGAGTTGTGGAGTATCCCCAATGGTTGTCCTATATGGTCACAGTTGAAAAGGCGAACAGCAAAGTCCAGATATGTGTTGATTTCAGAGACCTCAACAAGGCTTGCCCGAAGGATGATTTCCCGTTACCAAATATTGACATTTTGGTGGACTCGGTTGCAATGCACAAAGTGAAGTCGTTCGTTGATGGAATGGCGGGTTATAACCAAATTAAGATGGCGGTAGAAGATCAAGAGAAAACTTCCTTCATCACCCCGTGGGGGACGTTCTGCTATACTGTGATGCCTTTCGGTCTTAAAAATGCCGGAACCACTTATCAAAGAGGTGCTACGACCCTTTTTCATGACATGATCCACAGAGCTTGAAATCTACGTGGATGACATGATTGTGCACTCAGTTGAAGAAGGCGCTCAGCATCTGATTGACCTCAGAAAGTTCTTCGAAAGGTTGCGGAAGTACCACATGAAATTGAATCCTGCTAAATGCACATTCGGTACTGTCCGAGGCAAAGTCTTAGGTTTCTTGGTAACTGAAAAAGGGATGGAAGTCGACCCCGACAAAATAAAGGCCATCACAGAAATGCCTCAACCTCGAACTCAAAAAGAGGTGAAAAGTTTCTTGGGAAGGATTCAATACATTAGCAGATTCATACGGCAGTTAACCATGATGTGTGAACCACTCTTTAAACTCCTAAAAAAGGACACCGATCGATCATGGGATGAAGAATGCCAGATTGCTTTTGAAAAGGTCAAAGAATACTTGACAAGCCCATCGGTCTTGGCACCACCTCATTCGTACAAACCCTTACGACTGTACCTAACAGTTACTGATACTGCAGTAGGAGCAATGCTTGCACAAGAAAAAGAGGACTCCTGGGTGGAAAGTGCCATCTATTTTGTTAGCAGAAAGCTACAAGGGAGTGAATTGAACTACTCAGCGTTGGAAAAGGCATGTACCTGTTTGGTTTGGGTCTCGCAGCGATTAAAAATTTATCTGCAATCCTTACCTGTCCAGATTATATCCCGAATGGATCCAGTGAAGTACATCCTCGAAAGGCCAACCATGTCCAATCGAGTGGCCAAGTGGGCTTTTCTCTTAAGCGAGTTTGATATGACTTACGCAACGCCTAAGTCCATTAAAGGAAGGGTGATAGCAGACCAGCTTGCAGATTTGGCTCTTGATCTTGAGCCCGGACCAGAAGCTCAGTTTCCCGATGAAGGGATCTACACTGTTGATTGTTCGGAGAATAAGTGGCAACTCTTCTTTGATGGGGCTTCCAACAAGATAGGTTTCGAAATTGGAATCTTGCTCATTGATCCAAGTGATGCGCACACGCCCATTGCTATCCGGTTAGACTTTGACTGTTCGAATAACACAGCAGAGTATGAGGCTTGCATCGCCTGCCTGGGAGAAGCATTAAATCGAGGGGTCAAAGAAATTGAAGTGTTCGGGGACTCCGCCTTGATCATCAATCAGGTCGAGGGAAAATGGAAAATCCTGGATCCAAGACTACAGCAGTATCATATTCGACTGGTAGCGCTCACAGAACGCTTCTCAGATATCTCATTCCATTATCTCCCAAGGGACCGAAACAGATTCGCAGATGCATTGGCTACCCTAGCCTCCATCATGGAATTCCCTGCAGATGTTATGGTAAAGCCGTTTGTGGTTAGTAAGAGATCAATCCCAGCCTACTGCCTGGATATTGAGCTAGAAAGCGAAGAGAATGAAGAGCCGTGGTGTACAGACGTATGGAATGTGCTCAGGAATGGGAACTACCCTCCAGAAAGGGACAAAAGGGCAAGGATTGCAATGCGCAGATGGGCTCCCAATTTGTGATTTCCGGAGATCAGTTGTACAAAAGGTATCATCACGGACCAAATTTGCTCTGTGTAGATAAGACTGAGGCGAATAGAATCATGGATGAAATCCATGGGGGACTGTGTGGACCCCACATGAATGGGCACATGCTCGCTAAGAAGATAGTGAGGCAAGGGTACTACTGGACCACGATGGAAAAGGATTGTATGATGAAAGTGCGAACCTGTGATCAGTGTCAGCGGTACGCTAGTCTACAACATCTGCCGCCACACGTTCTTTATCAATCAACTGCTCCTTGGCCTTTCTCCATATGGGGGATAGATGTTATTGGTCAGGTCAAACCGAAAGGTTCGGGTGGGCAAGAATACGTGCTCGTAGCTATCGATTACTTCACCAAGTGGGTTGAGGCCGCTGCTTACAAGGTTTTGAATGCCAAGAAGGTAGCCGAGTTCATTCGTACCAACATTTTCTACAGATATGGGGTCCCTTATGAGATGATCTCAGATAATGGAACTCACTTTGAAGGGGAAGTCAACCGATTGCTTGACGAATTCCGGGTGGTCAGACACAAGTCATCCCCCTATCGACCCCAAGCCAATGGAGCGGTAGAAGGGCGAACAAAACCCTGGAGAACATCATTAGAAAGATGGCTATCACTGGAAAAGATTGGTCCGAGAAGCTGCCTTTAGCCTTGTGGGGATACCGCACATCTGTTCGGACACCGACTGGGGCTACTCCTTATTCACTTGCATATGGCATGGAAGCAGTTCTCCCGATTGAGCTTGAAATCCCCTCTATGAGAGTGCTACTTGAGAATCAAGTGTCTGAAGTTGATTGGTTACAAAGTCGCCATAAAGAGTTAGCATTGCTCGATGAAAAGCGGTTGTTGGCCCTTGAGCACAATCGTGCGTACCAGCGTAGAATTGCCAGAGCATTTAACAAGAAAGTGAAAGACCGCAATATCAAAATGGGAGATCTTGTGCTGCGAGAAAAGCCACCAAGTTATGTCGACCCCCGAGGGAAATGGAAGCCTCCGTGGTTGGGCCCCTACATTGTCAAGAGGATACAGTCTGGTGGAGCCGTGTTCCTGCAAACTGAATTTGGAGAAGACCTTGTTCAGCCCTGCAACCTCAGCAAATTGAAGAAGTATTATGTGTAGAAGACGCAGAGATTTGTGTTTCCTATCTGTAAAAAAAAAAAAAAAAAAAAATAGCGCAAAAGACAGCCCCACTAGAGGTGAAAACCCGAAAGGGCAGTTCTAGGTAAAAAACAGGAGGCGCGCAAAATTTCATGTAACTGTGTCGAACTACGTTGACCTGAGCCTCTAAAGAGGAACGTAGGCAACCTTCGGGTCCGGTCATTAAAAGTAGAGAAAGCTTTTTATTCCCCACGTTGAACTTGCAAACATTACATTCAAAAGGAAAAACAAACACAACAAACTTTGAAATAAAAACACATCATCTTGGCGTGGCAACCAAGGATTAAAGCGAAAATAACTGAAACTTTATTCAGGGACTGAGACGATCGAACACGTTCGGATAAGGACCCGTCGAGCTTTCTCCCTTTGATTCTCAGAGTTCGTTGCATCAGGCTGGGTGTTCCTTGAAGTTGAGCCCCGATCATTTCTGCGGCGTCCGGATCGATGACCGCTGCGTGATTGACTCCCGCCAATCTGATTCTGGAAAACTGTCGGCCCTGTTATCTGGAAATAGTAATCCCCAGACAGAATTTCTAGACCTACGAGCTCCAGTACCAAAGCTGCAATGGTAGCGGTTTCTTCAGCAATTTGAGGGCCCAACCACTCAAGATATTCCAAAGTGGGTTCATAAAATGTGTCCCCTTCACCCCGGCGCCTGCCTCGACCGATGTGTGCACCATTCTGATACCAAACCTCTTTGATCAAGTTGCATATGTTGGTACTCACCGGCAAATTATCTGTGATGGGAAGGTCAGAAAAGGGGATCCCTTGGACTTGTCCGAACTGGCGAGCCACCCGTTGGCCCAAGTAGAAAGTGGTGGAGCGAAGCCCAGCCAGCCAGATGAAGGAATGACCCGCACTCGTAATGAGATACCTGCTCAAACCCCAATGCGGAGGCACCCACGTGATGTCTGCCGATGTGATCCGCCAAAAGTGTCCAACCCATTCCTTGACGGTAGTGCAGTTTTGCCTGTATAAACCTTGCCTTGGAAGCATAGAAGGGGTATAGTCTGGATTCGACACCGGCCGAATGATCTTGAGATGCTCCTGAAGCCAGATCTGCAATAGAATGGGGCTGCCCGACGTGAAAGCATCACCTCTGGGATAGTAGCCGTCCAGCCCATGCAAAGTCTCAGCCAAGAGGACAGTCATCACGTTGCCGGCACCACGCTTGCAAGCGATGTCCACCATCCTTGAGTCGATGAAGCTATCGTAAGAAACGAAAAACATCTCTGCAAATAGGCACATAACCAAGGCAAAGTCCCTACGGTCGGAGTACACCGGGTTATGAGGGTCAGCCTCGCCAAAGAGTTCGGGGAAGCAAGTAATGTCAAGGTGGGTCCCATGAAGGAGAACCCTTGAGAAGTCAATATCAAAGCCGAAGGTTTCAATGAGCCACCGAGCAGGTGTCCTGCGGGAAGTGGGCACCATGGCCTCGCCGTAAATGGTATTGCCTGTAATGGCGCAGAATTCCTCAAAGGTGGGACACAGTTCGTCTTGATTGAAATTGAACAAGTGGGTCCGGGTTGACCAGAAAACAGAAGCACCGCGGATCATCTCCCACTGAATGGGAAGCTTCCTCAGAGTAAAGAGCAACTTGAAATGATAGTTTTCTTCTAGCACCACTCGTACATTAGTTGGGTATGAATTCACCCAGCAGTCGAGTCCTACCCGGTATTCTTCGATGTTAACCAGGGTTTGGCCAAGATTAGCCATTTTAGAAGGGAAATGAGCTAAAGGATGCAAAGCAGGAAAGAAGGAGAAGTTGGTTAGTGTGAGAAATAAGAAGAGCTCCCCCTCCCCTTTTATAACCTCCCAAAAACTCGGCCTAAATCATCAGTATTCCAAAAGGGTTGTCTCCCCGTCCCCCCTAGCCAAAAGCAAGGTTCGAAAAGTCAAAAACCCAGCAGAAGGTGTCAGTCGTCCGTACGGCGGTTCTTAGAAAAGCTGACATTTTCCTTGTCCTCATCCCTAGGCATTGAACCTTGTCCCCTTTATCATGAATATAACCGCAGCCGCCCTCTGAAATCCGGGTTTGATTCAGTGTTGGTCATTAATCGCGAGTCGGTGTCATTTAAAAAAAAAAAAAAAAAAAGAGTATCCGGAATTTCAGAATAAAAGAAAGATTGTGTTCGGTCAGAATAATCCAATTTTTATCTGTGTGAATCACATCTGCCACTGCATGCAAAGCTAACTTGCAGATCAACGGACGAAGCCGATCCTGTTATCCCTCCCAATAGCAAAAAAAGAATCAGTCGGGGTTAAAACAGCACCAGTGGATCACACAAAGCGGTGGTCTCTCGCTTAAAAACGTACAAAAATCTCATCACACAGCAAAAACAAAGGCAGAAGAATCTGGACGGCGCAGAATGCAACGTATTCTTGATTTTAGTTTGTGTACATAAATGGCTTCATTTGTTTATTGCCCTCAGTTTTCTCGAAAGATCGGGATTATTTCCCCCGAACTGCGCAACGTCGTAGGTCCCCCTTTTGAAAAGATGTGTTGTTCCAGCTTGGTCTTCTCCGGCGCCCGATATTACCTCCCCGAACTGCGCAACGTCGTACGTTCTCCCTTCATGATTTCCATCCCTTTGAAAAGAGAGATCAAATCTCAATGCACCCTTTACTCGGATTGTACCTTGCGTCAACCCTTGAGTCGTGTTGGTCTTAAACCTTCTATTAATTGTTCGAGTCGGTTCTAATCAGAACTACGACTCGACTTGATTCCCACGGCGGGATACGTAGGCAGTTCACAACGTTGGACTCAGTCGCCAATTCTCGCAAATTGTTGGTCAAATACCAACCCCCCAGCAAAGAGACTTCGTTTCTCAATGCAACTCCCCAGCAATGCTATGTTGTTCCACCCTGGTCTTCTCGGGCGCCCGAGATTACCTCCCCCGAACTGCGCAACGTCGTACGTTCCCCAGTTGAAGTTATGTTATTCCACCTTGGTCATCTCGGGGGCCCGAGTTGTACCTCCCTAGAACTACGCCGCGATTTGATTCCCGCAAGGGATACGTAGGCAGCTTACCTTGGTGAGCTCAGTCGCCCATTCTCATAACCATGTCTCAATGCCAACCCCCATCCCCAGCAAAGAGATATCGCATCTCAATGCTACCCCCTGCTTTAAATTTTAATAAACCTGAACTACGTTTGGTCTGATTCTCGAGAGAGATACGTAGGTAAACCGGGAAACCGGAACCGACCATTGTCTGTGTTTGATTGATAGTTTGAGTTAGAACTACGGAGGCTTGATTCTCGAAAGAGATACGTAGGAAGTCCTACCTTGGACCCAGCCGTTACACCCTAGACGAGATCGAGTGTCTCTTAGTGAATCGTAGAATCCCCTTTAACCAGGAGATTCGACGAGGGGCTCTGTAGATACCCTGATCTCGCACCCCTAAAAACCCACCTTGAATCGGTCTAAACCCGAAAATTGACCTAAAACCCTCGATTTGGCTGTGCGGGACTGCCGTGAGCCTTATCGGTGCATCGAATGGATAAACGGACTTCAAATTCATGATCAGAGCGAAAAAACGAGCAAACATGCAAAAATTTCGTTTTTCGAGGTGCGGGACCGGAAATGGGGCCCGCAACCCCCCGAACTGCTCGTTGTTATCCATTCTGTGCATTAAAAATATATTATTACCTTTCCTTGCTAATTGACATATTTCAGATATACCGGCGTGACCACAAAATTATTCCAAGCAACTTTCATGTTGGGCCCGCGGACAACCGGGACACCGGAGCGCGCACGACCGAGCGGAAAGCCGGAGCCGGAAAGATGGTTATCCAAATTGGAAAATATCTCAAAATATCTTATAAACTCGTCAAGAAGAGCAAAAAATATATTATTGTCGTTCCTTGCTCATAAAAATATTTCAGATATACCGGCCTGACCAGAAAAATATTCCGAGCAACTTTCATGTTGGACTCGCAGACAACCGGGACACCGGAGGCGCGCACAACGGAGCAGTTACGGAGCGAAAAGCCGGAGACGGAAAGATGGTTATCCAAATTGGAAAATATCTCAAAATATCTTATCAATTGGTGAAGAAGAGGAAAAAATATATTATTGTCGTTCTTTGCTCATAAAAATATTTCAGATATACCGGCCTGACCAGAAAAATATTCCGAGCAACTTTCATGTTGGACTCGCGGACAACCGGGACAACCGGAACCGACCATTGTCTGTGTTTGATTGATAGTTTGAGTTAGAACTACGGAGGCTTGATTCTCGAAAGAGATACGTAGGAAGTCCTACCTTGGATCCAGCCGTTACACCCTAGACGAGATCGAGTGTCTCTTAGTGAATCGTAGAATCCCCTTTAACCAGGAGATTCGACGAGGGGCTCTGTAGATACCCTGATCTCGCAACCCTAAAAACCCACCTTGAATCGGTCTAAACCCGAAAATTGACCTAAAACCCTCGATTTGGCTGTGCGGGACTGCCGTGAGCCTTATCGGTGCATCGAATGGATAAACGGACTTCAAATTCATGATCAGAGCGAAAAAACGAGCAAACATGCAAAAATTTCATTTTTCGAGGTGCGGGACCGGAAATGGGGCCCGCAACCCCCCGAACTGCTAGTTGTTATCCATTCTGTGCATTAAAAATATATTATTACCTTTCCTTGCTAATTGACATATTTCAGATATACCGGCGTGACCACAAAATTATTCCAAGCAACTTTCATGTTGGGCCCGCGGACAACCGGGACACCGGAGCGCGCACGACCGAGCGGAAAGCCGGAGCCGGAAAGATGGTTATCCAAATTGGAAAATATCTCAAAATATCTTATCAACTCGTCAAGAAGAGCAAAAAATATATTATTGTCGTTCCTTGCTCATAAAAATATTTCAGATATACCGGCCTGACCAGAAAAATATTCCGAGCAACTTTCATGTTGGACTCGCAGACAACCGGGACACCGGAGGCGCGCACAACGGAGCAGTTACGGAGCGAAAAGCCGGAGCCGGAAAGATGGTTATCCAAATTGGAAAATATCTCAAAATATCTTATCAATTGGTGAAGAAGAGGAAAAAATATATTATTGTCGTTCCTTGCTCATAAAAATATTTCAAATATACCGGCCTGACCAGAAAAATATTCCGAGCAACTTTCATGTTGGACTCGCGGACAACCGGGGCACCGGAGACGCGCACAACGGAGCAGTTGCGGAGCGGGAAGCCGGAACAGAGATAAGGAAGATGACTTTAAGCCTTAGTCAAGAAGGATAGATGATGAATCCACCAATTTACAACCTCCCCCCTCCAAGTTACCACTAATTTACCACCTCCTTCCTCCTATATACACCACTCTCATCCATTTAAAAAAAAAAAAAAAAAAAAAAAACCCTACCATCCTCCACTCTCATTCTCTCTCAACAAGAACACCACCACCACACCATCACCACACCACCACTCATACACCACCCTGCACCACCCATAAATCACCAAACAAACCACAAAAAATGCATCAAAGCCAAAACTTTGATCAAACACAAAGCAAAAAGAAAAGAAAAAGTCTTCCATTGGTTGACAAAGGCCCATAATCTCAAAAGCTAGGTAAAACTCTATGTAAACCTTGGCTCTTTAGATATGTAAGCAATATTGAGAGTGGTTTGGAACCTAGTCAAATAATGACTAGGTTTCCTTCATCTTCCATGTTTTTTTTTAGCTTTGTTAATGTATATAAATGATGATCATGTGATGCTAATACTCAGTTTATTATGTTTATATATGTTCATAATAGTCATAATATTCATATGCTTTAATTTGTGTATGAAAATCTTCATGTTTCTCTCAAAGGGCGTAAATCTGCCCTCTTTGGCTTTCCTTCATGATCATGCATGTGAAAATCATTATTTGTTGAGAAATAGCTCTTGGATAATGTTGTTAACATGTTAAATATCAAAGTCCTTGAGTTTCAATGCCTTGGTTTGAAGATATAGTAGTGTTTTGAGGTCTATAATCATGTCTCATATAATCAGTTTTACTTTCTGATTTTGATGAGCTTGAAATATATGATCCTAAAGTTTCATGTTCATATTACATGCCTAGATCATATTTTCATGCATAAATCTGGGTCTCAGTGATTCTGAGTTATTTATTCACTGTGGTACCTTGCTGTGTTCTTGGGCTTCAAACTTGATGAAAAATAATTTTCTGGACAAATATCAAACCATGGATTTTGTTCTACACGAACTCAGGATGATTATCATATTTTTTATACATTTTTTGGATCAATGGAAGTGCTCCTTTAAAACATATGTTTCAAACTCAAAAATTCAGATTCTGCACTTCCAGTTTCTGACATTGAAATGTCAGAAACCTTTTGAACCACTAAAGCTCATCCTATGAACTCCAAATTTTGGGATATTCATTTTTTATGCGTGGTATTCAACTTTTGTTCTTTGGATTTTGTCATATTCCCAAGCTAAGATGGTTAAAATTGGTGATAAACATGCTAAGGTTTCTGTTTGCCTTTTCTGGGCTGAATTTTGTGATCAGCTTTATTGCATGTGTTTGGGGCCTAAACTTGGTCCAAAAAGTCTAAAAAAACTCCCTTGTGATCCCTAGTATTCAGGGATTAACCCCCAATTTTTATTTTTTGGAATCGGATTGATTTTAGGACAGGTACGACGGCTCGGGGACGGAAAGTGTCACCGAAATCAACAAAAGCACCGTCGAGGATATTTATTATTATTTGTGGGATTTGTCTCCCCTATTTTTTGTATATGTGTAATTATGTAATCTCCCCTCCCGTGGATGTATTATTGCTTGATATGATCAAAACCATTCTTGAAAACCAATCGGGGATTCCACTCAAACCGAGTTCCCGGTTGTGAATAAAAATGAAACTTCCTAGAATAGGAAGACCTCCATATATATTTCATCACCATTTTTTTGTAGGGCATAAAATAAAAATTAAAAGGCATAAAATTGAATATAAGTGGCACGCATATAGAGACCATCACGGGCGAGAAGAGTGCCTAACCCCTTCTCTTCTCGTAACTTAGCCCCCGAATCCATTTTCTCAAAAAAAAAAAAAAAGGTTTTTTCTTCATTTTTCCTAAAATCAAAATGAGGTGGCGACTCTTGCAATCAAATCACAACGTCAAGAGGAAACCATTGTGTGAAAACCGAGTGCATTTCCAAAAGCGCATCAGCACGAGACGGGCGCGAACCGCTTCCACGGGCGGTCATTTCGCGGTGATCCGATCATTCTCGGGCGCGGGCTCTCACATCATCAAAGCGACATTTTGAGGTTGACTCATGGTTTGAATGATAAAGATTGCAACTTTATCACCCAAACTTGATCATTCCCTCATTTATTCAACATAAATGCAAAGACTTTAAAGTAAATGACACAAATTTAAAGACATAATGTAAAAGTACATAAATGTAAAGACAATATATTTAAGATACATAAATCATAACAAGCCTTAGGCTATCCTATGGTTTGTAACTCATCATCATGCATAGAACATGAAGGGCACCATGGATTTCAAGGCTTGGTTCCAAGTGTATATTATTAACAAGAAGCAAAAGATATAATATGGAGATGAAGAGAAGATGGGGAGAAGGAGGCCTCACCAATCTTGGTTTGGACCTATCTTCTTTCTCTCTTTTAACTCAAAATGTGATGATCACTCTATTCTGATGTGATTTTTTTGTACCCGATCTGAAAATGAGTTTATTAGGGCTTTCCCAAATATACAAGGACTTTATAGGAATTAGAAACCTTGCAAATACTTGTCCCGGATTCCCAAAATATGTCTCATTATTCTAGAACATCTAAAAATGGCCAAAATACGGTTTCCATAAACCAAACAAAACCCTAGCTTAATAATTAAGTCAGCCGGAGATGATGGCCACGCGGCCAATCTCGCCTAGGGTTCCACCTTAGCCCCGCGGCCAACCTCGTCGCCGCCTTCCATCTTGGCCACGCGGCCACATCCACCTCGGATGATCTCAGCCGTCTGATCCCTCCATCAGATGACTATATAAACCCATCCCTTTCCATTGGTTTGAGGTCCGAAGGTCCGAATTTTGATCACTTAAAAGCTCCCTAAGTGAAGATTTTGCTCCCTAATTAAGCATTCCAAGCATCCAAGAATACTCCCAAGAATCCCAAGAAGATCAAGGTTTATTTCTTGCCAATATAGGTAAGTTTTCTAACTTTTTCTTCATGTTCTTACCATATTCTTAATGTAGATTCATAATATTCATGTTCCTTGCATGTTTATTCATATGTTCCTCATATTATTCATATGTTCATAATATGTTCTTCGCATGTTCTTCGTGTTCTTAGATTAAAACCTTATTTATGCTATATTTAGGGTTGCGATCTTCATGTTAACATGTTATTTCATAACCGATGATGATCTAGGGTTCATCAACCCGAACACGATCTAGGAACTACTTCTAAACCCTAAGCTTTAGGTAATTTCCCCCTCATTATGCATGATCCTGATTCTTCTGTCTATTCAAAATTCTTCTCGAACTACGCTGACCTGAGCTTCTCACATTGAGAGGAACGTAGGCAATCTTCGGATTCGGTCTTAATCACTAACACGCTACTAACACATTCATCATGATAGAAAGACCGATCATTCGGGCAATAGGAGTGATAACTTAAAATATTCTTCTCTTGTTGTAATTTGACCCCCGAACCCACTAAAATGCTTTTTTCAATGTTTTGGCTATAATTAAAACGGCGTGGCGACTCTCATAATTTTAATGTCGTTATGAATATTCCCAATAATAATAATAAAAATAGGAAGATACTTCCCATGCGTCGCTTCATCGGAAAGGGGTATTCACAGTGGCGACTCTGCTGGGGACTGCTTTGAAACTTTTTCAAACTTAGTGGGTCTAACTTTCGTTTACATCATGATGTTTGCCATGTTTACACATACATCTCACACTTTGCCATGTTTGCACATGCACCTCACACTTTGCCATGTTTACAAATGCACCTCACACTTTGCCATGTTTGCACATGCACCTTGTATTTCTGCCATGTTAATAAGTGTACCTTGTATCTTTTCAATACATGTATTTTTGTACTTTTGTCATAGTATTAGGATCAAACGAGACTTTGCTATGCTCCCTTGTACATGCTCATCATCTTCTCACTCTCTCTCTTGCATTGCATTGCATCATTCAAAACATCAAAGCTTCTCTTTTTTCCTTTTAAAAAAATAATTAGTCTCTTGCCACACACTACCACTTGTCCGTGTCAGCACTGCACATATCCCTTATTAACCCCGGAGTGCGCGATGTGCAGAAGTTAGGAGCGCTACTACCGCCCTTCTTCGAGTCACTCATTCATTCCACTCACCGTGTACGCTTTGCGAGCGGTGGGAACCTTTTATCCTACCCGTGTTAACCCACACATAGAGATTAGGACACTCCTTGGACCAACCAATTAGGATGTAAATAAAACTTTTCGTAAAATAAAATGTGCATTGCATTTAGGCGACCTCTAAGGTCCGTTGCTCATCCCTTGAGCTGTCTATCAAATCTCGTCATCTTGACCTATCTAGGTTACATACCTGTTACGTTTGACTTGCCTAGGTCTACCCATTATTGTGATCCATTTGGGTCTACCCTTCATCTTGACCTGCTTTGGTCAAGACCTTATTCACTTTTGACCTCCTAGGTCTACCCTTGACCCCCTAGGTCAACTTTATCAACCATTGACCTCCTAGGTCTATCTTTGGCCTCCTAGGTCAACCTTATCACCTTTGACCTCTTAGGTCTATCTTTGACCTCCTAGGTCAACCTTATCAACCTTTGACCTCCTAGGTCTATCTTTGGCCTCCTAGGTCAACCTTATCACCTTTGACCTCATAGGTCTACGTTTGACCTCATAGGTCAACCTTATCCGCCTTTGACCTCTTAGGTCAACCTTTGACCCCCTAGGTCAACCTTATCACCTTTGACCTCTTAGGTCTACCTTTGACCTCCTAGGTCTATCTTTGACCTCCTAGGTCAACCCTATCACCTTTGACCTCCTAGGTCAACCCTATCACTTTTGACCTCCTAGGTCTACCCTTGACCCCCTAGGTCAACTTCATCAACCTTTGACCTCCTAGGCCTACCTTTGACCTCCTAGGTCAACCCTATCACTTTTGACCTCCTAGGTCTACCCTTGACCCCCTAGGTCAACTTCATCAACCTTTGACCTCCTAGGTTTATCTTTGACCTCCTAGGTCAACCTTATCACCTTTGACCTCTTAGGTCAACCTTTGACTCCCTAGGTCAACCTTATCACCTTTGACCTCTTAGGTCAACCTTTGACCCCCTAGGTCAACCTTATCACCTTTGACCTCTTAGGTCTACCTTTGACCTCCTAGGTCTACCCTTGACCCCCTAGGCCAACTTCATCAACCTTTGACCTCTTAGGTCAACCTTTGACCCCTTAGGTCAACCCGATTACCTTTGACCTCTTAGGTCTACCTTTGACCTCCCAGGTCTATCTTTGACCTCCTAGGTCAACCCTATCCGCCTTTGACCTCTTAGGTCTACCTTTATCACCTTCGACCTCTTAGGTCAACCTTTGACCCCCTAGGTCAATCTTATCCGTTTAAGTCAAACTTTGACCTCCTAGGTCAACCTTTGGCCCCTTAGGCCAACCTTATCCGCTTGTGAGCTCTTAGGTCAACCTTTGACCCCTTAGGTCAACCTGATTACCTTTGACCTCCTAGGTCAACCCGTCTCGGCCCTTCTAGGTCAAACCACTACCTTGACCCATCTAGGTCAAACCGCTACCTTGACCCATCTCTAGGTCAAACCGTTACCTTCGACCCATCATCCACGCACCATCCTTGGCCCGCTTAGGTAGACTTACCCATCTTAAATCCATCTAAGTCAATTACCGACCTCCCTAGATTAACCAACCCGAATAGGTCACCCAACTCACATTTGACCCGCTTAGGTCAAACCATGTCTATGCCGCCTAGATCATCCCATAGGCAACCCGCTATCTTGATCCATTCATCATATAGGTCAATCCAACCCTTGTCATTTAGGTTGACCTATCCCTAACCCATCTTGGTCAACCCACCATTATCGACACGATCTTCCTTGACCAACCTCTAGGCTTATTTAGGTCAAGCCTTAAGTCAAACCTTACCCGACTCCTATAGGTCTTCCTCACCCATGCTTGACCAAGGACCGAGTCATCTCCCTATCTTTGGCCCCTATGGTCATCTCTCACCTCTTTTTTAAAAAGTCTAACTTGAATCGAACTACGGCGACCTGATCCTCTTATTGTGTGGGACCTCTCCCTCATGGTAAGGGGAACGTAGGCAACTTCGGCCCGGTCAAACTTTCAAATTTTTGTCAAAAAATGCATTTCAAAAATGTGGAGACCGACTCTTTTCCAAAAGTGATTTTGTAACGATGCCTTATCATTGATTATGAGACTAACTAAATGAAAAATGATTAATGTGCCAATATCGTCGCTACCATAGGTCGCCTGCATGTCGTCAAAGTACTTCGAGAAGGCCCTTGCCTGCGTGGCCGAAAGATTTGACTTTCAAGAGAAAAGGCACATAGAAGACTTGAAGATGGTCCTCGACATAAGAGACAGACGTCAAGCCGAAGAATTGCACTTGGCATTAGAAGCCCAAGAGAAGTGCCATAGGACGGAGATGGCCAAAGCACTTGAGGAACAAGAGGCCCGTCATTCAAAGGAGAGACAAAGCATCTCTGAGAGGCTCAAAGAACTAGCCACGCTAATCCAAGGTGGTGTTTGGGATCAACGACAAGAGACCTCTGACCATGCTACCAAAGATCTCTCATCAATTCACTTTAGATCACCTCAACGCACCAAGGACGATGTAGACATTAATGAGGAGGAATCCTGCAGTGTTAACAAGGGAAGCAATGCAAAGAGGCCACGTCCCGACAACTCAAGCCAACGCCGCGACGCGCCTAAGGAATGTGGTTGGATATCAGAATGAGCAAATTGGGGCTACCTCCTTTAAATAAATAAAAAAAGGGATCATTCAGTCTTCGTAGGTTCTAGAATGTCCTTAGTCAAAAGTCCACCTTGGACGATTTTTGTTTCTTTAAGTAAAAGTCCACCTCGGACTAGTCAGTTTAAATCTTTTAGTTCCAATAAAAGAGTCTTTATTTCTTTTCTTTTCTCTCTAGACTTGAGACATAATCTTGCATGAATCAATTCCACGAAAATTGTCTTATTCACCATTTTCACTTGATTGCTATATCTTCATATGATGAATTAATCTTAATCTTGCTCATTAATGATGACTCATTAAAAGGTAAATGGACCCACAAACCATTCACGTAACTAAGTAAACAAATAATCTCAAGATAATAAATGCTTTGATCAATTGGGATGAACAAATCACTTTCTCTTCTCGCTACATTCTATCCCCATACACTCTCTCTATACACCTTCTCCCATACACTATCCTCATACGCCTCTCATCCCACCATTAGACCCCTTTTCCATACGGTCTTGACGAAGACGTGGACTGCGGTTTCTCATCATCAAATAGGAATCCATGCTGCCACAATTCAAGAAGTTGTTTGTTCCCTTCATAAGTACTACATGCCGATACACTGGGGTTGTCCGTATTCCATCGCAAATATCAAAGAAATGCACGAAGATGTTCATGCCATTAATAGGTGCACGTGACAATCCGATGGAGCTCTGCCGGTAAGAATCAAGGGTCTAGGGATCCCCCTCGTCAGCAAAAGGCCGCTTGAACTATAAGGAGGCTACCTCGCAATCGAGAGAGGCGAAAGCAAACTAGGGGCTCGTCTTGCCCAATGTTTCATGTACAAATATAAAATAAAAGGCTCGCTAGGTTGAAACCCAAAAGGGCGACCTAGGCAAAAATTAGAGCATTGCACAAAAAAGAAGCCCGCTAGGTTGAAAACCCGAAAGGGTGGCCTAGGCAAAAAAAAAAGGGTGTGCACAAAGAGATAAAATAAAAAAATAGAAAAATAGAAGGGGCTATCACCATAGAAAAGCAAAAGTCCCATTTTCTTTTCAATTCAAATGTTCTATTTTTCTTCCTTTCCTACAAAGAAGATTAACACGGCAGCAGCAGCCCGCGACAACTACAATGGAGCAATCTACCGCAACAAGCTACAATGAAGCAATCCAAAGAAACAAGCAACAACGGACCTACCCACCTCGACAAGGAACAACTCACCTCAGTTAGACGAACCTCACACCCCTAAACTCAAACCCAACTTCATCATCCACCGAGCTAACCCCGAACTACGCGGACCTAAGCTTCTCACCTTGAGGAGAACGTAGGCAACCTTCGGGTCCGGTCCAAAATATACACAACCCACCTCGTAGCCAACTTTCTTTCTCTTCTCTCTTCCCCCATATTTCTACTTCTGGTTTCTTCACTCACAATTGATCAAAACATTTATTATTTTGAGGCTACTTGTTTACCCATTAACCAGAACTCATTAATCAATTAACGAGGTCCATTATCGAGCAATCAAATGAGAATCTTGAATAAAACAATTTTCAAATGTCTCGACAAGTCTTCTATTCTACAATCTAGGAAAGAGCTAAACACTTACTTTCTGTCAAGCAGGGGCTTCCTTCCTTTTGTACATATATACACTCAGTTGTCCAAAGAGTCAAAATGTGAGCACTATCTCTCTCTCTCTCTCTCTCTTACTCTCCCCAAAATGCCCCTGCAGGTTTTCAAACAATTCTTTTTCCTTTTTTGAGTCGACTGAATGATTTAAAAAAAAAAAAAAAAAAAGACGCAAAAGAGATGCCCGCTAGATTGAAAACCCGCAAGGGCGGTCTAGGCAAAAAAAAAAAAAAGGGTGCGTCTTAAAGGAGGTAGGATACCCCACTCTACGCCCTTATCAAACTGGGGCTTCCCCAACAGAATGGGTCGACTATCTGTGTTCTCGGAGAATACCGAGGTTTCAACAAGGATATACTTAAAAGAAGGGCATCCCTCATCATCAAGCTTGATGTAGAATTTCTCAAAGGAGGAAGGGTACCCGCTCACCAAATTAGAGAATCCCCAACAGGAATGGGTCGACTATGTGGTTTCTCAGAGAATACCGGGGCTTCAACAAGGATGTACTTAGAAGAAGGGCACCCCTCATCGTCAAACTCGGCACGTGACGAGTTCTTTGAATTGGTTAGGATCGTAATTAATCATGAGGCATCTTTAAAAAATCATAACACTTTCAAAAGTTTTCTCTTCCCCAGCACTTTGTTTATAGACCCGCACTCTCGGTCTCCACAAAATTGCAAAAACATCACCGGTCTGTCTAGGACCCATCTATGTGATTCTCAGGGACGACTCGGTCCTTCGCCCTATCTCCTACACTTTAGGACACCTCTAGGGCTAAACCCTCAACTCTCTAGGTCCCAAACTCACCTGATTTAAAACCATAGGTCCCAAGCCAACCCGGTCAGTCTTACCTAGGTTACACCGTAACTCCTTAGGTCCCGAACCTACCTAAGTTACGCCATAACCCCTTAGCTCGACCCTCTACAAGTTCGTAGCGCGACTCCTTAGCCCTTAAACCGGTTCTATCCAAAACCTCAAATCTTAAACCTTAAACCGGTTTTATCCAAAACCTCAAACCTTAAACCTTAAACCGGTCCACAAAGCCAAAAACTTGGAGTGACCCATTAGGTCCCGATCCTACCGGTCCCGAGCCTACCCGATCTCCTAGATCTCAAACCTACCAACACATACTCGCTCTTACCATGTCCAAACCTTGGCTCTCTTATCCTTTTAGGTCCAACCTCTTAGGTCTACCCAGTCTAACCTGTTGAACGATCCCAATCCCATTCGAGTCTACCAAACACCTATCTTTTAGGTCTCTAGCATATCCGATCCACACCTTAGGTCTCAAATCCTAAACTCTTTAGATCACAAGACTGTCTACCCTCTAGGTCTATAACCTTAGATGTCGACCCTTAGAACTCTTTAGTTCCCAAGCCTGCTCGGTCCAACCAAAACGATGCCATCTACGCCTACCGTCATATCCAAACCATGACCCTACTACTCTTAAACCTAGTGTCACCCACTAGCTTCAAAAGACTTCCTAGTCCGACCTTCAACCCCTTAGGTCTCTAACTTACTTAATCCAATTCGAGTCCAAACCTCGAACCTACATGATCCTCTCCTTAATCTACATGGATCTCAAACCTTGCTCCCCCAACAGGTCCAAACCTCAAACTTGCTCAAACACATAGGATCTCCGCGTATCGTGCTATTCCCTAGAGATCTCAAAACCCATCCGGTCAAAACTCGTGTCCTCAACACCTTTGGTCTCATCCCAAACCTACCTTCGCAAACGAGCTTGGTCAAGCGTATGACCTCTAAGGCAAACTTAGATCCTAAGCAAACC
The DNA here is from genome assembly GCA_026119855.1 of Campanula takesimana. NCBI lineage: Eukaryota > Viridiplantae > Streptophyta > Magnoliopsida > Asterales > Campanulaceae > Campanula > Campanula takesimana. Next base: position 132,342 of record JAOWBW010001500.1, on the reverse strand, counting down.
CAATCCTATTAGGTACCTATTGTACTCGAGCAATGTCTTTGAGACTCAACTTCTCACCTAAAGCGCCAACATGGTCATATCTCCAAACCCACTTCCCGCACCTAGGGTTCGCACCTAGCCTAAACTTTCAAACACCCTAGGGTCCAAACCCGTCATGCCCGCTCTAAACCCTTAACCCGTTAGGTACTAGGATCATCCAATCCCAATCCATCGCTCTTTGGCCCGACCTCAAGCCTGCCTGGTCCTAACTGTAGACACCCCGCCTTGGACCTCTCACCCCGATTGCATACATAGTATTTTTATTTAACTTATTTTTGTTAATTTCTGTTACTTCAGTTAAGTTCCAAACTAATTCCGTTAGTTTTGGACTAAACTGCATAACAAAATTAACTTTAGAGTCATTTCTGTCATTCTGTCCTTTTCGGCCGCGGGCGCTTCCGACACTGTTTGTGGGCTGTGCGCGCGTCTCGCCCCTAAAGCGGGACTCGCGCGCTTCCCATTATGGCAGTAACGGATTGTCCCATTTTCCCTCCCTTTTCTTATTTGCAACATCTCTTCTTGATCACAAAAGAGCTTCTTTTTACCTCCACATTCATCCCCCCTAGTTTTATAACCTCCAATCCCATTATTCTAGCCTTTTCTTAAAAACAAAATATTTCTTTTTATCATTATTTCATTTTCTTTTATTTATTTTATTTATTATTTTATTTATCTTATTTTCTATTGGTCAATTCCATCTCACATGGATTGACCATTTTCCCTCCAACCTTTCCCTCTCTTTTCTACCTATAAAAACCCCATTTTTCTACCTTAGAAAAGGACTTGAAATTTCTTCACAAAGAGACTATACACAATTCTCTCAAGAATTCTCTTTACAAGAATTCTCCTAACAACAACTCAAGCATCAAAACTCTTTTTCAAGTCAAAGTTTGAAGTCATCTTTCTTAAGGTACAACTTTACTTCCTCTTCTTATTTTATACATGTCTTCTTAATGTATGCAATCCCCATCAATTGGGACATGACCAACATGACTACTTCACATATTGAAGTTGGTTAAGGTTATCTCCCTACATTCCAACTCTACTTTAATTTCCCATTTTATATTAATGTAATTGTTAGAATAGTTTGACATGTAATCTTTAAGCATTAATATAATAAAATAATTTATCTTTTATTCCCCTTTTCTTTACATTATTATTGTTAGCACTTTTCTCATATTAAAATAAGGACATTTAGCTTAGAACACCAAATAGTAGCAAGACCCGCGTAAGCGGGGCGGAGTGGGTGTTTTAGTACTTCCCACTCCGTCACCTAACCCCCGAACCCTTCTCTCCCGAATCTCTGGTTTTGTACATAAATTAGGCTATTTCTTTAGGTTTTTCTTATGTTTCCTCAATAACATAGGTGGCGACTCTACAAATTAAAACAAGTTAGACATCCTAGGATAATTCACCGCTCTAGCCAAGATGTGGTTTTCCCGGGGTATCTACAGTGGCGACTCCGCTGGGGATAATTTAGAGGGTTAAACTTGCGTTTCTGCTTTTGGTGTTCTTTTATTCTGTTTTCTGGGCATTCTGGTAAAAAGGGTTGGAAGCGCGCGCCTTTGGCCTTCTTGGCCGAAAGCGCGCGCGTCCGACCCCAATTACCAGAATCGCCCGCCTCTCATCTCGTCCTTCCATTTCATGTTTCTGTGCTAACCATTATTCAGGGGAAAGTATTTTTATTTAGGGTCAAGGCAATCCCTTGAACCCACTGATTTGCAGGTTTTCACCCAGAAGCGGGCGCCTCTGCCCGCCTCTTCCTAACGCGCACGCCTCCCGAGTAGGCACCCAAATGCGCGCGCTTCTGGGCAATTCTCCAGGAACAGAACAGTGCACAGAAACAGAACAGAATGACAGTGTGTGGGCACCGGGCCTGCACAAAACAATTTTTACCTTCTGTTTATTTTATCGGTCACACGGGTGATTCGAAAGTTGTAAATTATGTGCTTATTTGTTTTTCTTTCTTTGAAAAAAAAAATGTTTTGTCACTTGGCTTGACCTCACACTACATGCACATATTCCTTTGAATTGCTCACAATCGAGTCTCACAAGTTCATAACCCCAAACCCGTCGAGGCCCGTCCTAGAGAGTTTCAAGCTCCACCCGACCTTGACTCTTTCGAAGCGGTAAACCTCAGCCCGTGGCATAGTTCATGACTACATGCCGGGGGTGACCTTTAAGCCTCTCATTAGCCGAGCACAAGCCAACACAATTCTTAGTTTAGGTTCTAACACTCCGTGACCAAGTCGGTTTTCGTGTGTCGAGATTTCCCTAAACTAATGTCATCAAATCATACATGCCGTTTCCAAAGGAAACAAGTGGTTATCATGGACGAAATAAATCTCCGTCCTCGAGTGGTTATTATGGACGAAATAAAACTCCGTCCCCGCATGTATGCTTTATGACATTAATTTAGTTTAATCCCGTCACATGTAGGTATCACAAGCGTGGTGGAATCCGATGAGTATATGGGACCGCGAGAAGGTCTATATACTAGTGTGACGATTCCACTACTTTTCTAGAAACCCCAAAAAGGACTACATCCTTCCGACTTTTGTAAATAAATAAAAGAGTCATTTTTCCTTATGTGGTTGAGTCTTTTCTCTTGTTCGTGGGTTAATTTACTTTACTCAAAAGGTATTTGTGGGGCCAACCTAAGATCAACCGTGTTCTTTCAATAGGTCCAATAGCTTCCAACGGCAACAACAACAAGGGAGAGAACATTTCCGTGTCCAACGAAAGACTCTTCAACATAATAAGAGTCATGGGGGCACAAATGGATAGACTTGTCGAGGATGCCCGCTGCAAGGATGATTTGTGGCAAGCCCATTTTGCTCTTGAGAAAAGAATTCACGAAGAGGAAGTTTCCGAACTCAAAGCCCGTTTTGATCTCGAGAGGAGAATTCATGAGGAAGAGGTTTTCGAACTCAAGGCCCGTTTGCAAGAGCTCACCGACAACAAGGCAAAGTTCAATGATAAAGCATGCTCAAGTGGCCCACCCCTCAAAAGTAAAAAAGGTGCCACCAACAATCGAGTTTTCACTCCTCTCCTAGGAATGACCCAAGCCGAAGCATTTGAAGTTTTGGTAGCAAATGGAAAGATCAAGCCTTTGGAAGGGTACAAGCCCAAGATGGTACACAAAAATCATGCACATGATAAATGGTGCAACTACCACAGGCATAGCGGCCACACTACCGAGGGGTGCTTCGCTCTCCAAAACATAATCCAAGATTTGATCGACAATGGTGAATTTACCGTGGGTGAAGAGCAACTCATCAAAGAGGAGGCTTGGTTTTGAAATGGGGCTTCAACAAGAGATCATGTTACAAGAAGGACTACAACAACAAGGACGACGACAATAATCTCCATTTCTCTTTCTCGACCTAGAAATAGGATTAAAAAAAAAAAAAAAGAGTCAAAGTCCTCTAATGTGTGCATTAAGTTTTCTCTCGTCTTGCTTGTGCTAAAGTTCGAGTCGGTCAATTATCAAATAAAAGTCGTTCTTGTCCTCATACACTTTTCCAAGTTGTTCAATCTAATTCTTGGCAAAATAATGAAAAGATGTCTAAACGAGTTTTAGAATGAAGGCCATCACTTGAACGCCTAGGGGCTAAACATCGTGACGAAGGCGACAACATCAAATCCAAGACATCAAAGGTGGAGCAACAACCATGGAGAAATCAAGTAAAAGTTTTCAACGGGGGATTAAAAAAAAAAAAAAATGCTCGCTAGGTTGTGCTCTTGAAAACAACCTAGGCAAAAGTTAGAGCACAAAAAAAAAAAAAAAAAAAAAAAAAATCCCCCTCATTCAAAGAAGTTCATATCAAGATCAACATCAATCCACCAACAAAGGACGAAGCTACATCGACAACCATCACGGCGAAGCAACAATTCCATCACGAAGAATGGAGTATTCACAAGAACTACGGTGACCTGAGCCTCTACACTGGAGGAACGTAGGCAACCTGCGGGTCCGGTCTCATGCAAGAAAGAAGAAATGTTTAGCCCTAGTGCGTTATGGTGATCGGCCTTCACCTCGAACATGTCAAGACATCTTTGTACGATTCATTTGCCAATGAATTAATCACCTCAAGATTGAACAACTTTCCTAGATTTGGAATCACTTTCCGTTCCTTGTCGAGTCTAGGGCTTCTATTCTTTCTGCATACTCCCAATTTCTTGTAATCAAATTGGGGCTTTCCTTCTCTTCTCTCTTAATGACTTACTTGCCTTCGTGAGTCATTCAACAAATATATACAAAGTCAATACTAGGGGCTACTTCCCTAGTCAAGTCAATGTCACTCATCTTTAGTGACAAGAGGTCTTCACCGCAAAATCACATGTCTTATCTCCTCAGCTAGAGTCAATGCACACTTCCTCATTAATCGAGTCAAAAAGAAGACGCAAAAGAGATGCCGGCTAGATTGAAAACCCGAAAGGGCGGTCTAGGCAAAAAACAGGGTGCGTCATAAAAAAAAATGAGAGAGTGAGAGAGAGAAGGGAAAGAGAAATGGAGATCCCCGGCCTCTAAAGAAGACAAGTTCTACATTGAATCTCCTCAGCAAGTCAATTCCCCACCGAGTCAACTCGGGGATTGCAAAAGGCTCGACAAGATATGGCACCATCAAAGGTTGTCTTGGGGTTATTGGAATCATTCTCCAGCAGTGTGCATTTTTGGGTTCATGAAAAGAAGGCCCGTGGTAACCAAGACCCATCCGAGAACAAGCCCATCATAGAAGGGCACGAGGTTGCACAAATAATCCCTAGCTAGTCAATTGGCTTGAGCAGCAAATAGCAACAACATGTGTCTCAGTTTTCAAAAGCTTCTTCAAGTATGTGCTTCTAAAGTGCGCCGAAAGGCTCCCGAGAAATGGAGTAGCTCTTGTCATGCCCTCTCATGTTTGTTCCCTCGCACGAGGATAAGTCACTCTAGCTTTTCTCAACAAATGGTGACGCCCTAGGGGCTATGTGACTCAAGAACAAGAGTTTCTTTTGCTTCATTTGACAATCAGTAAGCCCTAGGGGCTATGCTCGAGAAAGATGTGTGAGACTATCCTCAAAGTCTCTCAAAAGGGATGTCAAAAATCCTTCTTGTCATGTGTGCCCGTGCTCGTTCCCCTAATCAAGGACGGACCTTTCTCGCAATCAATGATGGCACTCTAGGGGCTACGGTCAAGTCTTAAAGGCTCCCTCGGCAAGAAGCAATTCACTTCAATGTCCCCAGCAACATTCGAAGCTTCATACCTAAAGGTCTCAAGGGGCTTCGCAATCTACAATCTTTTGGGCTACGGAATTACAGTAATCCAAGCAAAGGGCAATATTGGGGCTTCGCAATTGGCAATATTTTTGGGAATGATACCCGAGCAATTCATTGTGGGGAATAGTCTTCATAAAACCAAGCAAGCTTCAAAGGGTCTCTTGGTACTCCACGTCAAAGGTCTTCTGGTTTGAAAGGAGGGATCCGATGTTATGAATGAAGTTAATGATTCTTGTTAGAATTTACAACGAGATTATGAAGGAAGTCTTAAAGAAAAGGAAAAATATTCAATATGCTAAACTCTATCAAAACAGGGTTATAGCGGGAAATGCCACGGCCAATCCCAATGTTTCTGCAATTCAGCACCCCCTCCTCAAAGATCAAAAGCATCAAGTTGCGTCCAAGCACATAGTTGCAGCACTTGTTGCATCCGAAGATCCGTCATTAGTTCAACTCAAGAAGAGTCAAGCAAGCATACGTATTTGGGACTTTATCACACCAAGACCTTATCATCTGCAACCTCGACAACACCACTGCATTTGGGTACCGACTACAATGAGGCTATCCATATCCCCAGCAAGAAGGAGATCTCTATCAAGAACTCTACCTGACGGTACATCCGCTCTCTATACCGAGCCAATCACAAAAGAATTTGGGGCTTTACATCGAAAGGTCTTCACAGCCCACCATCTCCAAACCCGCAAGCAACAAGTCCATGACATTTGGGGCTTAGCAATCTCTCGAAGCTTGGCATCAATAATCTTCTCTTGGGGCTTGCTCACGCCAACAACAAAAGGCGATTTATTTGAATGGGCCAAGAGCAGATTTATCTTTGGGCTATGCAAGAAACTCAAAGTTTGGCATCAAAGGCGTTCTAGGGGCTTTACAATCAGCAACCCCTTATCTCGGCATCAAAAGTCTATTGGAGCCCCCCAAATCGGCAAATCTCTTGGGGCTAGACATCAATCTTCGTTGGGCACAACAGCGACGACAAAATTCAAGTGAGACAATCCGGACTTTGATCGAACATGACTTGATCTTGGGTTGGCTTAACAAACACACAATGCTTAAAATGGTTCACCCACAAACTAAAAAAAAAAAAAAAGGATTTTTCTTTTTCTTTTTCTTACTTGTGTAAAAAGTATGTGCTTCATCCTTAGCTTCTTCCCCAGCATTCTCCCTCATCCTTGAACTACGCTGGTCTGATTCCTTTCAAGGGATACGTAGGCAGCCTTTTGGCACGACCAACCCATCATCCAGAATGTCATCTCATCGACACTCCATCAAAGTACAAGCAACTCATCTTCATCAAAAATGTCGACATCCTTCATCAAAGCCACGGCATCAGAAATCCGTCCCAAATCAAGTGGCCATGGTAAGTGAAGGTATGAACATCATTCATCAAAAGCTCCTTTCAAAATCACACCGCACACGAAGTCACTCACAATACTTCTCTCTCATGCAAAAGTGCTTTCAAAATCACATCACACTACAAGCACAATTGCTCTCACAATTTCTACTTCACATCGATCATACATTTCATCGCACAAGCACGTATACCTGCCAAGCACACACATAACAGGTACCAAAGTCAACAGCATGGGCAATTCAGGCATTTCATCCCCAGCAGAAAGTAGTCCGCAGTCAACTGTGCCCGCACCCCACGAAAGTCAACTGCAACTCCAAGTAGCATACAGCTTCAACTCGGCAAATGGGTCCCCTAACGGATTCAACCAAGTCCCCTAACGGACTTCAACTCAGCAGATGGGTCTCTTAACGGATTCAGCCAAGTCCCCTAACGGACTTCAACTCGGCAGATGGGTCTCCTAACGGACTTCAGCTCGGCAGATGGGCCTCCTAACGGATTCAGCCAAGTCCCTTAATGGACTTCAGCTCGGCAGATGGGTCTCCTAACGGATTCAGCCAAGTCCCCAAACGGACTTCAGCTCGGCAGATGGGTCTCCTAACGGATTCAGCCAAGTCCCCTAACGGACTTCAACTTAATGGACGGGTCTCCTAACGGATTCAGCCAAGTCCCCTAACGGACTTCAAAACATCGGCCACGGCAAATCGATTTCTATCTCCGCACTCTTTCTATCAGCAAAAGTCGCTCACACAGGGAGCGCACCCCTATCTCTTGCAGTTTCAATATTTCTTGTTTTCATCGAGTCTTTGCTTTTTCTTGTCGATGTCCTCGGCGGGTGTTTTTACTTTCGTCGACGCGTTTTGCTTCGCAATCCACGTCCTCGAGGGGCTCTGTAGACACCCCGCCTTGGACCTCTCACCCCGATTGCATACATAGTGTTTTTATTTAACTTATTTTTGTTAATTTCTGTTACTTCGGTTTAGTTCCTAACTAATTCCGTTTGTTTTGGACTAAACTGCATAACAGAATTAACTTTAGAGTCATTTCTGTCATTCTGTCCTTTTCTGCCGCGGGCGCTTCCGACACTATTTGTGGGCTGCGCGCGCATCTCGCCCCTAAAGCGGGACTCGCGCCCTTCCCATTATGGCAGTAACGGATTGTCCCATTTTTCTCTCCCTTTTCTTATTTGCAACATCTCTTCTTGATCACAAAAGAGCCTCTTTTTACCTCCACATTCATCCCCCCTAGTTTTATAACCTCCAATCCCATTATTCTAGCCTTTTCTTAAAAACAAAATATTTATTTTTATCATTATTTGATTTTCTTTTATTTATTTCATTTATTATTTTATTTTTCTTATTTTCTATTGGTCAATTCCATCTCAGATGGATTGACCATTTTCCCTCCCACCTTTCCCTCTCTTTTCTACCTATAGAAACCCCCTCTTTCTACCTTAGAAAAGGACTTGAAATTTCTTCACAAAGAGACTATACACAATTCTCTCAAGAATTCTCTTTACAAGAATTTCCCAACAACAACTCAAGCATCAAAACTCTTTTTCAAGTCAAAGTTTGAAGTCATCTTTCTTAAGGTACAACTTTACTTCTTCTTCTTATTTTATACATGTCTTCTTAATGTATGCAATCCCCATCAATTGGGACATGACCAACATGACTACTTCACATATTGAAGTTGGTTAAGGTTATCTCCCTACATTCCAACTCTACTTTAATTTCCCATTTTATATTAATGTAATTGTTAGAATAGTTTGACATGTAATCTTTAAGCATTAATATAATAAAATAATTTATCTTTTATTCCCCTTTTCTTTACATTATTATTGTTAGCACTTTTCTCATATTAAAATAAGGACATTTAGCATTAGAACACCAAATAGTAGCAAGACCCGCGTAAGCGGGGCGGAGTGGGTGTTTAAGTACTTCCCACTCCGTCACCTAACCCCCGAACCCTTCACTCCCGAATCTCTAGTTTTGCACATAAATTAGGTTATTTCTTTAGGTTTTTCTTATGTTTCCTCAATAACATAGGTGGCGACTCTACAAATTAAAATAAGTTAGACATCCTAGGATAATTCACCGCTCTAGCCAAGCTGTGGTTTTCCTGGGGTATCTACACTAACCCATAACGCGATTCCTTTAGGACCAAAGACTTACCCGCTTGAAATCCTTACATCCCAAGGCTACCCTATCTAGCCTTCGAAAACACCTGACATTCCATTAGGCCCCGGTCTCCTTAACGCCTGTCTGAGTCTTACCCTAGCTAAACCCTAGTACTCTAGTATGGTTTTCTTAAGCCTAGGTCTAACCTATCAAGCCTACCCATCCTTGAGGTATCAAGCTCACCTGCCCCAAACCATAACACTCCTAGACCTCAAACTTGCCTAGTCATAACCAAGTCCAACCTTCAAACACTTCCAGCCTCCAAACCCTAGCCTCAAGCCTAGGTAGCCGCATTCTCTCCCAAACCCTAGCTTCAAGCCTAGGTAGTCGCATTCTCTCCAAAACCCTAGCTTCAAGCCTAGGTAGTCACATTCTCTCTAAACCCTAGCCTCAAGCCTAGGTAGTCATATTCACTCCAAACCCTAGCCCCTCAGGTCTAGGTAGTCACACTTGCTCCAAACCCTAGCCTCAAGCCTAGGAAGTCACATTCGCTCCGAACCCTAGCCTCGAGCCTAGATAGTCACATTCTCTCTAAGCCCTAGCCTCAAGCCTAGGAAACCATATCATCCTCTCTAAACCCTAGCCTTAAGCCTAGGTAGTCATTTCACTCCAAACCCTAGCCTCAAGCCTAGGTAGTCATTTTCCTTCCAAACCCTAGCCTAAAGCCTAGGAAGTTACATCCTTCTTAAACCCTAGCCTTGATTCTAGGTAGCTACATCCTTCCTAAACCCTAGCCTTGATCCTAGGTAGCTACATCCTTCCTAAACCCTAGCCTTGATCCTAGGTAGTCACATTCCCTCCAAACCCTAGCCTCAAGCCTAGGAAGCTTCCAAACCCCCATATACAGCATCCTTTCCAAATTCCCGAAACCCTAGTCTCAAAACCTAGGAAATTTACAATCTCAATTCCCCGTCTTATTGAACCCTAGCCTTACGCCTAGGATACAATGCCCTTTCCAAAACTTAATCAAACCCTAGCCTCAAGCCTAGGTAGTCACATTCGCTCTAAACCCTAGCCTCAAGTCTAGGCAGTCACATTCGCTCTAAACAGACAATTGCGTTGGGAACCAGGTAAATCTCATTTTTACACTCTCAATACGAATGGTTCGGCGGTTAATGGTATTTGCACTGGAGGGGGTATTGTAAGGGATTGTAGGGGTGCTTTGGTCATTGCCTTTTCTAGGTATTATGGCATGGGCACGAACATGCAAGCAGAAATTTTCGCTCTTCGTGATGGGTTGAGAATGTGTCGAGATTGGGGGTTGCAGTCGGTCATGGTAATGTCAGATTCGTTGGTGGCAGTAAACATTATCAAAGGGACTTTTCAATGTCCATGGAAATACACCTATGAAATTCGGGAATGCTCATCAATGGTGAGAGGGTATGGAATTGCTCATGTACTCCATCAAGCCAATGGTGTAGCGGATCGTTTAGCAGCGGAGGCTCATTTTCACAGGGAACAGAGGGTTTATAACATGGCTCGGGATCTTCCTAGAGGTGTGTTGCAGGCGTTGAGACTTGATGACGGTGGTTGCTATGCCGAACGTAGGTAATTTGATGTTTTTGTTGTTATTTGGCATTACTTGGTTTGAGTTTGGGGTATCTTGTTGCAATTCTGCGGAGTGGGCATTAAAGCCGAGGATCGTCCGAGTGGAATTGGTGACGCGGCCGAGCGGATCGGTCGTGCTCTTTAAATGGAGCGGCCGTGCACCACTTTTGGAGCTCTCGGCAATTGGGGATCGGTCGAGGGATTTTGGGAACTCGGACGTGCATATAGAGTGGATATTACAGCTAAGGATCGGCCGAGCATATTTGGGCACTCGGCCGTGCAGCACGGTCGTGCTCTTTAATTGGAGCGGCCGTGCACATTTTTTTGGTGACTCGACCGTGCATATTGTCGGTGCACGATCATGCTCTTTTCCTAGCACAGGCGTGCCATATATGTCGAGAATTGGATTTTACAAGCAGCAAGTGCTCGGCCGAGTCATTTGGTTTGCACGTCCGAGCAGATTGGTTGGATCCGGTCAGGTCTTGGGTGTGGACTGGTCGGGTCGTTGGAACATTGGGCACTGTTGGGCCTGTCTGTTGGGTTGTTTTGGGAATAGTTTTTGGGCTCTTCTTGTGGATTCTTGGGCTATGCATATGAAGATTGGGTTGATCACTTTGAAGACTTGGGCCACAAATGGCATTGTTAGGATCATTTTATGATTTAATTTTTTTAGGACTTTATTTTTTAGATGGTTTTACCTCTTGAGGCTTGTTCTTATTTTTTGGAATTCGAGGTCCGGCTCCATATCCGGCATTAAGTCGGGTGGTTGTCCCCCTCTTGTATTATTATTTATTTTTAATTAATAAAATCCTCCCAGGTGCCGCCCTGGTTTCCTAAAAAAAAAAAAAAAAAAAAAAAAAACCTAGGTAGTCACATTCATTCCAAACCCTAGCCTCAAGCTTAGGAAGTCGCGTTCGCTCCAAACCTTAGCCTCAAGCCTAAGTAGTCACATTCGCTCTAAACCCTAGCCTCAAGCCTAGGTAGTCATATTCGCTCTAAACCCTAGCCTCAAGCCTAGGTAGTCACATTCGTTCCAAACCCTAGCCTCAAGCCTAGGAAGTCAAATCCTCGTCAAACCCTAGTCTTAAGCCTAGGAGATTGCATCATCCTCTCTAAACTCTAGCATCGAGCCTAGGATTCAACATTCCTTTCAAACCCTAGTCCTACACCTAGGAAATTCCTTCACCTTAGTCTCAAAATATAGGAAGCTTACAATCCCTAGTCTTAAACCCTAGCCTAAAGCCTAGGTTACAACGTTCATTTCCAAGCCATAGTCACCAATCCCAGAAAATGGTGAATCCTAACATCAAGCTTAGTGAACCTTCCACAAAATCAATCCCTCTTCCCAACGGTCCCTAGTCTCAAGCCTAGGAAGTCATAACATTTCCAACTACCAGCCTTATGTCTGAAGCTAAAACGTCTTTGCAACCTCTGAGCCTACCACAACTCTAAACCCTAGCCTCAAAGCCTAGGATATTTTTAAACCCTAGTCCCAAAACCTAGGAAATTCATGGTCCTTAACGCCAGTTTCTCTAAACCATGGCCTCATGCTTAGGATACGATATTCCTTCCAAACCCCTGTTCAAAACCCTAGTCTTAAAATCTAAGAAATTCACAATACCCCCCTCATATTTAACAAAATCCAAATCCTAGCCCGTAAGCCTAGGAAACCCACATTATATCTGAGACATAATCCTAAGCCTAAGAAACCGTAACATCGTTAGGCATTCCTATCTCAAAGACTAGGAGGATACCCCTTTCCTTAAAAAAAAAAAAAAAACGTTAGGTCCTACCCCTAAGTAACCAAGCAAAATGTCCCCTACCTAATGCCTTGGTCTCAATGGCTCGTGGCCTCATATTATGCATTCCTTGATTTAAGATAAGTGGATCCCAAGCACTACGCTTTCCGTGGTCGTGCTTTACACCCCGAGAGTCCATCTCTTTTGCAACTCCCTGAGAGTCCTTTACCTTTGCGACTCCCCAATAGTCCTTTACCTTTGCGACTCACCAAGAGTTCGTCACCTTTGCGACTCCCCAAGAGTTCTTTACCTTTGTAACTCCCCGAGAGTTCATCACCTTTGTGATTCCCCTAGAATCTATCACCTTCGTGACTCCCTGAGAGTTCATCCTTTTTTGCGAGAATCTATTTGAGAGTCTTTCACCTTTGTAACTCCCCGAGAGTTCATCACCTTTGTGACTCCCTTAAGAGTCCTTCACTCCCTGAGAGTTCATCCCTTTCGCGACTCCCCGATAGTCCATCATTTTTGCGACCCCTTAAGAGTCCTTTACTTTTGTGACTCCCCGAGAGTCCATCATCCTTGTGATTCCCTGAGAGTCTATTGCCCTTGAAACGAAAATTGATCATCTTTGGATAGGAAAGCCTCCAAATATTTCCATCGACACATTGCCTTTGGGTCCGGAAAGCCCCTAAAAATTTCTATCTCTTCCAAACTTCGCCGCAATTAACAGAAACCCGTCTATTTCTATATTACGTGCGCCCCGAACACTTGCTTAGGACTTTCATGATTTACAGAGGCCCGCCTACCTCCATATCATGTGTGTTGATCTGTCGCGGTTGAGAGAAGCTCGTTTGTTTCTACATTGCGTAAGATCCAGCATTTGTCATCATGATTTACAGAGGCCCGCCTACCTCTATATCATGTGTGTTCTAGATCTGTCGCGGTTGAGAGAAACTCGTTTATTTCTACATTGCGTAAGATCGAGCACTTGTTATTTTATAAATTGCGATTCACAGAGGCCCGTCTACCTCTACATCGCGTAAGCTCCGGCTATTACCGTTTTACCATCTTGGGATTATTTAGACCCCGCCCTCTATATGTCTCGTACCATCGTTGTCCTTACTTCCTTTCCCCAATAGAGTCCGAACAATTACTTTATTGCTTGACGAATATTCAGTCTTCATACAGGATAGTATCCGTAGGATTGTTATCCCCAGCAAAAGCCTGATGTCTCATTTCCTTTACGAATGTTCAGTCTTCATACAGGATAGTGTCCGTAGGATTGTTATCCCCAGCAGGAGTCTGATGTCTTGTTTATTTCTTCCTTTATTTCCCCAACAAACCTGAACTACTACCAGCTTGATTCCTCCGAGGATACGTAGGAAGCCTGAAAAGGTTTAGCCACCTGACCGACGTGGTCATTTCTCATCCCCAGCAGATGTTTCCCTCGCAACTCGAAGTTATCCCCAGCGGAAGGCGTTGCTCCCCACCAGAGGACAATCGTTTACAATTTCCCCAGTAGATTTGAACTACGTTTGGCTTGATTCCCCCGCGGATACGTAGGTCGCCTCCAAGGTTCAGCCGTCCCATCACCCTTTATCTGTTTTGAAACTCATGTTCCAGAACGGATCCTTCTTTTATCGTCGACCCTCCATTGCCTTGCAAGAAGCGTCGCCGAGGGGCTACTGTTAGTACCCGATCTGAAAATGAGTTTATTAGGGCTTTCCCAAATATACAAGGACTTTATAGGAATTAGAAACCTTGCAAAGACTTGTCCCGGATTCCCAAAATATGTCTCATTATTCTAGAACATCTAAAAATGGCCAAAATAGGGTTTCCATAAACCAAACAAAACCCTAGCTTAATAATTAAGTCAGCCGGAGATGATGGCCACGCGGCCAACTTCGCCTAGGGTTCCACCTTGGCCACGCGGCCAACCTCACCGCCGCCTTCCATCTTGGCCACGCGGCCACATCCGCCTCGGATGATCTCACCCGTCTGATCCCTCCATCAGATGACTATATAAACCCATCCCATTCCATTGGTTTGAGGTCCGAATTTTGGTCACTTTCAAGCTCCCTAAGTGACGATTTTGCTCTCTAATTAAGCATTCAAAGCATCCAAGAACACTCCCAAGAATCCCAAGAAGATCAAGGTTTATTTCTTGCCAACATAGGTAAGTTTTCTAACTTTTTCTTCATGTTCTTGTCATATTATTAATGTAGATTCATAATATTCATGTTCTTTGCATGTTTATTCATATGTTCTTCATATTATTCATATGTTCATAATATGTTCTTCGCATGTTCTTCGTGTTCATAGATTAAAACCTTATTTATGCTATATTTAGGGTTGCGATCTTCATGTTTACATGTTATTTTATAGCCGATGATGATCTAGGGTTCATCAACCTGAACATGATCTAGGAACTACTTCTAAACCCTAATCTTTAGGTAAATTCCCCTTCATTATGCATGATCCCGATTCTTCTGCCTATTCTAAATTCTTCTCGAACTACGCTGACCTGAGCTTCTCACATTGAGAGGAACGTAGGCAATCTTTGGATCCGGTCTCGATCACTAACACACTACTAACACATTCATCATGATAGAAAGACCGATCATTCGGGCAATAGGAGTGATAACGTAAATATTCTTCTCTTGTTGTAATTTGACCCCCGAACCCACTAAAATGTTTTTTTCAATGTTTTGGCTATAATTAAAACGGTGTGGCGACTCTCATAATTTTAATGTCGTTATGAATATTCCGAATAATAATAATAAAAATAGGATCGTTATGAATATTCCGAATAATAATAATAAAAATAGGAAGATACTTCCCATGCGTCGCTTCATCGGAAAGGGGTATTCACAGATTTCTGCAGAGCTTTGGCTCTCTCAAACAAATTTCCCCCCCCCTGAAATGATCAGCAAGGGTCTCAATTTATAAGGACTGAGGGTACCCGTAGTAGCCGTACGGCTAGGGCTCTCCCGTGTCCAAACCATCCGTACGGCTCAGCCTAGCGAGCTTCTGGATTTTTCCAAGTTTAATTCCAGAGCAGTCCTGGAATTTTAGGTTTATCTTAGTGAGGTCCCAGCCTATCAGTTTATCCCTGAATGGGGTACTTACACTTGGTAATAACATGTCCAAAATAAATTTTCTTGAAACTGCATGCCCCAAGTCAATGCACACACTATGCTAAATCATAGATTCCTAAACTATCTAAAAAGAAGGAAATGAAGAACAGATAGAATAGAAAGACATTCAGATGCATATAAAATGATATGATTTTGAAAATCAGATATGAAAGTTTAAACTGAATGTTTAAACAAATGTACATAAAAATATTTTTCATGAGAAATATAGTGTATGAGTTTTGAAAAATGCAAGCATTGTTCCACAAACAAGCAGTTTGAATAAACAAAGTTTTGGAAACAGAATGCCATGCAATCATTCTCATTATAATTCAATCATAAGAGTTTGGAGATACAATAGAAAATTACAAGAGAATTGCAAAAAAAATCAAGTCACAAAAATACTAAGGAAATCTAGTCTACTTGATCTTCGGCTGGATCCCTTGAAGCTGCAGCATCATCTGCAATATGGTCCTGTACGGTTTCAGCATCTTCGGCAGCATTTCTTGAACTAGATGCATATGCGGTTGAGAAGATGAAATCAGCGGCATGAAGCCTGATTTGACATAATGTCAAGATTTCCATCAAAAGAATCAACTCTGGCTTCAACTGCTTGCAGTTTCAACGATAACAGCTCATTGTTGGTTCTGACAAGATCTTGAAGAATAAGTTGGTTTTCAATAACACCACTTAATTTCTCATCCAACTATTGCAGCCTAGAGTGATCATCAAACTTCTCATTTACTCTCTCCCCCTTAATGGCATCAAGGTTAGATTGAATAATCAGCAAGTGAGAGTCAAACCGAGATGTAGAAGCCTGCTGATGGAACTGAATATTCCTAACCGCATCTATTAAATCTTCAGTTGTATCACGAAAAGGCAGAATAGGATAGGAAGGAATTGAATTGAAAGGTTCATCAGAAGGAGTGTAATCAGAAATGGGCTCATCATCATCATCATCAGAGATAAAGATGGCATCATCGGTTTGGAGGGGAGGAGATGAAGGCATTTTGGCCTTGCCTTTCAAAATGGTATGGGCATCTTCTAAAGATTCACCCATTGAAACCCTAAGGGCGGTTTCAAACTCAATTGGGTCAAACAGCACAGAATGTGAAAAAGGAACAAGAGCTGCAGTTTAACCAGGAGGGGGAAGTGGACACAAAGTCCTAAACTGATCAATAGTTATAAAACATGGAAGGTGAAGGAGCATGAAATAGTTTGAATAAAGAAGGAATGAATTGGCA
Organism: Campanula takesimana; assembly: GCA_026119855.1. Taxonomy (NCBI): domain Eukaryota; kingdom Viridiplantae; phylum Streptophyta; class Magnoliopsida; order Asterales; family Campanulaceae; genus Campanula; species Campanula takesimana. The sequence continues at coordinate 115,832 of JAOWBW010001500.1, read as the reverse complement.
GTTAAAGTGAAGGAAGAATTGAGAAGCAAGGGTTGGGTCATTCATAACCTTATAAGAAATTTCTGCCAATATCTGATTTGCGGCCTCAAGAATGATCTGTTCAGCAACGGCTTCACTGTCATCGGCTGGATAAATTGAGAAGGGATTCCTGTGGCCTGACTTGAGATCTTGATTCTCGGCTTTGGCAACGGCACGAGCAATGGCTCCAGCACGCCTTTCTCTAGAAATATCAGCCTTGAACCGTTTAAGGTATGCAGCAATTTCAGCAGAACTCTTCCTCTTCTTTGGCACTGTGGTTTCCTTGGGCTGAGCCGCAGGTCTAGACCAAGCTGCAGGTCCCCCTCAACCTAATGCTCCCCCTCAACCGTAGCATCGGTTTTATCCAGTCCACTTAGACCCAACCTATTCAAGGTTTCAGTTTGGCCCTCATTCCTTAGCATCGTTGCATGGGCAATGTCTACAGCGGCTTGAGCATATGGCTTGCCTGATTTGTTGAACCGAGCCTCAGGGTAAGGGCCTCTTTGATTTTCAGGCAATGGGTCCTCATTCCACACAGCCTGGCCATATATCCATCCAAACTTGGTTTTGAAAGCATCAAACTTTGATAATCCAAAAATGATTTTCTCAGCTGGATCCATCCAGTAGTCCTTGCTAGCTGAAGAGAGCTTGAAAATTTCTGGTTCTTGGTGCAAAAATCTAGTTAGAAGTCTGCAATGAGTTCTAATCTTTGACTTGCTAGCGGCTTTGTCAGCTGCTTGGTGGTTCAGTGCATTGATCATCTCTTTCATTATAATCTTGGGCCAGTGCAGTTTCTTCCCTTTGTAAATGGCCACGCAATAGTTGTATTACTCAGATGTAAAGTTGCTGTGGTTTCCATTCTTACACATAACCGCAGTATCAACCAGATCACATAGCAGTGCCATCACCTCTGTAAAATCCTTCTTGGAGGAATGTCTGGTGTAGAAGGATTTCATCCCAATCAGTTACATGGTTGTGCTATTCAAGAGCTCCGGTTTGATGCTCAAAACCCCAGAGAACTCAAGTCCAGCTATCACCCCAATCTTTGATGCGGTTAGAGTCATAGTTTTTCCACAAACTTTTGACTTGATAGCATCTTCAAATTTTATCTTACCAGTCTCCAAATCCATTATCTCTTCTCCTTTTCCATTCAACATAGCATCATTGGTAGAGATCCCATTTTCAAAGAATTCAGAACAGATGATTGGTACGAACTGTGGTTCATCCATGAGAAACAACAGTAGGAGTTTGGATGATTCGAGCAGGCTCAAAACCTTTATTCCAACCGTATCTTGTTGAAATTGCTCTTCAATGATTCTTGAGCCAGGTACAAAATTGGATGTATCCTGAAAAATAATCAAAGTTAGAAAGAATTTGAAAAACAACAGTTTGAAACACCAAGCAAACCGTGCGGTTCATAACACATAATCAAACTGTGCGGTTCAATCAAATAAACAAACTTAGCGGTTTGAGTGAGGCTTACAAACTGTAACAATGAATCCTAACAACGAAACCATGTGGCACAAGTAAAGCAAAAAGGGTAAAAATGTAAAAACATGAATAAATAAACCTATGAAAGAAAAACAGATCAAAGAGAAGGTTTTTGAAAAAGAGTTTGAATGCACGAAGAACATGAAGAACAGAGTATGAACATGCAAAACAAAATCTTAACCAAAATATTAAAGAATTATACCAAAACGACCACAAAGGGCAGATTCTAACAAAGTTCTAAACAAACGAATGCAAATAACATAACATAAACCCAGAATCTGCAAAAATACGAAGAACACCGAAAAACCCAAAATTTGAAAATGTTCAGAAATTGAACACAAAACACAAAATAAAACATACATTCAGTATATAGAGGCATATATAAGCATTATCCAACCAAAATGTTAAAGCAAAAGCAAGAAATGATCAAAGAAGATGAACAAGTTTTGAAGCTTCAACAATGGCGGATAAAAATGAAATACTGAGTTTGGGTTCAAGAAATCATACCATATCTGGCTTGGTTGGCCTAGATGTAGAAGCAGAAGCAATATCAACTGATTTCTTTGGTGCCATATAAGAAATTTTAGAGAGAGAGAGAGAGAACAGAGAGTACGGAGAGTGCAAAAGAGAGAGAAAATGTATTTGCCAAATAAGGAAGAAGGTAAAAAGTTAAAATGAAAAAGAAATTGTCTTTTATACTCAATTAACCACATCGGGTAGTGGAGCGGCCATGACGGCTGTAGAAGGCTAAACGTCAGCGTACCTGTCTATCGCATTTAATGCAGCATAAATAATTGCAAAAAGGTACTTAAAAATGAAGTGACATAAAGTAGGGTCTAAAATGCAATTATACATACCTGTGCAGTTTGATTGAGCAAACCGACATACCTTTTCTTCACTATCGGTTTTGATGAAACCGATATCTCTCAGTTCTGTCTGCGGTTTGACTTGATCAAACAGATGAACTTGCTTTCTTAGTACGGTTTGAATCAAACCGAAATCATCCTTCTTGACTCTGCAGTTTGATTAGAATCTTCTACCGAACCTTTATTAATGCGGTTTCAATGTTGATAGAACCGCAAGCTATTTTTGCATTTTCTAACTAGAGCCAAAACACTTAACAAAATTTATTGGAACAAGAAATAAATAGACATGAAATAATTTAAGTTAGTTCCAGCATACCCATTTCTCCTCGTAAATGAAAGAACCTGGAATTTTCAAGCGGTTTGGTGAGGGCGTCTGCAATTTGATCATCAGTTCCCACCTTTGCTAGAAAAATATTCTTCTTTTCAACATGGTCTTCGAGGAAATGATATCTTATGTCAATGTGCTTGGTTTTTGAGTGCTGAACTGGATTGTTGGAGATAGATATTGATGCAGTACTAACACAGTAGATAGGGCAGTTCTTCTCAAATACTCCATAGTCTTCCAACTATTGTTTCATCCAGAGAATTTGAGAGCAATAGCTTCCAGCCGCAATATATTCAGCTTCAGCAGTTGAGACTGAAACCGAAGGTTGTTTCTTGCTGGACCATGATACTAGCCGAGATCCGAGGAACTGACATGTACCACTAGTGCTTTTTCTATCAATCTTACATGCTGCAAAGTCAGCATCTGAATAACCTAATAAATCAAATGAAGATTCTTTTGAGTACCAAAGTCTAAGGTTAACAGAGCCACATAAATATCTAATAATACATTTAACAACTATAAGATGAGATTCTCTAGGGTCAGCTTGAAATCTAGCACAAACACAAACACAAACACTGAACATGATATCTGGCCTACTTGCAGTTAAGTAAAGAAGAGAGCCAATCATACCCCGGTAGAGTGTCTGATTAACTTTCTTACCTTGTTCATCTCGATCCAAACTGCAGGCCTTTGTAATTGGGGTATCAACTGGTTTTGCGGTTTCAAGCCCAAATTTCTTGATCAAGTCTTTGGTGTATTTGGCTTGGTTGATAAAGATTCCATCATGACATTGCTTTATTTGGAGTCCAAGAAAGAATGTGAACTCTCCCATCAAACTCATCTCGAATTTACCTTCATTAGCTTCTCAAACTTAACACACATAGTTTTATTAGTAGAACTAAAAATAATATCATCAACATAAATCTGAACTAATAATGAATGACCTTTGTGTTTAGCTATGTTGGTCCCAGAAGGGCAACAAGGGTATGAAAAATGCTAGAGGGGGGGTGAATAGCGTTTTTAAAATTCTTTTCAAACCCTTTTGCAAAGCAATGGCAAATGCGCACAGCTCTCAATTTGGCTAAGTATAGCGCGCAGCAAGAGTGTGAAATGCACAGCGGAAGTTTAAAGCAATCACTAATGCGCAGGGAGTATGCGCAGAAGTGTAAATACGCACGCACTAAGTTTTAGGCTAAAGAGTGGCACAAAATGAAACTAAGGCAAATATGCGAACAAACACAATTCAACAGTTCAATGCAATCTACAAAGATCAAACAAAGCAATATTAATAAGGCTTAAATGTAGAATGCAAAGCAGAATATAAAGACAAGCTATTTGGAGAGGTTCGATCGGGAAAAGATCTACGTCCTCTACCAAGATGGTTAGTCTTGGATTTCTAATGGAGATCTTATTATATGAGAGAGTTACAAGTTACAACGATGAAGAATAAACTAACTCAAAGATCTATAATCTATGAAAGAACAAAATCCTAGACAATAACCTGTGTTTCTCTAGAAGTATGATCGATGAGATCGGAACTTCAAGAGGTGTGTGTGTGTTTCAGAAATCTGGGCTCTTTGAATCTAAGAGATGGAGAGCATGAGATTATGGTGTTACAAAGGCTATAGAGGATCTGGGATTGGATTGAGTATGAAGGTATGAAGGTTGTTCTTGGGAATTCTGGAAATGATTCAAATCTTCAAAGTTTCTCTTTGAAAGCAAAAATCAAGCAATTCACAAGCAGCATGGAAAATGAGGTAGAGCTTGCTATTTATAGTGGAGCTCCAAGAACTAGCCGTTGGGGAGCTTCAGCAAGGACGATGTGCTATCGCAATGTGATTGGTGCGCAGCTGTCCTTTATAGCCGTTGGAGACAGAGCAAGTTGACAGCTTTCAAGAATCTTCTAGAAGGGTGACAGCTGTCTTCAATTTGAATTTCAAACATGAGGCGCGTCTCCATCTTGGTGTATGCTGAGTGTGCACGTTTTGTCGTTTGTCCACATCAGCACTTTGGCTCATTCCAAAAATCGTAGTTTATCATGACGCTTTCCAAGCTATACAAAGGAGGTTAGAAACAAGAGAATTGACTAAGGCAAATCTGCGATGCGCATGAGATCCATGAGCATAGGATGCGCAGAGAGTGCTGCGCATGAAGGTCATGCGCATCACACTTGGTCAAATGCACTTGAAACCTCAAATCCAAAGCTTCAGCCCTAAATACTAAGCCTAGTCTATAAAGAGAACTTAGCTAAAAATTGAAGTTATAAAACTTCTTACATAGGGTCCTAAAGTCCTTAAAATAAACTTAGGTGATGGTATCAATCAATTCTAACATAAAGTAGGAGGGTTAAATAATAAGCATACCCAACAATCTCCCCCTAAATGATTGATTCCATTACCTACTACAACAAAGGCAATTCATTGTACTTGATAATAACATGTCCATAAGAATGTAAATGGTAAATCATGTCTCAAGTCAATGCACACACTAGCCAATGTTATAGATTTATAGTCTATCCAAAAGATTAACTTACAATATGGGAAAGACAGAAATATCATTCAGAGCATATAAAAAGTTATGAGTTTGAGTTTGAGTTTGAGTATGCATTTAAACTGAATGTTTAAACAATCATACAATAAAATATGGGCAGTTATGAGTATGCGCATGAAGTTTATAATGAATGCAGTGTTCCACAAACGAAAAGTTTGAATTGAACAAAGTTTTGAAAACGCAATGATGCATTCTTCTCATTAAAACTTGAAAGATAAGAGTTACAGTGCAAGTTTTATAATGGAAGAAAAATCAAAAGAAAAAAAAAATTGCGCATCAAGAAAAGATTACAAAATCTAGTCTATGAGGATACGGTGCAGAGCTTCGCGCATCTCGTTCTGCAGGCTGGTGAATTTGTTCATTAACTCAATCTTGAGAGCTTGAAACTTGACATTATATTCCACAGCCTGATTGACGTAAGTCTTCATCCCATCGCGCATAAGCTGGTTGTCTCGGTGAACATCTTCAGAAATCCTATTGAAGCTATTCTCAAACGCATCCATTTGATTCGCAAAAGATTGAAGAGATAGAGCTATAGAATCCTGAATCTCTTTCTGCGCATCAACCAGGGTCTTGGTCAACTCCACCTGAACTATGTTTTGACTGGCTTGCATGTCTAGCATAGCCTGGTTCATTCTTCCATTGAAAGCATCACTAAACTGGACTAAGCAGTCAGTGACATGAGATTTGAGCGCATCAACGGAGGTGGAGGAGCTGGAGGCACTTGCCGCAAAGTTATTAATGGCTTTCATAATGGAGGCCATTTCAATTTTGATTACCTCAGTCATGGTCTTAGCCATAGAAAATAGGGCTTCATTCATACCATGAACAGAGGGACCTTTGCAAGCGCAGATGATATGATTCCAAAATCATGCTGGATGTCCTGGCGTAGCGCATCAACATTAGGAGGCATGGGCGCAGCTCCAGAGCTTGTAGCAGGCGCATCGGCAGCAGCAGATCCAGAACCAGCAGCCTTTATTGTTGAACTCTCCCCCTTAATGGCATAATCAATTGCTTGAAGAAGACCGGCTTGCGCATCTAGCCTAGCAAACTGCGCATCCAGCTGCTCTTGAATCTTGGTTTGCACAGTGACCACCTGGAAATGTTGGGTTTGCGCAGCAAATTGATTAGCTTGGATAGTTTGAAGCATGGCCATGATTTGGCGCATGTCTGTTGCAGAACTTGAAGGGTCTGAGGGAGCAGTTGCTGGAGTCATGATAGGAATAACAGAAGAAGTCTGTAAAGCTCCAGTAGGATACGTAGGTATAATAGCAGCAGGAGTAGCTTGCGCAGGAGGAGAGTGATGCGCAGGAGTGGGAGAACTATGGATAGCATAGTCTTCAGAACTTGAGTCCTCACCATCTTCGACTATTGGCGCATCCTCATAAACAGTAGGATCAGGCGCATTATAAGCAAGACCGTCACCATCAATGAAGACTGGTGGGGCCTGCTGCGCAGCATTCCTTTGCGCAATAGCAGCTAACCTGGCTTCCCTAGCAATATCACACGCAGATTTTTTAGTGCGCGGAGGAGAAGTCCTTGGAGAGTCTGAGTCATCAGATATGTCTTCTATAGGACGCTTTGTGGTGCGCATCTTTGCGGCCATCTTGACTCTGCGCTTCGGCGTAGTCTGTTCCTTGGAGGTGCTCTTCTTAGCGGAAAGTGGGATATTATCCTCACTTGAAGTTTCCTTGCGCTTCTCTTTAGGTGATTCTGACCTAATCTCCCCCTGAGACTTTGCAGCCTTTGAAGTTCCAGTAGATTTGGAAGGGCCGACTAAGGGATCATTGAAAACATCTTCAAAAATATCTTCCTCAAGAGGCACAGGAGGAGGAGTTGAAGTGCGCTTTGACTTAGGCGCAGGAGAAGGAGGAGCATCACCTTCTACTTGGACGTCTTCATCAGACTCATCCAGTAGGGTTCTAGATTCCTTTGCTTTTTGCTTCTTCTTATGCTCTTCTGGAGCAACCACTTTTACTTTCTTTGGCTTTTCTTTCTTCTCAGGCACATCATCCTTTCCCTTTCCTTTTTCCTCAGGCGCAGGGGTTTTAGCCTTCTTTGATTTTTAAGGAGGCTCAGGATCAGAGGAGGCCTTGCGCTTCGGAGCAGGCGCACTAGGCTCTGTTTCCTTTTTCCACGTGGTCTTTGAGAAAGTGATACTTGATGTCAATGTGCTTAGTCTTGGAGTGCATGACAGGATTTTCTGAAACTGCAATGGTTGATGTATTGTGACAGTAGATGGGACAATTTTCTTCTTTGATGTCATAGTCTACCAATTGCTGTTTCATCCACAGAATCTGACAGCAACAGCTTCCAGCAGCAATATATTCTGCTTCAGTCGTTGAGACAGAAACTGCAGCTTGTTTTTTGCTAGCCCATGACACAAGTCCATATCAGAGGAAATGACAAGTGCCGCTTGTGCTTTTCCTGTCAATTGTGCATGCTGCGTAGTCCGCATCTGAATAACCTACAAGTTTAAAATTCGAATCTTTGGTGTACCAAAGTCCAAGGTTAACAGTGCCAGGGAGATATCTTATAATACGCTTCACAGCAATTAAGTGTGCTTCTTTAGGGTCAGATTGATAACGCTCACAGACACAGACACTAAACATAATATTAGGCCTACAAGCAGTAAGATAAAGGAGAGAGCCAATGTCGTGTGTCACGACCCGAAATATAGGCTCTATTTTATTAGTAATTAAATGATTTTTATTTAAATTATTTGCTTATTTATTTATTTAAATTATTATTTATTTAAATAATTATGTGTGCAATTTATGTGTTATAATAATTATGTCTAGCATTTTAACTGGGTCATTTGTGCTAGTATAAAAGTGTTGAGTCTTATTAGTTAGTGGGGAGTTTAATTGAAGAGGTAGTATAGGGGGGAGGGGCCTTTTTGTAACATTTCAAACATTTCTTCATCTTCCCCCTACTTCCCTCACCTCCCTCACCCTACTCTTTCACCTCACACTCCACCTCCCTCTCTCTCCCTGGAAATCTCTCTCTCTCTCTCCAAGCTTTGTGGGTAAGTTTCTTCCTCTTCCTTCTCTCTTCATTTACTCCTTCTTCCTCTCATTATTATTCATTTCTTAAAACGTGAAACGTGTTTAGATCGTCGCTAGGATCGCGTAGAGTCAAAAAGAATTGAATTCCGTCAACTTTGAGAATTTTCAAGTAAGTTACTTTTCTCCCATTTTGATGCTAAAATGTTCATCTCATGTTTATATGATGTTTGATGTGTTATATTTGAAGTTTGGTTAAGTTTAGAATTTATTTTGAATTTATTGAGTTTTTGGGTAAAAATGGTGAAATCTTGAATGTGGGGATTTGGTGTTAGTTTGGATGATTAAAGGGTGTTATTTAGGTTCCCTTTAGGTTGGATGTTGTTTAGGAGCCTTAGAAATGTATTGGGAAGCTTTGATTTTGATAACTTTAGTGAAAGTTGGGTTTTGGTTCGAAATGTGTAAACCCAGGCTGAATCTGGGCTTTGTTCATCTGGCACGGTCGTGCTCCTTTATTTGGCACGGTCGTGCCACATTCATTTTCCCACTCGTAATGTTTGGCACGGTCGTGCTCCTTTATTTGGCACGGTCGTGCCACAATTCCCTTTTTCCTCCCGTCATGATTGGCACGGTCGTGCCAAAAATTACCTTCCCTCTCAAAATGTTTGGCACGGTCGTGCCACTTTCTTAGGCACGGTCGTGCCAAGCTAAAATTCTGGTATATTCTTCCCTTTTCTTCTAAAATTGTTTCCTCCATAACTTTTTCATCCGAACTCCATTTGGGGCGAATAAACTATCATTTTAAAGCTCTCCTTGAGCTCTTCGAGATGAGTGAATAGTTTTGCTTGTGTGTTTGAGTTAACTGGATCCTTTGTGATCAAATGTGATAAGGGATTGGTGTTATTATTGTGGAAATTATTAGAGCACCTTAATTGGTTATTGTTAGTGCATTTCACTTTCTTGGTGACTTCTTGGTATGGTTCCCTACTTTGGAACCTTAATTTGTTTATTCATTCTAGATTATTATTACTTAGCATTTATTTGGAAGCCCAGCTGGCATATTTGTTGCATCGGGCGATGGGAAGGATTATAATGGCAAAGCCAAGTCCATTATAATGTTGACCATTGTTTTGCCTTTACTATACCCCTTCTCCAGATTGGCCTTGGAAAGGATAAGTCAGCGTTCCTTTGTGAATGCATCTGGCTAACGGGCATGACTTTGTGTCATGGTCCTTGTCCTTTGTGACACTTTTATGGTTATTGGTTCCGGTACCGGGGTTTCTCTTCGGCTTTCATGCTATTATGAAGATGATGATTTGTTGATTATTGAAGCTGCGCAGCGATCCTTTATTTGGATGTTCCGGATTGGAAAACCTTGGCTATATCCTTTGTTATGTGTTTATTTCCGCTGCTATCTGTTATATGACAAATGCTATGTGCTATGTGATATTTATTATTGCTTATTGTATATTGCATCATAGCATGTCATGTAGTTGCATTAGTAACTTATTGAGATTTATCTCACCCCCTTTCCTTTTATCTTTGTTTTTCCTTAACCCCCCCCCCCAGGTGCTAAGGAATAGTCTCGCTGATCACGAGAAAGAGGACGTCGAGTGTGGAAACATTCTTTTGGGGAAAGTTGATATAGGTTGGTTTACATTATGTAAATGTGTAACCATTTTGGGGTATTTGTACCAAACAATGACGTCACTAAGAATTGTATATTTTTATTTTGTTGGGCATAAACTTGTGGAAGTTTATGATTGTTGTATTTAGTCTTTATCAAACTTGGTTTTGTAAACTTTGGATTATCACCTTTTGGTATCAAATGGAATTTTTAACTTCGGTATTTTGAGTTTTGGTTTTAGAGTCGACGTCCAGATCGCGGTCCCGGGGCCCGCGGGGTCTGGGGTCGCGACAGTTGGTATCAGAGCTATGGCATTAGCTCTATGTATAAGTCTAGGTGGATTAGTATGACCTAGGTGGGTAGTAGTGTGCGGAGTGATTAACGGTTGATGTCTTACGCAGGTAATTGCTCGCAATGTCTGGAAGAAGAAACAGAGGAGGTGCTAGTGGGGCACAGAATCAGAATGATACAAGGGATGAAGCCCGTGCCATGTTTCAAGGCATGTTTGAGGTGGCCATGAAGGCCATACATGATCAAGGTCCGAGGGTAGAGCAAGCACCATCTCGTTATGGTTTGGAGCAATTCTTGAAACTGAAACCGGTTGAATTCAATGGGGAACCCGATGTTCGGAAAGCTGAGTTGTGGATTGAGTCTATGGAAAAGATTTATGATGTGTTTGGGTGTTCGGATGAGGACAAGGTCCGGTTCGCGGCTTACAAGCTTGTGGGAGCCGCCGAGCATTGGTGGAAAGGTATTAAAGCTACTTGGGATGATACTCGCACGGTTTATGTGTGGGAGTTGTTCGTACGCAAATTCAAGGAGCATTTCATTCCGGTTGTTGATCAAAACCGAAAGGAGATCGAGCTACTTAACTTGGAGCAAGGATTGTTGTCTATAGCACAATACTCGGCTAAGTTCATAGAATTAGCCCGGTATTGTGACTATTTGGTGAGGACCGAGGAACAAAAGGCTATGAGATTCATTCGGGGATTGAAGACCTCCATCCGTACTCAACTTATTGCTCAACGGATTATGACTTTCCAAGATGCGGTGGATCGAGCCTATCTTATAGAGCAAGATATTGGGGAACATAAAAGGAAGACTGAAGTAGCTAACCCGAGTAAGCAAGGAGCGCAGAGCAAGCCACAACCAAGGATGGATAGTCGAGGTAACTTCGGGGGACAATCTCAGTCCCGAGGGCAACCGATCCCAAGGAACCCGGGTACCACTTCTGGGAACCAAGGGAGCCAATTTAGGAAGCCTTGTACCTTTTGTCAAAAGGTAGGCCATGCGGAGGATAGGTGTTGGAAAAAGCAAGGCAAGTGTATCAATTGTGGTGAAATGGGGCACTTTGGGAGAGATTGCACGAGGCACCGAGGACAGTCATCCGGGTCAGGGGTTAGTATTAATCAGGGTCAGAAAAGGGATGCCGCCGGGAAGCCCAAGGTCCAAGGAAGGGTATTTGCCATGAATCAACAACAAGCTACCGATGATCCATCCGTTATTGGAGGTATTATTTCTGTGTCTAATGTGAGCGCACGAGCGTTAGTAGATCCAGGATCATCTCATTCATACATTTATGTGCAACTTGCCTCTATGTTAAATGCTGCATTCGAGTCTTTACCGTACGTGCTAGAGGTATCGACCCCTATAGGGGAATGCTTGATTTCTGATCGAGTCTTTCGTGCTTGTGATGTGGTTATTTGTGGTCGAGTCCTTTGTGCGGATTTGGTAGTTCTTCCTATCCAAGACTTTGATGTCATTTTGGGTATGGATTGGTTGAGCAAGTTTCATGCGTCCGTTGATTGCCGTAAGAAAACTGTTACTTTTTCGATTCCCGATGTGCCTAAGTTTGTTTTTGAGGCTAGTCCTCTGAGTAGGAAGGTTCGCTTAATTTCTTTTATGAAAGCGAGACGATTATTGCATAGTGGTTGTGAGGGGTATTTGGCTAGTGTTCTTGATACTAGGAAAGAATCCCCTAGTCTTGATAGTGTTCGGGTAGTTCGGGAGTTTCCCGATATTTTCTCTACCGAGTATGATATGCCTCCCGATCGTGAGATTGAGTTTTGTATAGATCTTTTGCCGGGTACGGCTCCGATTTCGAAAGCGCCTTATAGGTTAGCTCCCGCTGAGTTGAAGGAGTTAAAGGTTCAGTTGCAAGAGTTGCTTGATCGAGGGTTTATCCGCCCTAGTGTTTCCCCGTGGGGAGCACCGGTTTTGTTTGTGCGGAAGAAAGATGGTTCGTTGAGGTTGTGCATCGATTACCGGAAGTTGAATCAGGTTACGGTGAAGAATAAGTACCCTCTACCCCATATTGATGATTTTTTTGATCAGCTTCAAGGATCCGTGGTTTTCTCTAAGCTTGATTTGAGGAGTGGGTACCATCAGTTGAAGGTTCGATCGTAGGATATTCCGAAGACTGCTTTTCGTACTCGGTATGGTCATTATGAATTCTTGGTTATGCCGTTTGGGTTGACTAACGCGCCGGCCGTGTTTATGGATTTGATGAACCGAGTTTTCCATCCTTATCTTGATTCGTTCGTGGTGGTTTTCATCGACGACATTCTTGTTTATTCGAAATCTCGAGATGAGCATGAGCAGCACTTGAGGACAGTCTTATCCGTTCTGGCGAGGGAGAAATTATTTGCGAAGTTTAGCAAATGCGAATTTTGGCTTGAGAAGGTGTCATTTCTGGGTCATGTTATTTCGAAAGATGGGATTTCTGTGGATCCTTCAAAGATAGAGGCAATAGTGGATTGGAAGAGACCCGAGTCAGTGACCGAGATTCGTAGTTTTCTGGGTTTAGCCGGTTATTACAGAAGGTTTATTGAAGGGTTTTCGAGGATTGCTACTCCGATGACTCAGTTAACCCGGAAGAACGTTCCGTTTGTGTGGACCGAGAAATGTGACAAGGGTTTCGAGGAATTGAAGAAGAGGTTGACTACCGCACCGATCTTGACTTTGCCTAATGGGAACGATGGTCTAGTGATTTACAGTGATGCTTCGAAAGAGGGTTTGGGATGTGTGTTGATGCAGAATGGGAAAGTAATTGCGTATGCTTCGAGGAAGTTGACCCCTAGTGAACAGAATTACCCGACTCATGATATGGAGTTGGCGGCCATAGTCTTTGCGTTGCACAAGTGGAAGCACTACCTTTATGGGGCGAAGTTTGAAATTTTTACGGATCACAAGAGTTTGAAGTACCTATTCTCTCAGAAGGAATTGAACAACCGACAGCGCCGATGGATGGAATTGTTGAAGGATTATGATTGTACGATTTTTTATCACCCGGGGAAGGCGAATGTGGTAGCCGATGCGATTAGTAGAAAGTCTTATGTGGCTTCGATGATGGTCCGTGAATGGAAAATGCTTGAGGATGTTCGGGATTGGTCTCCTCGTGAATCGAGACATGGGGCTATTTTTGCGAATATTAGGGTGTCTCCGACCCTAATTCAGAGGATAAAGGAAGCTCAGAAAGAGGATCCCGAGTTGATGAAGATAATGGGTAAATTGAAGGAAAAGAACTTCGAGGATTTTTCTTTAGATCGAGTGGAGTTTTGACTTTCCGTGGTCGTTTGTGTGTTCCGGATGTTGATGGAATTAAACAGAGAGTTCTTGATGAGGGTCATAAAACGAGGTATACTATTCATCCGGGTAGTAAGAAGATGTATCAGGATTTGAAGCAACAATTTTGGTGGATTAATATGAAAAGGGAAATAGCCGAGTATGTATCGAGGTGTTTAACGTGTCAGCAGGTCAAAGCAGAGCATCAGAGACCCGCGGGATTGCTTCAGCCGTTAGAGATTCCCGAGTGGAAATGGGAGCATGTGACTATGGATTTTGTTACGGGACTGCCTCGTACCCGTAGGAAGTTTGACAGTGTTTGGGTAATAGTGGATAGATTGACCAAGAGTGCCCATTTCGTGCCTATTGACATCAGGTATTCGATGGAGAAGCTTGCGACCCTTTATATTGATGAGATTGTTAGATTGCATGGGGTTCCGGTTAGCATTGTGTCAGATCGAGACCCGAGGTTTACTTCTAGATTCTGGAAGGCGTTTCAGGAAGCTTTGGGTACAGATTTGCGATTCAGTACTGCTTTTCATCCCCAGACCGATGGTCAATCCGAGAGGACTATTCAGATTCTTGAGGATATGTTGCGAGCTTGTGCAATAGACTTTTCCGATTCTTGGGATTCGCACCTACCGTTAGTGGAATTCTCTTACAACAACAGTTATCAGGCTAGCATCAAGATGGCACCGTTTGAGGCTTTGTATGGAAGGAAATGTAGATCGCCTATTTGTTGGGATGAGGTTGGTGAAGTTGGCTCCGAGGTTTATTGGTCCGTTTGAGATTTTGGGAAAGGTTGGACTTCTAGCGTATCGTCTTGCGTTACCGTCATCTTTGGACCGGTTGCACAATGTGTTTCACGTTTCTATGCTTCGGAAGTATGTTCATGATCCATCTCACGTGTTACCGAGAGTACCGGAGGATATTGAGCCAGATATGTCTTATGAGGAACGACCGGTTCGGATCTTAGATTCCAAGGTCCAAGAGTTGAGGAGCAAGAGTATTGCGTTGGTTCGAGTTCTTTGGAGGAATCACAATATCGAGGAGTCGACGTGGGAGCTTCGTGATGAGATCGAGAGGAAATTTCCGTGGCTTTTTGTTTGAGGTGAGTCTCGATAAATTCGGGTCGAATTTTCTTTAAGGGGGAGTGAATGTCACGACCCGAAATATAGGCTCTATTTTATTAGTAATTAAATGATTTTTATTTAAATTATTTGCTTATTTATTTATTTAAATTATTATTTATTTAAATAATTATGTGTGCAATTTATGTGTTATAATAATTATGTCTAGCATTTTAACTGGGTCATTTGTGCTAGTGTAAAAGTGTTGAGTCTTATTAGTTAGTGGGGAGTTTAATTGAAGAGGTAGTATAGGGGGGAGGGGCCTTTTTGTAACATTTCAAACATTTCTTCATCTTCCCCCTACTTCCCTCACCTCCCTCACCCTACTCTTTCACCTCACACTCCACCTCCCTCTCTCTCCCTGGAAATCTCTCTCTCTCTCCAAGCTTTGTGGGTAAGTTTCTTCCTCTTCCTTCTCTCTTCATTTACTCCTTCTTCCTCTCATTATTATTCATTTCTTAAAACATGAAACGTGTTTATATCGTCGCTAGGATCGCGTAGAGTCAAAAAGAATTGAATTCCGTCAACTTTGAGAATTTTCAAGTAAGTTACTTTTCCCCCATTTTGATGCTAAAATGTTCATCTCATGTTTATATGATGTTTGATGTGTTATATTTGAAGTTTGGTTAAGTTTAGAATTTATTTTGAATTTCTTGAGTTTTTGGGTAAAAATGGTGAAATCTTGAATGTGGGGATTTGGTGTTAGTTTGGATGATTAAAGGGTGTTATTTAGGTTCCCTTTAGGTTGGATGTTGTTTAGGAGCCTTAGAAATGTATTGGGAAGCTTTGATTTTGATAACTTTAGTGAAAGTTGGGTTTTGGTTCGAAATGTGTAAACCCAGGCTGAATCTGGGCTTTGTTCATCTGGCACGGTCGTGCTCCTTTATTTGGCACGGTCGTGCCACATTCATTTTCCCACTCGTAATGTTTGGCACGGTCGTGCTCCTTTATTTGGCACGGTCGTGCCACAATTCCCTTTTTCCTCCCGTCATGATTGGCACGGTCGTGCCACTCTCTTAGGCACGGTCGCGCCAAAAAATTAGCTTCCCTCTCGAAATGTTTGGCACGGTCGTGCCACTTTCTTAGGCACGGTCGTGCCAAGCTAAAATTCTGGTATATTCTTCCCTTTTCTTCTAAAATTGTTTCCTCCATAACTTTTTCATCCGAACTCCGTTTGGGGCGAATAAACTATCATTTTAAAGCTCTCCTTGAGCTCTTCGAGATGAGTGAATAGTTTTGCTTGTGTGTTTGAGTTAATGGATCCTTTGTGATCAAATGTGATAAGGGATTGGTGTTATTATTGTGGAAATTATTAGAGCACCTTAATTGGTTATTGTTAGTGCATTTCACTTTCTTGGTGACTTCTTGGTATGGTTCCCTACTTTGGAACCTTAAGTTGTTTATTCATGCTAGATTATTATTACTTAGCATTTATTTGGAAGCCCAGCTGGCATATTTGTTGCATCGGGCGATGGGAAGGATTATAATGGCAAAGCCAAGTCCATTATAATGTTGACCATTGTTTTGCCCTTACTATACCCCTTCTCCAGATTGGCCTTGGAAAGGATAAGTCAGCGTTCCTTTGTGAATGCATCTGGCTAACGGGCATGACTTTGTGTCATGGTCCTTGTCCTTTGTGACACTTTTATGGTTATTGGTTCCGGTACCGGGGTTTCTCTTCGGCTTTCATGCTATTATGAAGATGATGATTTGTTGATTATTGAAGCTGCGCAGCGATCCTTTATTTGGATGTTCCGGATTGGAAAACCTTGGCTATATCCTTTGTTATGTGTTTATTTCCGCTGCTATCTGTTATATGACAAATGCTATGTGCTATGTGATATTTATTATTGCTTATTGTATATTGCATCATAGCATGTCATGTAGTTGCATTAGTAACTTATTGAGATTTATCTCACCCCCTTTCCTTTTATCTTTGTTTTTCCTTAACCCCCCCCCCCCAGGTGCTAAGGAATAGTCTCGCTGATCACGAGAAAGAGGACGTCGAGTGTGGAAACATTCTTTTCGGGAAAGTTGATATAGGTTGGTTTACATTATGTAAATGTGTAACCATTTTGGGGTATTTGTACCAAACAATGACGTCACTAAGAATTGTATATTTTTATTTTGTTGGGCATAAACTTGTGGAAGTTTATGATTGTTGTATTTAGTCTTTATCAAACTTGGTTTTGTAAACTTTGGATTATCACCTTTTGGTATCAAATGGAATTTTTAACTTCGGTATTTTGAGTTTTGGTTTTAGAGTCGACGTCCAGATCGCGGTCCCGGGGCCCGCGGGGTCCGGGGTCGCGACATCGTGACCTGAAAACCCGCTTCTATTTTCCTAGTAATAAATATTATTTATGTGTGCATTTTATATTTCATAAATTTTATGTCCAGCATTTTAATGGGTAAATGGTACTAAGTGTGAAGTTGGGAGTTTTATTTGATAGTGGGATGGAAGGATTTAATTTGTTCAAGTTAGTAGTGGAAGGGCCTATAATCTAGTAGGAGCTGCTGAGCATTGGTGCAAGGCAATTAGGGTGAGTTGGGATGAGACTCATACACCGTATTCGTGGGAATTGTTTGTGAGAAAGTTCAGGGAGCACTTCACTCCTTTAGCTGATCAGAATCGGAAGGAGATCGAGTTCCTAAACTTGGAGCAGGGAAATTTGACAATGGCTCAATACTCAGCTAAGTTCACAGAATTAGCTAGGTATTGTGGCTATCTTTTCACAGCAGAGGAACAGAAGGCGATGAGGTTCATTCGAGGTTTGAGGACAGCTATCAGAACTCAACTAATAGCTCTGAGGATTCAGATATTTCAGGATGCGGTGGACCGTGCTTACTTGGTAGAACAGGACATCGGAAGGCACAAGAGAAAGACGGAGGTAGTTATCACAGAAAGACATGGAGAACAGGGAAGACTGCAGCCACAGCGTGTGGGTAACCAAGGTGGGTCAGGAGTGCAAACTCAATTCAGAGGGCAACTTCAGGGACAGCCAATGGCGAGAAATCAACGTACTAATCAGGGAAAATGAAATGGGAAAACATGCGGCTATTGTCAGAGGGAAGGACACTCAGAGGATAAATGTTGGAAGAAACAAGGGAAGTGTGTTAATTGTGGTCGGTTTGGGCACTTTGCGAGGGATTGTCCAAGAGGCAGATATCAATCATCGGGAAGTGGAGCTGGTACTTCACAGGGTCAAAAGATAGATGCTTCGGGAAACCCTAAGGTTTAGTGTAGAATATTTGCAATCAATCAGCAGACAACGGATGACTCAACGGTTACAGGAGGTATTATTTTGTGAGGAATGTGAGCGCGCGTGCACTAGTAGATCCAGGATCATCGCATTCATACTTGTCTGTGCATTTAGTTGCATTTATTTCTCCTGAGTCTTTGTCTTGTGTGTTGCCAGTGTCTACTCCTATGGAGGAGTGTAGGATATCTGATGGAGTCTTATGTGCTCATGATGTGCTTAAGTGTGAGCCTGTCTTACTTGCTGAATTAGTCATATTGCTATCATTCGATCATCGTGTCATTTTGAGTAAGGAAATATCATGCTTTAGTCGATTATCGTAGAATGGTTGTTACATTCTCTATTCCCGTTTCGCCTGAATTTGTTTGAGGCCGTTCCTTTGGGTAGAGTTATGCGTATCTTTTCTTATATGAAATTGGAGTATTTAGCTTAGGTGGTTGACAATAGAATGTCTACCCCAAACTGTAGGATGTATTTATTCTTAGTAAGATTCCAATTTTCTTTTGGATAGTACCTAGTATTTGAGGAAAATCTTGGGTTAATTTGAGTTGTTATGGTACAAGGTTGTAGTGCTGATATTTAGATCAATGTTTATATGTCATTGGTTGAAGTAAGGGGGTTAAAGATCCAACTTGAGAAATTACGGGATAAAGGATTTATTCCATTAGTGCACCTACGTTAGTAAGTATTTAGGCTTTGTTACTCGATATGTCAGCATTAGATCTTTAAGTGTTCTGGGTTCGACAAATCCTTGGGTTAGAATAGAGAGTGGCACATTTGACCAATTGTAAATTTCTCTTATGTACCATTTACATAATTTATGGGTTCATAGGTGTGGACGAAGGGTTTTGACTCTAGATGAATCATCTCATTAGGTAAAAAGGGTCTGTTTTGAAATTTTGGGGAAATAATTATTTTATCTTTAAGGTATTGGATTGGGTTGATAGTAGTTAATTATGATTGGTTTGATGGCTTATTATTGGGTAATTGATATAGAGTAAGCTTATAGTCTTTAAAGGATATCTTGAAGGATTAAATTTATTAAATTTGAGAAGAGAGTAACAATTCATACTTTTGGTTTTTAGAGAATGAAATCTATTGGACAGGGAGATTGTGTTCTATGCTAGTTGATATTATGTGATCATTTTAGTACATAACTGGAATAGAGTTAAATCAAAATGAATTATGAATATATTGGGTAGCTATAGTCATTAATGATGGTAAGCGCGTTAAGTTTAAAGGACTAAAAATATTTTGATAAGGTAAGAATTTCTCGAACAATATTAAAGGTATTTTTGGGTTTTAGTTGAATAGTTGTTTTCATGGTTCTGAATCTTTTCTTTGTGGCGTTTCTTGTTTGAATTTAGGATTTGTAAAGAAAGTTTGGTATTGATACTCGGGCGTATTAAAAGATACTATGATTGTGTATTGTGTCAGTTGGAATGTCGCTAGCTAATTGGATTATTGTGTTGGTAATACTGTGAGCCTAAGTAATGTTGGGTTAATAAAGGTATGCGTGAAAGACTAATTTGGGTTAGCCATTGAAGATTTAGGATTTGTTTAAATTCCTTGGGATATATGAGCACGGATTATTAATTTAAATGAGAGTTAGAGGAAATCTTTTGAAGATAAAATTTGGGTTGTTGGTGGACTACTGAGTATTTTGGAATTGTTTAGGCTTTCATAGATTTGAGTAAAGTAATAATAATATTATAACATGGATTGAAGTGGACACTTTGTATTAGAACTTTGGGCTTATATTGTACCTTTAGTTTAAGGTGTTAACTAAAATGAAAGCACTATAATGGTAATCCATGGGGATATAGTCACTTCGGTTAGTATTATGAGAATGGAAAAATTTCTTTAGCTTTTCATAGCCTAAGAGTTGATTTAACTCAAGATGGTTTAATGTTTTGAATTTCTGGGGAGTAATATTCAGTATGCGATTTACTGATGGGAGTATCCCTACAGTGTAATTAAGGTTATGAATAAGACAAGTTTGCAGTATCCCGAGAAGTATATTTAGGAGTAAATAGGATTCCTCGATTTTGGGGTATGGATTTTAGTTAGTAGTGAAGATAGTGATGGAAGAAGGTTCTATAAGAGAGATTGTTATGTTGTGAGCATTACTTAAGGTTACTATATGATGATTTAGAATGGATAATTTGGAAATTCGAGAAGAGATGGAACGGAAATATCCGTAGTTATTTGATTCGGGTAAGTTATTCTAAAATTCGGGATGAATTTTCTTTTAAGGTGGAGTGAATGTCGTGACCCGAAAACCCGCCTCTATTTTCCTAGTAATAAATATTATTTATGTGTGCATTTTATATTTCATAAATTTTATGTCCAGCATTTTAATGGGTAAATGGTACTAAGTGTGAAGTTGGGAGTTTTATTTGATAGTGGGATGGAAGGATTTAATTTGTTCAAGTTAGTAGTGGAAGGGCCTAAGTGTAACTTTTTGAATTATTTCACCAACTCCCTCCCTACCCCTCACCTCCCCCTCACCCCTCTCTCCTCCCCCCTTACTTGACCGGCCCCTCCCCTCTTTCTCTCCCTCCTCACTCAATCACTCACACACACACACTCAATCTCTCTCTCTCATCCATTGTTGTAGAAAGCCAAGGTAAGAACTCCTCCCTCTTTTCTTCTTATTGACCATCTTCCATACATCAATTCTTATTGTTCATTTTATGAAAAATGTATAGATCGTCGCTAGGATCGTGTAGAGCCAAGAATAATCGAATTCCGTTTCATTTCATAAATCTCCAAGTAAGTTGCTTTTCCCCCATTTATGCTAAAAATGTTCATCATTTGCTTATAAGATGCTTTAGTTGATATATATGACATCTTGGTTGAGTTGTGGAATTTATTTCTAATTTAGTTAATTTTGTGATAAATTGAAGTTGGGGTTAAATCTTGGTAGAAATGGTGGGTGTTGTTATTGAAGCCCTTTCTAGACTTATAAGTCATTCTTAGGCTTCATATCATAAACTAGAAGTGTTTGTAATTTATTTATATTTTTGGGTTAGTTGGGTGATAATTTGATGTTGGGATTGAAATCTTGATTGGGGTTGTTTAGATGTAGTTATATGAGTCATTTTGGCTTATAAGTGGTTGTAGTATCTTGGTATACTTGTAAGGAAGGTTGGTTTTAGGTTGCATTTGAAATGGTAAGAAATTGTGAAGAAAAACTTAAGAATCAGCCCAGTTTTGCCCAGATTTCTATTCGAGCGCCCGCGTGGGTTGCTCCGAGCGCCCGCCGGCTTGAACTTCAAGCGCGCGCATGCGCAGATAAGGACCGCGCGCTTGCAATGCATTTTGTGCCTATTTTCTTCTGCCGACTGGAGCGCCCGCGTGGTACCTTCCATGCGCCCGCGCGCCTGTCCGGGCGCCCGCCCGCCCTAGGTTGAGCGCCCGCCCGCCCTTGTTTTCAAGAAATCATCTTGGTTTGATTTAAGACTAGGTTGTAACCTTAGTCTAGGTTTTGGGTACCACTCTTGTTGGTTCAATTGATCATTGTGGAACACTTTAGTATTTGGAATTAGTTCCTTTGTGAAAAACTTTGATATTGAAGTTGGTTAATCATTGTTGGAATTGTTGGGACACTTTAATGATGTGTTGTTGGTTTGTTTCATCTTCTTGGTGATTATTTGGTATGGTTACCTACTTTGGAACCATTTGGTGTTTATTAAGCTAGTATTCATTACATAATGCTTATTTAAAAGTCCAGCTGGTATTTGTGTTCGAGTCAGGCAGTGGGGAATATTATAATGGCACTAGCCAAGTCCAGTATAGTATTGTCCATTGGTTCCTTTTTGGTGTCAGGCAATGGGGAATATTATATGGCGAAACCAGTCCAGTATAGTATTTTCCGTTGGTTCCTTTTTTCCTCCTCCAGATTGGCCTTGGATTGAGATGAGCTAGCTCCCTCGTGTGAGTATATTAGCTATTTTGGGTTATGACTTCGTGTCATTTTCCCCTTGTTACTATTTGGTTCTTGGTTCCGGTACCGGGTTTTCTCTCCAGCTGTTATGCTATGGTGGATTGTTTGATTTGTCGTTTCTGGCCGGGTTTTCTCTTCAGCTGTTTATGCTACAAAGGAGATTGATTGATTGGTTGAAGCTGCGCAGTATTGGTCCTATCCGTTTGGTGAAACCTTGGCTTATATCCTTTGTTAATTGTTTATTTTCCGCTGCTATCTGTTAACTGCTAATTGCTAAGTGTTATATGAAATGCTATATGAGATGTATTATTGTTTATTGCATCATAACATGTCATGTAGTTGCATTAGTAACTTTTTGAGATTTATCTCACCCCCTTTCCTTCTATCTTGGTTTTTCCTTAACCCCCCCCCCCCCAAGGAGAAAAATAGTAGGACTCACTGATCACGAGGAGGACGTCGAGCGTCGGTAACTTTTGGGAAGGTTGTTATTGGTTTGCATTATATAAATGTATAACCTTTGGGATAGTGTTACCAAACCGATGTCTTCATTAAAGGGTTGTAATATTTTGGTATTTTGGTGTAACCTTGTGGAGCTTATACTAGTTGTATTATTTTGTTGGTAACATTGGATTTCAAAACCTCGTGTTATATCTTTTGTATTTGAGAAAGGAATTTTTTTATCTTCATCATTTTGGGGTTTTAATTATTAAGTCGACGTCCAGCTCGCGAGTTCCCGGCCCGTGGGGTCGGGGTCGCGATAGCCAATCATACATCGATATAAAGTTTGATCAACTTTCTTACCTTTTAAGTCTTTATCGAGTTTGTTGCCGGTAGCCATTGGTGTGTCGTATGCTTTAGCATTTTCAAGTCCAAACTTTTTGATTAGATCTATTGTGTACTTAGCTTGGTTAATAAATATGCCTTCATTCAATTGCTTGATTTGAAGTCCGAGGAAGAATGTGAGTTCTCCCATCATGCTCATCTCAAACTTGCTCTTCATTAGTTTTTCAAAGCGCTTGCACAACAATTCATTAGTAGAACCAAAAATAATATCATCGACATAAATTTGAACAAGTAATTTATGATCATTATGTTTGGCAATGAAAAGAGTAGTTTCGATTTTACCGCGAGTGAAGCCTTTTTCGATTACAAATTTGGATAGTGTATCATACCATGCTCTTGGTGCTTGCTTTAGTCCATACAAAGCTTTCTGGAGTTTGTAGACATAATTTGGAAATTGAGAATCTTCAAATCCAGGCGGTTGAGCAACATAGACTTATTCTTGGAGTTCACCATTCAGAAACGCACTCTTCACATCCATTTGATATAGCTTGAAGTTCTTGTGAGCGGCGTAAGCTAGGAATATCCTTATTGCTTCAAGTCTTGCTACGGGCGCAAATGTTTCATCGTAGTCGATTCCTTCCTCTTGCCTATAGCCTTGCGCAACCAATCTTGCTTTGTTTCTTGTGATGGTTCCATTCTCGTCCATCTTGTTTCTGAACACCCATTTCGTACCAATCACCCCATGATCATTTGGTCTTGGAACAAGAGTCCAAACCTTACATCGTTCAAATTGATTGAGTTCTTCTTGCATTGCAACAACCCAACTTGGATCTTGGAGCGCTTCATCAGCCTTCTTTGGTTCAATTTGAGAGATAAATGCAGTATAAGCATCAAAGTTAGTAGCTCTCCTTGTACGAACACCAACATGAAGATCACCAATGACATTTGTGATTGGGTGATCTCTAACTTCACGAATTTCAGGAGGTAAGTTAGGTTGAGTCGTAGTAATTTGAAGGTCTTCAATTGGTATATCTTCACTAGTATCAAAATCATCAAAATTTGGGGGTTGAACTGGTTCAGAATTGAAACTAGGGTTGACACCAGATGCAGTAGTTGATATAGGCGCGTGAGAAGAATCTAGAGGCGCATCATTTGATGGAGGCGCAACTGAAGATTCACCATGCGCACCATTCATTGAATTTGGCGCATTTGATGTAGATGGATTTCCTTGAGTTGATAGATTCTGATCTTGTGTATGCGCAGTTGGAATGTGCGCACCTGTCTCAATAGACTCAACAGAATCGTCAGCAACATTAGGAGCCAAATGTGGCTCAAGGAGAGAATGTTCATCAAATGTAATATGTACAGATTCAACTATCACTAAAGTAGATCTATTGAAAACACGAAAAGCTTTTGAATGTTTAGCATACCCAACAAAAATACCTTCATCCGCTTTGGCATCGAATTTACCTCTATTTCGTTTCCATTGTAGAGGATATAACATTTGCAACCAAAGATCTTGAAGAAAGCAATGTTGGGGGTTCTTCCATGCCATAGTTCATAAGGGGTCTTGTTATGGCGCTTGTTGATGAGGGAACGATTTTGAGTAAAACATGCTGTGTTGATAGCTTCTTCCCAAAAGTACTTTGGCAATTTTGCTTCAGCTATCATCGTCTTCCCTGCTTCTATCAACGTTCTATTTTTCCTTTCCACAACACCATTTTGTTGAGGGACTCCAGCGGTTGAGAAGTTGTGATCTATCCCATGATCGTCGCAATATTGAGCAACATCGTTATTCTTGAATTCTGTTCCATTGTCAGATCGAACAATAACGATGTCATCTTCTTTCTGGGTTTGGAGCAGTCTAAATAGAGTGGTAAGAATGTCATAACAATTGTCTTTTGAGATCATCATTTCCACCCATGTATATCTTGAATAATCACCCACCACAACCAGAGTATACTTGTTCCTTTTGATGCTTGCGGGGGTAACTGGTCCAAATAGATCGATGTGCAGCGGTTGCAAACATTTTGAAGTTGATGAATTTGTCTTGCTGGAGAAAGACTGCTTTGATTGTTTGCCAAGTTGACAAGCTGCGCATTTGTTGTCATGATGATCAGCAACCTTGGGAAGTCCTTTGACAAGATTATCCCTGCTGAGTTTTGATAGACATTTGAAGTTCAAGTGACTCATGCGCTTGTGCCATAGCCAACTATTTTCGCTTACACTTTTAGCTACAAAACAAAGATTAGTACTAGAGTTCATACTATGGAAATCAATAATATAAATATTTGTCTTACGATATCCTGTGAGTAAGATAGCTCCAGATTTGCCATTCTTTATAAGACATTGAGTTGAAGTGAAGTGGCATTCTAATCCTTTGTCGCAAAATTGAGATATGTATAATAAGTTGTGCTTGAGTCCTTCAACAAGAGAGACTCTTTCAACGCACACTTTGTCTTTCTTGAGCTTTCCATATGCAACAACTTGACCTTTGTTATTATCACCAAATGTTACTGAGGGACCTCTTTCTTCATAGACATCTTCAAGTAAGGATTCATCTCCAGTCATGTGTCGTGAGCACCCACTATCGAGAATCCATTCATTCATTTTAGCTTTTGAAGATCCAGCCATGAAGCAAAGAACCTGAAATATAGACATTAAAGCATGTCCCCTTTATTCCTTTTTGGGTCCTAGAGTTAGCAACTTTTGACGACCCACTCTTGCTTGACCTTAGGATTTTTAAGTCCTTTGGCATTGGGAGTGAATCTCAAAAGGCATTCCACGGCCTTGTGTCCAAAACAATCACAGATAGAACAATGTTGAAAGCCACCAATCACGTGAGTTTTTACAAACTCTTTACTTTTCTTAGGGATAGCATTCTTCTTTGGGTCAGATGAGCCAGCCTTAACAAAATCTTTCTTTTGAAATTTTGGTGCGCTTTTTCTATTAGGGCGCATAGGGCTAGGAGGCGCATGGCGTTGATGCGCATGGCTCCGAGGCGCATAATATGCACTAGTAGAAGGAGCGTACTTTGTTTCAAGAATGATTTTGCTAGGAGATGGTTCATCTGTAGCTACTTCCATCTCTTTAGCTTTCCCGAATTGTTTCATTGGGTAGACATAATGGAATGTTTGTCTCTTGACTTTTTCTTGTCTTTTACCCATTGAAATAGAATGTTTTTCCTTGGGAATTTCAAAAGTTTGCTGATGTGTAAATTCACTATCTCTTTCAGCGCAAACATCACATTTAAAGTTGTCACTAGTTGATGAGAATCCCAAGCCACTTTTATCACCATTAGCTCTTTGGGAGTCACATATGCCGTCCATAGTGACACGAGAATGGGACCACTCATTTGTAATCTTTTCAAGATTAGTAATTTGAGCAACCAATTCATCGTTTTGAATTTTAAGAAGTGAGTTCTTTTCTGTTAGAAAAGTGTTTTTAACAGTAAGAGGAGTCATGCTCTTTATCTGCTCCTTAAGGAGGGTGAGTTCAGATTGAAGAACAGTTTTCTCTGTTGGTAGTGGTGCCCTAGGCACGTTTAATAAACGTTGTAATTGTTATCATTTATTTCATATCAATAAAGAGATGTTTTGATTATTATTGTTGTTCATGTTTACTTATAATAATCTCCGTCCCTAGTACTTGTTAAGCACTAGTATAAAGGCTAAATGATCATAGGATGATCATGTTAGATTTATGGGTACTTGTTTGGAACAAGGTACTGGACATGACCCGCTCTATGAGATTTATGTCATGGTCTATGTCATACATATATCTCATATTAGTTATGTCATTTGAATCCTTAGACATGAAGTTATTATAGTCTTCCACTTGATGAACATTATGTTTGACATATTCAAACGCTACTTTTAACCGAGTGGTTATAAAGGGTATGATTGGCATAATCGGATTCACGTAGGGAAGAATAATAAGCTAAATGGATTTGTCCCTCCTCGGAGAGATGTCAAGCTTGGGCCACTCGTAGGAATGATGTTGATGAAATGTTCGGCCGGACTCAAATGGATTGATTGGATCAATAGCATTTGAATTATCAACATATTCGGAATCGAGAAAGTATTGAACAAAACAAGTTGACTGTTTGACCATGACTTGTGTTCAATGACATCGTGGATAAAGGGATTGTGACATATTCTAAGAGGAATACGAACTTGTATCTAGTTATACTATTTGGGTAGGTATGACGGTTTGCTAGAACCTAATCATATCTTATGGGATCATGTTTGAGCTCATTGCCAACTTAGTATAATCCTAGAGGGTCACACACAATAGAACGAATCTTTAAAAGGACTACATTGGAATTTTGGAAATTCTGGACATCCTGGGAAGTGGGCGACCGCACAGTATGGACTGGGCGGCCGCACAATTATCTTAGTTTTGTACCAGTTTTGCTTCAGATAGTTGTGCGGCCGCACAGAGAGTTTTGGGCGGCCGCACAGTACTGTCGGGTGGCAGATTCCTAATTTGATTAGGAAACGAATTTTGGACGGATTTTGACACAAGTTTCCTATTTGGAATAGGTCATGCTTGTGTATAAAAGACCAAATTCGGCCAGCACTCAATGCTAATGATTTTGTGAGTCTCAAAGAGTTTGAGAGAAGGTTTATTTTGTTCCAAGACATTCTTGGTTGAGGAACAAAATAATACACAAAATAAATTCCATATAGTTCTTTTGATTGTGAAAAAGTGTTTCACAATTTGGTCTAGCAACCAAGATCAAAGAAGCTCCTTTGATATTCGTTCGAAGTGTGGATACCGCTAGAGGGTGAAAATCATCATCTTCAAAGTTCGTGTTCAAGCTTTGTGATCGTGATCAAGTCTTCAAACCTCCACCAAAGACCAAGAGAAAATTTGATAGCCATCAAGGGTTAGTTTATTCCTTTATTCTTATGTTGTATTTGATTTAATCATATGAACGGATCCATGGCTTTGGGTTTCTTAAAAAAATTAAATGCTAAATTCCGCTGCGCATGTTTGATTGAAACCCAACAGTGGTATCAGAGCCCCGTTCATGTTGATTAATTCAATACTTGGATCATGTTATGTGTATATAAATTGTTTATGTGCCTTGCATGATATGAATATTGGAATATGTGATGTTTATGTGTTATGTGATTTTATGTGGTTTATTGTTTTGCAACTTTAATCGCACGATTCAATCGCAATAAATAAATTATGGTGGATTCAGAATTGTTGATTATTAATTTTTGATTGGATCAAAGTTTTAATAATCGGGGAAAAACGATTTTGAGATAAAATTTTCGAACTTCAAAATTCTGTACATTCTGATCAGTTTGTGCGACCGCACAAAATCACTTGGGCGACCGCACATGTTTGGGCGACCGCACAGTGAGTTTTGGGCAGCCGCACATGAGGATCAGATTGTCTGATTTTTGGTTGAAATCAGAATTTGGAATTTTCGAGAGATCCAACAAAACCAGTAACAGAACCAGTCCAGACTTGCTGATCTGGAATGGGTTTTGGGTAGTTGGTTTATGTGAGGATCTTGGGGTTTGATTTTCCTATTTGTTTTAGTCTTGTGATTCTAAGATTGGTTCAAGGTTTGGATGGCTAATCTGCGTTCATCGAGATTGTGTTTCCCAAACTTGATCGCAATCAAAGTTTCAAAGATAAAACGAAATTAGAATTATGAAGAGTTCATAATTGCTAAAATTGAGAAACAAAGTTCTTGATTCAATGATTGGAGATCCATGTGGAATTGTGAATGCAATTGGCCTACGTTCATCGAGACCATCTATTGCTTAGTTTCGGCCACATGGACTACTTTCTTGGTTTCTTGAATTAGTGCGGGATTGTGGTTGCCTATTGGCTTAGTTCGACCGCACTTCTTGTTGTCTTGATTCGGAAATAATAACCGAAGTTGAAATAGTCTCATCCTCATAATTATAGAGAAACTAATGACACATAAATATCATGCTTAAATTAATGAGATTAATTTAGTGACTAAACTTGATGTGTAACATGTTTATATTATGTGCTCATAAATGTGTTATATGCTATATGTGATGAACCTTCAAAGAAAGTTTTAAGTCTTTTATTGCCATGCCATGATTAAAACACTTGTTTATACATGAGTAATTTTATGTGGGCTCGCCAAAGCGAGGTGCATTGATTTTATTCATGTTTGAGCAAGATGAGTGAATAAGAGTTTCTTATGCGTTTAAAATGGTTGGACTTAATTAAGCGTCAAAACAGTTTTGGGCTTAAGGCAAAGATGAGATTTAACATGTTTTTTGAAATTGGATTTCTTAAAGAATCTCATGAAAATAACTGAGAGTCATATGAGATATGATTGACAAGAGTTGTCTACCTAATTGATTTAATTCTGAGCGGTGCGCCAAAGCGTACTCAAAATTAGATTAAAGCGGGATCTCAACCCATTTAAATTATACTATACATTGGATGTATAAAGAAGGTTGTATAATTTGGTGGGAGTATTTTGTTTTAAAATACATTATTTATCTCTTTAATGAAAACCGGTACTTATTAAATTTTGGAAATTTTTGCATATTTGTAGATAATGACTAATAACACTCAATCAATGTCGTTGCGATCGATCCTTGAGAAGGATAAACTCGAAGAGAATGGTACCAACTTTATGGATTGGATCCGTAGCATAAGAATTGTTCTTAGGCAAGAAGATAAGTTGTACATTCTCGATGGGCCTCTCCCTGCTGAACCACCGCCTACTGCCCCTAGGGTAGAAAGAGACAATTACAAGAAACATCGTAATGATTCTAGAGATGTAAGTTGTCTCATGCTTGCTGCTATGTGTTCAAAACTCCAACAAAGTTTGGAACATTTGGAAGCCTATGAGATAGGCGTGGAGTTGAGAACCATGTTTCAAGAGCAAGCTAGGCAAGAGAGGTACAAGACCATTGTTGCATTCACTACTAGTAAAATGAATGAAGGGCAACAAGTGAGTCCTCACTTTCTTAAAATGAAAGGTTATGTAGAGAACCTTGAGAAACTTGGCTATCCAATCCCATTGGAGCTAGCCACGGATCTCATTCTTAATTCATTGCCTAAAAGTTATAATCAGTTTGTAATGAATTATAACATGCATGGAATGGATAAGAATCTCTCTGAGTTGCATGGGATGCTCAAAACTGCAGAGATGAAAATTGTGGAGAAAGGTTCTCCCGTGCTCTTGGTTCATGATGGGAAGAAGGCTGGTGCCAAAGGAAAGGGTAAGGCAAAATTTGTCAAACCCAAAATAAGCAAGGCAAAGGTTGCCAAGGCTTCTGAGGCAAAACCTGATTCACAAAAGGATGCAATCTGTTTCCATTGTCAAGAAATTGGTCATTGGAAACGTAATTGCAAGGCTTTCTTGGAAGAGCAAAAGAAGAAGAAGAGCAGCAAGGCTGCGTCGACTTCAGGTATCTATATGATAGATATTCTCCTTTCTACCACTGATTCTTGGGTATTGGATACCGGATGTGGTTCTCACATTTGTCTAAATGTGCAGGAACTAAAGAATAGGAGACTGCTTAAAGAAGGTGAAGTAGATCTACGTGTGGGAAATGGAGCAAGAGTTGCTGCATTAGCCGTAGGGACTTATGAAGTCACTTTACCTTCCGGATTAATTCTTGTTTTGAACAATTGTTATTATGTTCCGGATTTAAGCAGAAATATTATTTCAATTTCTTGTTTGGATAATGAAGGTTTTAAGTTTCTTATTGAGAATAAGAAATTTTCTATTTATTTAAATGATGTGCTTTATGGTATTGCTAATTCATTTAATGGCCTTTATATCTTGGATATCAAGAATAACAATAATGTCTATCATGTAAATAAGAAATCTAAACCTAATGATGTAAATCATACTTATTTGTGGCATTGCCGTCTTGGTCATATTAATGAGAAGCTTATCTCAAAACTCCATGGGGACGGACTTTTAGGTTCATGTGACCTCGAGTCATATGATACTTGTGAGTCGTGTCTTCTTGGAAAAATGACTAAGACACCTTTTACCAAGCTAGGTGAAAGGGCAAGCGACTTATTGGGGTTGATACATTCCGATGTATGCGGACCATTAAGTAGCAATGCTAGGGGAGGATTTCAATACTTCATAACCTTCACTGATGATTATAGTAGATTTGGGTATGTTTACCTAATGAAACATAAAAGTGAAGCATTTGAGATATTTAGAATATTTCAAAATGAAGTAGAAAAACAACTTGGCAAAAGTATTAAAGCACTCCGATCAGATCGTGGTGGTGAATACTTAAGTCAAGAATTTGATGATCATCTAAAGAATTGTGGAATAGTTTCACAATTGACTCCACCCGGAACACCACAATGGAATGGTGTGTCCGAGAGGAGGAATCGGACTTTGTTAGACATGGTTCGATCAATGATGAGTCAAGTTGATCTTCCAATATCCTTTTGGGGTTACGCTCTAGAAACCGCTGCTTTCACACTAAATCGTGTTCCAACTAAATCGGTTCAAAAGACTCCATATGAGATGTGGAGCGGAAAGAAGCCTTGTCTATCTTTCATGAAGATTTGGGGTTGTGAAGTTTTTGTCAAAAGACTTATCTCAGACAAACTTGCACACAAATCTGATAAATGTATTTTCGTGGGATATCCTAAGGAAACTAAAGGATATTACTTTTACAACCGAGAGGACAACAAAGTGTTTGTTGCCCGAACTGGTGTCTTTCTAGAGAAAGAGTTTCTCTCCAAAGAAATCAGTAGGAGTAAAATAAATCTTGAAGAAATTCGAGACCCAGAAAATAACATTGAACCAATGGTGGAGCAAGAACAAGAACCGCAAGGAGTTGTGGAACCTGTTCAAAGTACACAAGCAACTCGCAGATCTAGTAGGTTACGATCCGAGCCCGAGAGATATGGATTTCTCGTAACGGATAGTAATGAGGTAGAAATCATTGAGAATGATGAACCGTCAACCTACCAAGAGGTGATGTCTTCTCCTGATTCGGACAAGTGGCTTGGAGCCATGGAATCCGAATTGCAATCCATGCAAGACAATCAAGTTTGGAATTTGATTGATGCACCCGAAGGTGTAAAAACCATAGGATGCAAATGGGTCTTCAAGAAGAAGACTGACATGGATGGGAAGGTTCATACTTACAAAGCTAGGCTTGTACCCAAGGATTATAGGCAAGTTCATGGTATTGACTATGATGAGACCTTTTCACCCGTAGCAATGATCAAGTCTATAAGAATTTTGCTTGCCATTGCCACATATCATGACTATGAAATATGGCAGATGGACGTCAAAACCGCTTTCCTGAATGGAAAACTACAAGAGGATGTGTATATGACACAACCAGAAGGTTTTGAACAAGATTCTAAGGTATACAAATTGCAAAGATCCATCTATGGGTTGAAGCAAGCTTCAAGGAGTTGGAATCTCCGTTTTGATGAATCGGTCAAAGAGTTTGGTTTCATCAAGAACGAAGATGAGCCTTGTGTATACAAGAATATTAGTGGGAGCATAGTGCTATTCCTTATTTTATACGTGGATGACATATTGCTCATTGGAAACGACATTCCTACACTTCAGTCTGTGAAGACTTGGTTAGGAAAGTGCTTCGCAATGAAAGATATGGGTGAAGCCGCATATATACTTGGCATTAAGATCTATAGAGATAGATCAAGGAGGCTACTTGGTTTAAGCCAAAGTACATACATTGACAAGGTCATTAGAAGATTCCGTATGGAAAATTCTAAGAGAGGCACCTTGCCCGTGTTACATGGAGTTTCTCTAAGCAAGACTCAATGTCCTAAGACAAAAGATGAGCGTGAGAAAATGAATGATGTTCCATATGCTTCGGCAATTGGGTCCATCATGTATGCCATGATTTGTACTAGGCCGGATGTATCTTATGCTTTGAGCATGACAAGTAGATACCAATCCGACCCTGGCGAAAATCACTGGATAGCTGTAAAAGCGATTCTTAAGTACTTGAGAAGGACTAAAGACTCGTTTTTGGTCTATGGAGGAATGGAAGATGATCTCGTTGTAAATGCTTACACGGATGCAAGCTTCCAAACTGACAAAGATGATAGCCGATCGCAATCAGGTTTTGTGTTTATGTTAAATGGTGGAGCTGTAAGCTGGAAGAGTTCCAAGCAAAGTACAACCGCTGATTCTACAACAGAAGCTGAGTATATTGCTGCATCGGATGCTGCAAAGGAAGCTGTTTGGATTAAGAAGTTCATAACTGAACTTGATGTGGTTCCTAGTATTGCTAATCCAATAGACCTTTATTGCGACAATAATGGTGCTATTGCTCAAGCAAAAGAACCAAGAGCACATCAGAAATCCAAACACATACTTAGGCGTTTTCATATCATTCGAGAGATCGTTGATAGGGGAGACGTAAATATATGCAGAGTACCTACTGATGACAATGTTGCGGACCCGCTAACAAAGGGACTTCCACAAGCTAAGCATGATGGTCATGTTAGGTCCATGGCTATTAGATACATGGGAGATTGGGCCTAGGGCAAGTGGGAGATTGTTGGTAGTGGTGCCCTAGGCACGTTTAATAAACGTTGTAATTGTTATCATTTATTTCATATCAATAAAGAGATGTTTTGATTATTATTGTTGTTCATGTTTACTTATAATAATCTCCGTCCCTAGTACTTGTTAAGCACTAGTATAAAGGCTAAATGATCATAGGATGATCATGTTAGATTTATGGGTACTTGTTTGGAACAAGGTACTGGACATGACCCGCTCTATGAGATTTATGTCATGGTCTATGTCATACATATATCTCATATTAGTTATGTCATTTGAATCCTTAGACATGAAGTTATTATAGTCTTCCACTTGATGAACATTATGTTTGACATATTCAAACGCTACTTTTAACCGAGTGGTTATAAAGGGTATGATTGGCATAATCGGATTCACGTAGGGAAGAATAATAAGCTAAATGGATTTGTCCCTCCTCGGAGAGATGTCAAGCTTGGGCCACTCGTAGGAATGATGTTGATGAAATGTTCGGCCGGACTCAAATGGATTGATTGGATCAATAGCATTTGAATTATCAACATATTCGGAATCGAGAAAGTATTGAACAAAACAAGTTGACTGTTTGACCATGACTTGTGTTCAATGACATCGTGGATAAAGGGATTGTGACATATTCTAAGAGGAATACGAACTTGTATCTAGTTATACTATTTGGGTAGGTATGACGGTTTGCTAGAACCTAATCATATCTTATGGGATCATGTTTGAGCTCATTGCCAACTTAGTATAATCCTAGAGGGTCACACACAATAGAACGAATCTTTAAAAGGACTACATTGGAATTTTGGAAATTCTGGACATCCTGGGAAGTGGGCGACCGCACAGTATGGACTGGGCGGCCGCACAATTATCTTATTTTTGTACCAGTTTTGCTTCAGATAGTTGTGCGGCCGCACAGAGAGTTTTGGGCGGCCGCACAGTACTGTCGGGTGGCAGATTCCTAATTTGATTAGGAAACGAATTTTGGACGGATTTTGACACAAGTTTCCTATTTGGAATAGGTCATGCTTGTGTATAAAAGACCAAATTCGGCCAGCACTCAATGCTAATGATTTTGTGAGTCTCAAAGAGTTTGAGAGAGGGTTTATTTTGTTCCAAGACATTCTTGGTTGAGGAACAAAATAATACACAAAATAAATTCCATATAGTTCTTTTGATTGTGAAAAAGTGTTTCACAATTTGGTCTAGCAACCAAGATCAAAGAAGCTCCTTTGATATTCGTTCGAAGTGTGGATACCGCTAGAGGGTGAAAATCATCATCTTCAAAGTTCGTGTTCAAGCTTTGTGATCGTGATCAAGTCTTCAAACCTCCACCAAAGACCAAGAGAAAATTTGATAGCCATCAAGGGTTAGTTTATTCCTTTATTCTTATGTTGTATTTGATTTAATCATATGAACAGATCCATGGCTTTGGGTTTCTTAAAAAAATTTAAATGCTAAATTCCGCTGCGCATGTTTGATTGAAACCCAACATTCTCGGTCTTAAGCTGGGAAATTTCATCACATG
Organism: Campanula takesimana; assembly: GCA_026119855.1. Lineage (NCBI taxonomy): Eukaryota > Viridiplantae > Streptophyta > Magnoliopsida > Asterales > Campanulaceae > Campanula > Campanula takesimana. Next base: position 81,196 of record JAOWBW010001500.1, on the reverse strand, counting down.
ATAGTGCTAAAGCTTCCTTCATTTTGCCAAATCTACTGATTACCTTTTCAGCTTCTAAGAACAATTTCTCTTGCTTGGCAATGTTTTCATCATGAGTGATTATAGGAATTGGTGCAGTTGGTTCAACTTGTGGTCTGATGTAGTTGCCTTTTCTGAGCTTGCTTCTTGCGCTCAGGTCACATCGAGCAAATAATAACCCACCATCGCTTTGAGCTAGAGTAAGAAATCCTTGTTCAATTAGCTCGCTGATGGTTGGTCCTTTCTTCTTTTTCACTTCTTGAAAGCCCACTGATTTCTTGATAGTCTTATTCAAGACATTCATATCAGGAATATCTTTAGAGAAGTCATCCGAGTCATAATCAACAAATCACCATCATTTGCAACAAAACAAACGAGTCCATCATCAGAATCTTCATCGCTCTTATCGGAGTCTGTTTCAATCCATGTGTTATGCTCATTTGCTGGTGATTCTTCTTCAGCAATCATTCCCTTGTGATGATTGGATCTGGGAGTGAACTTGGGAGTATGATTGCTCTTCCTTTGCATATACTCGAACTTGGGAGTTGGACAGCTTGATGCAAAATGTCCAGGTTTCCTGCAATTAAAACAAACAAGATCTTCTTTTCTCTTTGAATCACTGCTCCTTGTAAACTTTTGAGGAGCTCTGCTTGTAGATCCTGATGCTTTGTTGAAACTGTTGGGTTTTGAGAATTTTCTTAACTTCTGGAATTTCTTCACAAATAAAGCGAAGTCTTCATCATCCATGTCTGTTAGCTCAGAAGTAGAAATTTTGGTGTCAGAACTTTTCTCATCTTGAACAGGCGCAGGCGCAGATACATGCGCTTCCTCTCTATGCGCCACCATTGCTATGGATTTAGATTTTCCTTCAGTTTCACTTATACGCTGAAGTTTGAGTTCATAAACTTTGAGATTTGCATAAAGATTTCTAAGTGTCCAAACATCCAAAGTTCCAGCGTCTTCAAGAGCGCTAGATTTATGAAGATATCTTGATCCAAAGGCTTGGAGGAAATTTACATTCAGATCTTTGTTAGAGAACTTCATGCCAAGTGAAATACATAGATTGATAATTTCACAGTAGCGTTCATATGTTTGTCTTAAGGTTTCACCAGGGAGTTGAGAGAAGTTGTTGAATCTCTTTTGCACTTCATATTTCTTGTTCTCCTTACAAACAGTATCTCCTTCTATATGCTCTTCAATAGCATCCCATAGCTCTTTTTCAGTCCATTCTTCCTTTGGTTTTAGAATGGAGGTTGAGCAGCGTTGGTGCGTGGATTTGGATTCGCTTTCATAGGGTTGTAAGGTCCATAAATCACGGTGTCATGAAGCCTTTCATCGATTGAGGTAAGATGAGTCAAGATGCTGAATTTCCACACGTCAAAGTGATCTTCATCAAAGACTGGAACATGTGTGTAGTTAGCAGTTGCCGAAGGTTTTGAGTTTGCCATATTGAATCGGCACCCAAGCTGTTAAGCTTGAAAAACAGAAAGGTTTTATAAAGGTGTTTGCTCTGATACCACATGTTGGTCCCAGAAGGGCAACAATGGTATGAAAAATGCTAGAGGGGGGGTGAATAGCGTTTTTAAAATTCTTTTCAAACCCTTTTGCAAAGCAATGGCAAATGCGCACAGCTCTTAATTTGACTAAGTATAGCGCGCAGCAAGAGTGTGAAATGCACAGCGGAAGTTTAAAGCAATCACTAATGCGCAGGGAGTATGCGCAGAAGTGTAAATACGCACGCACTAAGTTTTAGGCTAAAGAGTGGCACAAAATGAAACTAAGGCAAATATGCGCACAAACACAATTCAACAGTTCAATGCAATCTACAAAGATCAAACAAAGCAATATTAGTAAAGCTTAAATGTAGAATGCAAAGCAGAATATAAAGACAAGCTATTTGGAGAGGTTCGATCGGGAAAAGATCTACGTCCTCTACCAAGATGGTTAGTCTTGGATTTCTAATGGAGATCTTATTATATGAGAGAGTTACAAGTTACAACGATGAAGAACAAACTAACTCAAAGATCTATAATCTATGAAAAAACAAAATCCTAGACAATAACCGGTGTTTCTCTAGAAGTATGATCGATGAGATCGGAACTTCAAGAGGTGTGTGTGTGTTTTAGAAATCTGGGCTCTTTGAATCTAAGAGATGGAGAGCACGAGATCCTGGTGTTACAAAGGATATAGAGGATCTGAGCTTGGATTGAGTATGAAGGTATGAAGGTTGTTCTTGGGAATTCTGGAAATGATCAAGCAATCTTCAAATCTTCGAAGTTTCTCTTTGAAAGCAAAACTCAAGCAATTCACAAGCAGCATGGAAAATGAGGAAGAGATGGCTATTTATAGTGGAGCTCCAAGAACTAGCCGTTGGGGAGCTTCAGCAAGGACGATGTGTTGTCGCAATGTGATTGGTGCGCAGCTGTCCTTTATAGCCATTGGAGACAAAGCAAGTTGACAGCTTTCAAGAATCTTCTAGAAGGGTGACAGCTATCTTCAATTTGAATTTCAAACATGAGGCGCGTCTCCATCTTGGTGTATGCTGAGTGTGCACGTTTTGTCGTTTGTCCACATCAACACTTTGGCTCATTCCAAAAAGCGTAGTTTGTCATGACGCTTTCCAAGCTATACAAAGGAGGTTAGAAACAAGAGAATTGACTAAGGCAAATCTGCGCTGCGCATGAGATCCATGCGCATAGGAGGCGCAGAGGGTGCTGTGCATGAAGGTCATGCGCATCACACTTGGTCAAATGCACTTGAAACTTCAAATCCAAAGCTTCAGCCCTAAATACTAAGCCTAGTCTATAAAGAGGACTTAGCTAAAAATTGAAGTTATAAAACTTCTTACATAGGGTCCTAAAGTCCTTAAAATAAACTTAGGTGATGGTATCAATCAATTCTAACATAAAGTAGGAGGGTTAAATAATAAGCATACCCAACAAGCTATAAATAATGTTGTATCAATTTTACCTCGAGAGAAGCTTTGTTCAATAAGAAATTTAGATAGAGTGTCATACCATGCTCTTGGAGCTTGCTTGAGTCTATACAAAGCTTTCTTGAGCTTGAAGACATGATGAGGGAATTTTTTGTCTTCAAATCATGGTGGTTAGGCTACATAGACTTCTTCTTGTAGTTCACCATTCAGAAATACACTCTTCACATCCATTTGATATAACTTGATTTTTTTGAAGGGGGCATATGCCAGGAACAATATAATGGCTTCAAGTCTAGCTACAGGGGAAAAGGTTTCATTATAGTCGATCCTTTCTTTTTGCCTATAACCTTGAGCAACCAACCTAGCTTTGTTTCTCGTTATAGTACCATTTTCATCCATCTTGTTTCTGTATACCCATTTGGTTCCAATTACAGTGTGATCTCTGGGTCTTGGAACTAGTGTCCAAACTCTGCATCTTTCAAACTGATTAAGCTCTTCTTGGATTGTAGCTACCCAACTTGGATCACTTAGAGCTTCATCAACCTTCTTCGGTTCCATTTGAGATAACAGTGCAGTTGAGAACAAACTGTGGTTATCTCTATGAGTTAAGCTTCCTCTTGTTTGAACACCAGAATTGATAGGACTGATAACATTAGTAGTTGGATGGTCTCTATGCTCATTAATTTCTGGAGGGAGGTCTTCATGAACCACTATTTCTTGAAGATTTTCTAGAGGGGGCTCTACTTGATAATCATTGAAATCTTCATTGAAGGTGATGAGTGAAAATGGTTCAATGGTTTGAATGGGATCAGATGACAGCGGTTCTGAAGCAACACCACCTGCAGTTTTATTGGGTGATCTGCCTCTCCACAATTCATACGGAGTTTTGTTGTGGACTTTGATGATGAGGGAGTGGTTCTGGGTGAAACATGTTGTATTAATTGCTTCGGTCCAGAAGTACTTGGGAAGCTTGGCTTCTGAAGTCATGGTCTTCCCGGCTTCAATCAAAGTCCTATTCTTTCTTTCCACTACTCCATTTTGTTGTGGGACCCCAGCGGAAAAGAAATTATGATCAATCCCATGATCATCACAATATTGGGCGACACCATTGTTTGTAAATTTGGTTCCATTATCTGAACGCACACTAACAATGTCATCCAATTTTTGAGTTTGGAGCTGTCTAAAGAGAGCGGTTACGATGCCATAAGTATCATCTTTTGAGGCCATCATTTCCACCCATGTATATCTTGAAAAGTCATCAACAACCACCAATGTATAGCGGTTTCCTCCTATACTTGCAGTTGGGATAGGTCTAAATAAGTCCATGTGAAGCAACTGTAAGCAGCGGTTCGTTGACGGCGCGGTTTTGCTGGGGAATGACTGTTTGGGCTGCTTACTAAGCTGGCATGCTTTACATTTCTTATCATGATGGTCAGCCACTTTGGGTAGTCCTTTGATGAGACCATCCCTTTGCAGTTTTGCTAGATACTTGAAGTTCAAGTGGTTGAGCCGCTTATGCCATAACCAGCTGCTTTCACTTATATTTTTGGCTACAAAACAGAGGTCAGCAATAGAAAAATTATTACTCAAATCTATCATATACACATCAGATGTTATGTTGCCAGTCAGTAGTGTAACTCCAGAAGTTGCATCCTTAATGAAACAGTTCATTGATGTAAAGTTGCAGTTCATTCCTTTGTCACAAAACTGAGATATGGAGAGAAGGTTGTGCTTGAGTCCTTCTACTAGTGACACATTTTCATTAGTCACCTTTCCTCGTTTGATTGTTCCATATCCTACGGTTTCTCCTTTCTTGTTGTTACCAAACACTACTGGGGGGGGGGGCTTTCATACTTATGGTATCACAAAGAAGTTCATTATCTCCGGTCATGTGTCGTGAGCAACCACTGTCCAAGTACCAAAGATCCTTCTTCTTCTTTGCATTACCAGCCATAAAGCATAAAATCTGCAAAAATAAAACATGAAAGATTTTGGTCCCCCTTATTCCTTGGGTCCTAGGGTTAGTAGCTTTTTGGGACCCACACCTGTTTGACCTTAGGATTTTTAGGTCCCTTGGCATTGGGTGTGAACCTTAAAAGACAATGACCAGCACCATGACCATAATCGGCACAAATAGCACAATGAATAAATCCTGGTTTAGGTTGCGGTTTTACAAACCCCTTACTGATCTTCGGTTTCTCATTGTTTACTGGGTCAGCGGTTTTAGCTTTGACAAAGATCACTTTTTTGAGCTCAACCTTCCTCTTAGGTGCGGCTTTAGGAAAAATGATAGGAATTTCCTTAAACCGACTAGGAGCGGTTTCATCACTCAATACTACCTTGTCAGCCTCAGCCGCTGTGGATTTTTCTTTCCACTTAGAATCTCTCCCAGTCTGGTTTTTAGGATACTCAAAGAAATAATTTTTCTTCTTACTTTCATTCTTAGAGCCCTTTTTACCAGCATGATTAACTTTGGGACTTTCATTGGTTTGTTTAGGGGGTAACACACCACCTTCGGCCTTAGCATCAAATTTACCACGATACTCTCTGCCATTGTATAGGATATAAAATTTGCATCCAAATATCTTGAAGAAGGCAATTTGGGTGATCTGCCTCTCCACAATTCATATAGAGTTTTGTTATGGACTTTGATGATGAGGGAGTGGTTTTGGGTGAAACATGTTGTATTAATTGCTTCGGCCCAGAAGTACTTGGGAAGTTTGGCTTCTGCAATCATGGTCTTCCCGGCTTCAATCAAAGTCATATTCTTTCTTTCCACTACTCCATTTTGTTGTGGGACCCCAGCGGCAGAGAAATTATGATCAATCCCATGATCATCACAATATTGGGCGACACCATTGTTTGTAAACTCGGTTCCATTATCTGAACGCACACTAACAATGTCATCCAATTTTTGAGTTTGGAGCTGTCTAAAGAGAGCGGTTATGATGCCATAAGTATCATCTTTTGAGGCCATCATTTCCACCCATGTATATCTTGAAAAGTCATCAACAACCACCAATGTATAGCGGTTTCCTCCTATACTTGCGGTTGGGACAGGTCCAAATAAGTCCATGTGAAGCAACTGTAAGCAGCGGTTCGTTGACGGCGCGGTTTTGCTGGGGAATGACTGTTTGGGCTGCTTACCAAGCTGGCATACTTTACATTTCTTATCATGATGGTCAGCCACTTTGGGTAGTCCTTTGATGAGACCATCCCTTTACAGTTTTGCTAGATACTTGAAGCTCAAGTGGCTGAGCCGCTTATGCCATAACCAGCTGATTTCACTTATATTTTTGTCTACAAAACAGAGGTCAGAAATAAAAACAATATTAGTCAAATCTATCATAAATACATCACATGTTATGTTGCCAGTCAGTAGTGTAACTCCGGAAGTTGCATCCTTAATGAAACAGTTCATTGAAGTAAAGTTGTAGTTCAATCCTTTGTCACAAAACTGAGATATGGAGAAAAGGTTGTGCTTGAGTCCTTCTACTAGTGACACATTTTCATTAGTCACCTTTCCTCGTTTGATTGCTCCATATCCTACGGTTTCTCATTTCTTGTTGTTACCAAACACTACTGGGGGGGGGGGCTTTCATACTGATGGTATCACAAAGAAGTTCATTATCTCCGGTCATGTGTCGTGAGCAACCACTGTCCAAGTACCAAAGATCCTTCTTCTTCTTTGCATTACCAGCCATAAAGCATAAAATCTGCAAAAATAAAACATGAAAGATTTTGGTCCCCCTTATTCCTTGGGGGTTAGCAGCTTTTTGGGACCCACACCTGTTTGACCTTAGGATTTTTAGGTCCCTTGGCATTGGGTGTGAACCTTAAAAGACAATGACCAGCACCATGACCATAATCGGCACAAATAGCACAATGAATAAATCCTGGTTTAGGTTGCAGTTTTACAAACCCCTTACTGATCTTCGGTTTCTCATTTTGTACTGGGTCAGAGGTTTTAGCTTTGAAAAAGATCACTTTTTTGAGCTCAACCTTCCTCTTAGGTGCGGCTTTAGGAAAAATGATAGGAATTTCCTTAAACCGACTAGGAGCGGTTTCATCACTCAATACTACCTTGTCAGCCTCAGCCGCTGTGGATTTTTCTTTCCACTTAGAATCTCTCCCAGTCTGGTTTTTAGGATACTCAAAAAAAAAATTTGCTTCTTACTTTCTTGCTTAGAGCCCTTTTTACCAGCATGATTAACTTTGGGACTTTCATTGGTTTGTTTAGGGGGTAACATACCACCTTCGGCACAGAGGCAAGGACACTTGAACCCATCACTAGTTTTGAACACCAATGCACTTTTATCCATAGTAGGAATTTGTGAATTTAGGATTTGTTCCACAGTGACACTAGACTTAGTCCACACATCAGTCACTTTTTGAAGGTCATCCCTTTGTGCGATAAGCTCATGGATTTGGGTTAAGAGTGCCTCGGCTCTATCCTTCAGATAGTGGTTTTCTTCCACAATAGAAGATATCTCAGCAATTTGGAACTTGAGGCTTTCAATTTCCTCCTTGTGGGACTTGCATTCTTTTTGGGAATCTTCGATTTCCGCAGCCATTAATTTATAAGCTCATTTGAGCACAGTGTGTTGTTGACAAATAATATTAGCTAGTTCAAGTACCTGATCATCATGGCTTTGATCTGCTTGAACCTCAGGAAAGCAGTTTGGTGTTGTAGGAGCTTTGCTTGATCTAGACTCAGGAGTCCTTGGTGAAACTGACTTCATTTGTTGATTTGACAGTGGAAGGCTTTTATCAATTTCAAACTTTTCTTCCAATCCCATGAGGCATAGATTTGCCATTTCTTCTTCATCATCACTTTCATCTGAATCAGATCCCATCCATGTCAGCGGTTGATCCCCGTGGTCAGCTACCATTCCTCTTCTCTTGACAAACTTCTTGTTGAATGGTTTCTTTGCTGGTGCGGCTTCATAACGCGGTTTGGGACAACTTGGAGTAAAGTGACTTGGCTGTCTGCAGTTGTAACAGACCAAGTCATCCCTTTTCTTAGGATCTGCAGTCTTGCTGAATCTGGTAGGAGGGACAAACTTTGCAGGGCCTTTGGATGGAAATTGAGATCTGTTGTTCTTCCTGAACTTGGTGTATTTCTTCACATATAAAGCAAATTCTTCATCATCCATGTCATCAAAATCAACTTGACTAGAACATGATGATTGAGATGCTACACTCTGAGAATAAGAACTTTGAGAAGGAGTGTAGGATTGATGAGACTGTTGATAGGTTGATGAGATTAAGGATAGGGTTGATGAGACTGTTGATAATAATCAGAAGGTACGGTTTGAGGATTGTATATGGGTACATTCTGATCAAGAGGTGCGGTTAGCAAGTGGAGGTGAGGTGCGGCTTGATGATGGTCTGGATTGTAAGTTGGAGATGAGGTATTGTTGAATGCGGCTAGAGAGAGGGATTTGAATCTGTTCTCAGTTTCATTAACCTCCTCAAGCTTGAATTCAAAAACCTTAAACATGGCATATAAATGACGAAGATCAAGAGCTTTAAGGTCTTTGTTGTCCTCGATATTCGTTGATTTGATCAGCCATTTCTACTAAGGGCTTCTCATGTTCAAGTCTATATTTGTGTAGACATGTCCAAGAGAAAAACATACATTAACAATATCAATGAACCTCTCATAGCATTGATGAAGAGATTCCTTAGGATCTTTAACAAAGTAGTCAAAGAGTCTTCTCTGTTGATAGAGGCGGTTCTTCTTGGTATCAGTATCTCCTTCCAAAAAGTCAACTATTGCATCCCAAGTTGCCTTTGAGGTTTGGCAGTGCAGCACCTTTGAGTGGGTCCTCAAGTCTATAGCTGACACAAGCATGGACATAGCTTTTCCTTCAAATTCCACATGGTTGTTGGGTTTCGGAGTAACATGCGAAGCGGAAAATAGCATTTGAAATTTTAATAGAAACCCAAAGCCATAGATCCGTTCATATGATTATATCAAATATATAAAATATGAATACTAGAAGACTAACCCTTGATGACTTTGATTTCTAGCCTTTGATCTTGGTGGAGACTTGAAGCTTTGATCACGGACAAGCAAGAACACGAACTTCGAAGATGAAAAGCTTCACCCTCTAGCGGTATCCACATCACGAACGAATATAAAGGAGCTTCTTGATCTTGGTTACTAGACCAAAATTGTGAAACACGTTTTCACAATTAATATGAACTATATGAAATATTATTTGTGTATAATTTTGTTCTTCAATCTAGGATCTCTTAGAACAAAATAATTCTCTCAATACTCTTTGGAAGCTTGCACAAATATATGTATGTATTCTGGCCAAATTAGAGTTGTTTATATACAAGTTAGACCTATTCCAAATAGGTAAGTTGTGTCTAAACCCGCAAGGAATCGCAATTAGGAAATTCCAAAACATGTCCCAAATATGTTTCCAAATTGAATCAGGAAACCAATCCCGACAAACTGTGCGGCCGCCCAAAACCAACTGTGCGGTCGCACACTCAACCTGGAATGATTCTGGTACAAGTTGAGCCAAACTGTGCGGCCGCCCAAGATTTTCTGTGCGGTTGCACACTTGCTCCAGTCTCCCTTAATTTCCAAAATCCTTCAAAGGTCCTTCGACCCAATATTCCAATATAGTCCTTTTTAGGATTCGTTCTATTGTGTGTGACCCTCTAGGATTATACTAAGTTGGCAATGTGTTCAAACATGAAACCATAAGATATGATTAGGTTCTAGCAAACCGTCATACCTACCCAAATAGTACAACTAGATACAAGTTCGCATTCCATTTAGAATATGTCACAATCCTTTTGTCCATGATGGCATTGAACACAAGTCATGGTCAACAAGTCAACTTGTCTTTGTCCAATACTTTCTCGATTCCGAATATGTTGATATTCCAAATGACATTGATCCAATCAATTCATTTGAGTCCGGCCGAACATTTTCATCAACATCATTCCTACGAGAGGCCCAAGCTTGACATCTCTCCGAAGAGGGACAAGCAAGAACACGAACTTCGAAGATGAAAAGCTTCACCCTCTAGCGGTATCCACATCACGAACGAATATAAAGGAGCTTCTTGATCTTGGTTACTAGACCAAAATTGTGAAACACGTTTTCACAATTAATATGAACTATATGAAATATTATTTGTGTATAATTTTGTTCTTCAATCTAGGATCTCTTAGAACAAAATAATTCTCTCAATACTCTTTGGAAGCTTGCACAAATATATGTATGTATTCTGGCCAAATTAGAGTTGTTTATATACAAGTTAGACCTATTCCAAATAGGTAAGTTGTGTCTAAACCCGCAAGGAATCGCAATTAGGAAATTCCAAAACATGTCCCAAATATGTTTCCAAATTGAATCAGGAAACCAATCCCGACAAACTGTGCGGCCGCCCAAAACCAACTGTGCGGTCGCACACTCAACCTGGAATGATTCTGGTACAAGTTGAGCCAAACTGTGCGGCCGCCCAAGATTTTCTGTGCGGTTGCACACTTGCTCCAGTCTCCCTTAATTTCCAAAATCCTTCAAAGGTCCTTCGACCCAATATTCCAATATAGTCCTTTTTAGGATTCGTTCTATTGTGTGTGACCCTCTAGGATTATACTAAGTTGGCAATGTTTTCAAACATGAAACCATAAGATATGATTAGGTTCTAGCAAACCGTCATACCTACCCAAATAGTACACCTAGATACAAGTTCGTATTCCATTTAGAATATGTCACAATCCTTTTGTCCATGATGTCATTGAACACAAGTCATGGTCAACAAGTCAACTTGTCTTTGTTCAATACTTTCTCGATTCCGAATATGTTGATATTCCAAATGACATTGATCCAATCAATTCATTTGAGTCCGGCCGAACATTTTCATCAACATCATTCCTACGAGAGGCCCAAGCTTGACATCTCTCCGAAGAGGGACAAGCATGAACACGAACTTCGAAGATGAAAAGCTTCACCCTCTAGCGGTATCCACATCACGAACGAATATAAAGGAGCTTCTTGATCTTGGTTACTAGACCAAAATTGTGAAACACGTTTTCACAATTAATATGAACTATATGAAATATTATTTGTGTATAATTTTGTTCTTCAATCTAGGATCTCTTAGAACAAAATAATTCTCCCAATACTCTTTGGAAGCTTGCACAAATATATGTATGTATTCTGGCCAAATTAGAGTTGTTTATATACAAGTTAGACCTATTCCAAATAGGTAACTTGTGTCTAAATCCGCAAGGAATCGCAATTAGGAAATTCCAAAACATGTCCCAAATATGTTTCCAAATTGAATCAGGAAACCAATCCCGACAAACTGTGCGGCCGCCCAAAACCAACTGTGCGGTCGCACACTCAGCCTGGAATGATTCTGGTACAAGTTGAGCCAAACTGTGCGGCCGCCCAAGATTTTCTGTGCGGTTGCACACTTGCTCCAGTCTCCCTTAATTTCCAAAATCCTTCAAAGGTCCTTCGACCCAATATTCCAATATAGTCCTTTTTAGGATTCGTTCTATTGTGTGTGACCCTCTAGGATTATACTAAGTTGGCAATGTGTTCAAACATGAAACCATAAGATATGATTAGGTTCTAGCAAACCGTCATACCTACCCAAATAGTACAACTAGATACAAGTTCGCATTCCATTTAGAATATGTCACAATCCTTTTGTCCATGATGGCATTGAACACAAGTCATGGTCAACAAGTCAACTTGTCTTTGTCCAATACTTTCTCGATTCCGAATATGTTGATATTCCAAATGACATTGATCCAATCAATTCATTTGAGTCCGGCCGAACATTTTCATCAACATCATTCCTACGAGAGGCCCAAGCTTGACATCTCTCCGAAGAGGGATAAGCAAGAACACGAACTTCGAAGATGAAAAGCTTCACCCTCTAGCGGTATCCACATCACGAACGAATATAAAGGAGCTTCTTGATCTTGGTTACTAGACCAAAATTGTGAAACACGTTTTCACAATTAATATGAACTATATGAAATATTATTTGTGTATAATTTTGTTCTTCAATCTAGGATCTCTTAGAACAAAATAATTCTCTCAATACTCTTTGGAAGCTATCACAAATATATGTATGTATTCTGGCCAAATTAGAGTTGTTTATATACAAGTTAGACCTATTCCAAATAGGTAACTTGTGTCTAAACCCGCAAGGAATCGCAATTAGGAAATTCCAAAACATGTCCCAAATATGTTTCCAAATTGAATCAGGAAACCAATCCCGACAAACTGTGCGGCCGGCCAAAACCAACTGTGCGGTCGCACACTCAACCTGGAATGATTCTGGTACAAGTTGAGCCAAACTGTGCGGCCGCCCAAGATTTTCTGTGCGGTTGCACACTTGCTCCAGTCTCCCTTAATTTCCAAAATCCTTCAAAGGTCCTTCGACCCAATATTCCAATATAGTCCTTTTTAGGATTCGTTCTATTGTGTGTGACCCTCTAGGATTATACTAAGTTGGCAATGTGTTCAAACATGAAACCATAAGATATGATTAGGTTCTAGCAAACCGTCATACCTACCCAAATAGTACAACTAGATACAAGTTCGCATTCCATTTAGAATATGTCACAATCCTTTTGTCCATGATGGCATTGAACACAAGTCATGGTCAACAAGTCAACTTGTCTTTGTCCAATACTTTCTCGATTCCGAATATGTTGATATTCCAAATGACATTGATCCAATCAATTCATTTGAGTCCGGCCGAACATTTTCATCAACATCATTCCTACGAGAGGCCCAAGCTTGACATCTCTCCGAAGAGGGACAAGCAAGAACACGAACTTCGAAGATGAAAAGCTTCACCCTCTAGCGGTATCCACATCACGAACGAATATAAAGGAGCTTCTTGATCTTGGTTACTAGACCAAAATTGTGAAACACGTTTTCACAATTAATATGAACTATATGAAATATTATTTGTGTATAATTTTGTTCTTCAATCTAGGATCTCTTAGAACAAAATAATTCTCTCAATACTCTTTGGAAGCTTGCACAAATATATGTATGTATTCTGGCCAAATTAGAGTTGTTTATATACAAGTTAGACCTATTCCAAATAGGTAACTTGTGTCTAAACCCGCAAGGAATCGCAATTAGGAAATTCCAAAACATGTCCCAAATATGTTTCCAAATTGAATCAGGAAACCAATCCCGACAAACTGTGCGGCCGCCCAAAACCAACTGTGCGGTCGCACACTCAGCCTGGAATGATTCTGGTACAAGTTGAGCCAAACTGTGCGGCCGCCCAAGATTTTCTGTGCGGTTGCACACTTGCTCCAGTCTCCCTTAATTTCCAAAATCCTTCAAAGGTCCTTCGACCCAATATTCCAATATAGTCCTTTTTAGGATTCGTTCTATTGTGTGTGACCCTCTAGGATTATACTAAGTTGGCAATGTGTTCAAACATGAAACCATAAGATATGATTAGGTTCTAGCAAACCGTCATACCTACCCAAATAGTACAACTAGATACAAGTTCGCATTCCATTTAGAATATGTCACAATCCTTTTGTCCATGATGGCATTGAACACAAGTCATGGTCAACAAGTCAACTTGTCTTTGTCCAATACTTTCTCGATTCCGAATATGTTGATATTCCAAATGACATTGATCCAATCAATTCATTTGAGTCCGGCCGAACATTTTCATCAACATCATTCCTACGAGAGGCCCAAGCTTGACATCTCTCCGAAGAGGGACAAGCAAGAACACGAACTTCGAAGATGAAAAGCTTCACCCTCTAGCGGTATCCACATCACGAACGAATATAAAGGAGCTTCTTGATCTTGGTTACTAGACCAAAATTGTGAAACACGTTTTCACAATTAATATGAACTATATGAAATATTATTTGTGTATAATTTTGTTCTTCAATCTAGGATCTCTTAGAACAAAATAATTCTCTCAATACTCTTTGGAAGCTTGCACAAATATATGTATGTATTCTGGCCAAATTAGAGTTGTTTATATACAAGTTAGACCTATTCCAAATAGGTAACTTGTGTCTAAACCCGCAAGGAATCGCAATTAGGAAATTCCAAAACATGTCCCAAATATGTTTCCAAATTGAATCAGGAAACCAATCCCGACAAACTGTGCGGCCGCCCAAAACCAACTGTGCGGTCGCACACTCAGCCTGGAATGATTCTGGTACAAGTTGAGCCAAACTGTGCGGCCGCCCAAGATTTTCTGTGCGGTTGCACACTTGCTCCAGTCTCCCTTAATTTCCAAAATCCTTCAAAGGTCCTTCGACCCAATATTCCAATATAGTCCTTTTTAGGATTCGTTCTATTGTGTGTGACCCTCTAGGATTATACTAAGTTGGCAATGTGTTCAAACATGAAACCATAAGATATGATTAGGTTCTAGCAAACCGTCATACCTACCCAAATAGTACAACTAGATACAAGTTCGCATTCCATTTAGAATATGTCACAATCCTTTTGTCCATGATGGCATTGAACACAAGTCATGGTCAACAAGTCAACTTGTCTTTGTCCAATACTTTCTCGATTCCGAATATGTTGATATTCCAAATGACATTGATCCAATCAATTCATTTGAGTCCGGCCGAACATTTTCATCAACATCATTCCTACGAGAGGCCCAAGCTTGACATCTCTCCGAAGAGGGACAAGCAAGAACACGAACTTCGAAGGTGAAAAGCTTCACCCTCTAGCGGTATCCACATCACGAACGAATATAAAGGAGCTTCTTGATCTTGGTTACTAGACCAAAATTGTGAAACACGTTTTCACAATTAATATGAACTATATGAAATATTATTTGTGTATAATTTTGTTCTTCAATCTAGGATCTCTTAGAACAAAATAATTCTCTCAATACTCTTTGGAAGCTTGCACAAATATATGTATGTATTCTGGCCAAATTAGAGTTGTTTATATACAAGTTAGACCTATTCCAAATAGGTAACTTGTGTCTAAACCCGCAAGGAATCGCAATTAGGAAATTCCAAAACATGTCCCAAATATGTTTCCAAATTGAATCAGGAAACCAATCCCGACAAACTGTGCGGCCGCCCAAAACCAACTGTGCGGTCGCACACTCAACCTGGAATGATTCTGGTACAAGTTGAGCCAAACTGTGCGGCCGCCCAAGATTTTCTGTGCGGTTGCACACTTGCTCCAGTCTCCCTTAATTTCCAAAATCCTTCAAAGGTCCTTCGACCCAATATTCCAATATAGTCCTTTTTAGGATTCGTTCTATTGTGTGTGACCCTCTAGGATTATACTAAGTTGGCAATGTGTTCAAACATGAAACCATAAGATATGATTAGGTTCTAGCAAACCGTCATACCTACCCAAATAGTACAACTAGATACAAGTTCGCATTCCATTTAGAATATGTCACAATCCTTTTGTCCATGATGGCATTGAACACAAGTCATGGTCAACAAGTCAACTTGTCTTTGTCCAATACTTTCTCGATTCCGAATATGTTAATATTCCAAATGACATTGATCCAATCAATTCATTTGAGTCCGGCCGAACATTTTCATCAACATCATTCCTACGAGAGGCCCAAGCTTGACATCTCTCCGAAGAGGGACAAGCAAGAACACGAACTTCGAAGATGAAAAGCTTCACCCTCTAGCGGTATCCACATCACGAACGAATATAAAGGAGCTTCTTGATCTTGGTTACTAGACCAAAATTGTGAAACACGTTTTCACAATTAATATGAACTATATGAAATATTATTTGTGTATAATTTTGTTCTTCAATCTAGGATCTCTTAGAACAAAATAATTCTCTCAATACTCTTTGGAAGCTTGCACAAATATATGTATGTATTCTGGCCAAATTAGAGTTGTTTATATACAAGTTAGACCTATTCCAAATAGGTAACTTGTGTCTAAACCCGCAAGGAATCGCAATTAGGAAATTCCAAAACATGTCCCAAATATGTTTCCAAATTGAATCAGGAAACCAATCCCGACAAACTGTGCGGCCGCCCAAAACCAACTGTGCGGTCGCACACTCAGCCTAGAATGATTCTGGTACAAGTTGAGCCAAACTGTGCGGCCGCCCAAGATTTTCTGTGCGGTTGCACACTTGCTCCAGTCTCCCTTAATTTCCAAAATCCTTCAAAGGTCCTTCGACCCAATATTCCAATATAGTCCTTTTTAGGATTCGTTCTATTGTGTGTGACCCTCTAGGATTATACTAAGTTGGCAATGTGTTCAAACATGAAACCATAAGATATGATTAGGTTCTAGCAAACCGTCATACCTACCCAAATAGTACAACTAGATACAAGTTCGCATTCCATTTAGAATATGTCACAATCCTTTTGTCCATGATGGCATTGAACACAAGTCATGGTCAACAAGTCAACTTGTCTTTGTCCAATACTTTCTCGATTCCGAATATGTTGATATTCCAAATGACATTGATCCAATCAATTCATTTGAGTCCGGCCGAACATTTTCATCAACATCATTCCTACGAGAGGCCCAAGCTTGACATCTCTCCGAAGAGGGACAAGCAAGAACACGAACTTCGAAGATGAAAAGCTTCACCCTCTAGCGGTATCCACATCACGAACGAATATAAAGGAGCTTCTTGATCTTGGTTACTAGACCAAAATTGTGAAACACGTTTTCACAATTAATATGAACTATATGAAATATTATTTGTGTATAATTTTGTTCTTCAATCTAGGATCTCTTAGAACAAAATAATTCTCTCAATACTCTTTGGAAGCTTGCACAAATATATGTACATATTCTGGCCAAATTAGAGTTGTTTATATACAAGTTAGACCTATTCCAAATAGGTAACTTGTGTCTAAACCCGCAAGGAATCGCAATTAGGAAATTCCAAAACATGTCCCAAATATGTTTCCAAATTGAATCAGGAAACCAATCCCGACAAACTGTGCGGCCGCCCAAAACCAACTGTGCGGTCGCACACTCAACCTGGAATGATTCTGGTACAAGTTGAGCCAAACTGTGCGGCCGCCCAAGATTTTCTGTGCGGTTGCACACTTGCTCCAGTCTCCCTTAATTTCCAAAATCCTTCAAAGGTCCTTCGACCCAATATTCCAATATAGTCCTTTTTAGGATTCGTTCTATTGTGTGTGACCCTCTAGGATTATACTAAGTTGGCAATGTGTTCAAACATGAAACCATAAGATATGATTAGGTTCTAGCAAACCGTCATACCTACCCAAATAGTACAACTAGATACAAGTTCGCATTCCATTTAGAATATGTCACAATCCTTTTGTCCATGATGGCATTGAACACAAGTCATGGTCAACAAGTCAACTTGTCTTTGTCCAATACTTTCTCGATTCCGAATATGTTGATATTCCAAATGACATTGATCCAATCAATTCATTTGAGTCCGGCCGAACATTTTCATCAACATCATTCCTACGAGAGGCCCAAGCTTGACATCTCTCCGAAGAGGGACAAGCAAGAACACGAACTTCGAAGATGAAAAGCTTCACCCTCTAGCGGTATCCACATCACGAACGAATATAAAGGAGCTTCTTGATCTTGGTTACTAGACCAAAATTGTGAAACACGTTTTCACAATTAATATGAACTATATGAAATATTATTTATGTATAATTTTGTTCTTCAATCTAGGATATCTTAGAACAAAATAATTCTCTCAATACTCTTTGGAAGCTTGCACAAATATATGTATGTATTCTGGCCAAATTAGAGTTGTTTATATACAAGTTAGACCTATTCCAAATAGGTAACTTGTGTCTAAACCCGCAAGGAATCGCAATTAGGAAATTCCAAAACATGTCCCAAATATGTTTCCAAATTGAATCAGGAAACCAATCCCGACAAACTGTGCGGCCGCCCAAAACCAACTGTGCGGTCGCACACTCAACCTGGAATGATTCTGGTACAAGTTGAGCCAAACTGTGCGGCCGCCCAAGATTTTCTGTGCGGTTGCACACTTGCTCCAGTCTCCCTTAATTTCCAAAATCCTTCAAAGGTCCTTCGACCCAATATTCCAATATAGTCCTTTTTAGGATTCGTTCTATTGTGTGTGACCCTCTAGGATTATACTAAGTTGCCAATGTGTTCAAACATGAAACCATAAGATATGATTAGGTTCTAGCAAACCGTCATACCTACCCAAATAGTACAACTAGATACAAGTTCGCATTCCATTTAGAATATGTCACAATCCTTTTGTCCATGATGTCATTGAACACAAGTCATGGTCAACAAGTCAACTTGTCTTTGTTCAATACTTTCTCGATTCCGAATATGTTGATATTCCAAATGACATTGATCCAATCAATTCATTTGAGTCCGGCCGAACATTTTCATCAACATCATTCCTACGAGAGGCCCAAGCTTGACATCTCTCCGAAGAGGGACAAGCAAGAACACGAACTTCGAAGATGAAAAGCTTCACCCTCTAGCGGTATCCACATCACGAACGAATATAAAGGAGCTTCTTGATCTTGGTTACTAGACCAAAATTGTGAAACACGTTTTCACAATTAATATGAACTATATGAAATATTATTTATGTATAATTTTGTTCTTCAATCTAGGATATCTTAGAACAAAATAATTCTCTCAATACTCTTTGGAAGCTTGCACAAATATATGTATGTATTCTGGCCAAATTAGAGTTGTTTATATACAAGTTAGACCTATTCCAAATAGGTAAGTTGTGTCTAAACCCGCAAGGAATCGCAATTAGGAAATTCCAAAACATGTCCCAAATATGTTTCCAAATTGAATCAGGAAACCAATCCCGACAAACTGTGCGGCCGCCCAAAACCAACTGTGCGGTCGCACATTCAACCTGGAATGATTCTGGTACAAGTTGAGCCAAACTGTGCGGCCGCCCAAGATTTTCTGTGCGGTTGCACACTTGATCCAGTCTCCCTTAATTTCCAAAATCCTTCAAAGGTCCTTCGACCCAATATTCCAATATAGTCCTTTTTAGGATTCGTTCTATTGTGTGTGACCCTCTAGGATTATACTAAGTTGGCAATGTGTTCAAACATGAAACCATAAGATATGATTAGGTTCTAGCAAACCGTCATACCTACCCAAATAGTACAACTAGATACAAGTTCGCATTCCATTTAGAATATGTCACAATCCTTTTGTCCATGATGTCATTGAACACAAGTCATGGTCAACAAGTCAACTTGTCTTTGTCCAATACTTTCTCGATTCCGAATATGTTGATATTCCAAATGACATTGATCCAATCAATTCATTTGAGTCCGGCCGAACATTTTCATCAACATCATTCCTACGAGAGGCCCAAGCTTGACATCTCTCCGAAGAGGGACAAGCAAGAACACGAACTTCGAAGATGAAAAGCTTCACCCTCTAGCGGTATCCACATCACGAACGAATATAAAGGAGCTTCTTGATCTTGGTTACTAGACCAAAATTGTGAAACACGTTTTCACAATTAATATGAACTATATGAAATATTATTTGTGTATAATTTTGTTCTTCAATCTAGGATCTCTTAGAACAAAATAATTCTCTCAATACTCTTTGGAAGCTTGCACAAATATATGTATGTATTCTGGCCAAATTAGAGTTGTTTATATACAAGTTAGACCTATTCCAAATAGGTAACTTGTGTCTAAACCCGCAAGGAATCGCAATTAGGAAATTCCAAAACATGTCCCAAATATGTTTCCAAATTGAATCAGGAAACCAATCCCGACAAACTGTGCGGCCGCCCAAAACCAACTGTGCGGTCGCACACTCAACCTGGAATGATTCTGGTACAAGTTGAGCCAAACTGTGCGGCCGCCCAAGATTTTCTGTGCGGTTGCACACTTGCTCCAGTCTCCCTTAATTTCCAAAATCCTTCAAAGGTCCTTCGACCCAATATTCCAATATAGTCCTTTTTAGGATTCGTTCTATTGTGTGTGACCCTCTAGGATTATACTAAGTTGGCAATGTGTTCAAACATGAAACCATAAGATATGATTAGGTTCTAGCAAACCGTCATACCTACCCAAATAGTACAACTAGATACAAGTTCGCATTCCATTTAGAATATGTCACAATCCTTTTGTCCATGATGTCATTGAACACAAGTCATGGTCAACAAGTCAACTTGTCTTTGTCCAATACTTTCTCGATTCCGAATATGTTGATATTCCAAATGACATTGATCCAATCAATTCATTTGAGTCCGGCCGAACATTTTCATCAACATCATTCCTACGAGAGGCCCAAGCTTGACATCTCTCCGAAGAGGGACAAGCAAGAACACGAACTTCGAAGATGAAAAGCTTCACCCTCTAGCGGTATCCACATCACGAACGAATATAAAGGAGCTTCTTGATCTTGGTTACTAGACCAAAATTGTGAAACACGTTTTCACAATTAATATGAACTATATGAAATATTATTTATGTATAATTTTGTTCTTCAATCTAGGATATCTTAGAACAAAATAATTCTCTCAATACTCTTTGGAAGCTTGCACAAATATATGTATGTATTCTGGCCAAATTAGAGTTGTTTATATACAAGTTAGACCTATTCCAAATAGGTAAGTTGTGTCTAAACCCGCAAGGAATCGCAATTAGGAAATTCCAAAACATGTCCCAAATATGTTTCCAAATTGAATCAGGAAACCAATCCCGACAAACTGTGCGGCCGCCCAAAACCAACTGTGCGGTCGCACACTCAACCTGGAATGATTCTGGTACAAGTTGAGCCAAACTGTGCGGCCGCCCAAGATTTTCTGTGCGGTTGCACACTTGCTCCAGTCTCCCTTAATTTCCAAAATCCTTCAAAGGTCCTTCGACCCAATATTCCAATATAGTCCTTTTTAGGATTCGTTCTATTGTGTGTGACCCTCTAGGATTATACTAAGTTGGCAATGTGTTCAAACATGAAACCATAAGATATGATTAGGTTCTAGCAAACCGTCATACCTACCCAAATAGTACAACTAGATACAAGTTCGCATTCCATTTAGAATATGTCACAATCCTTTTGTCCATGATGTCATTGAACACAAGTCATGGTCAACAAGTCAACTTGTCTTTGTCCAATACTTTCTCGATTCCGAATATGTTGATATTCCAAATGACATTGATCCAATCAATTCATTTGAGTCCGGCCGAACATTTTCATCAACATCATTCCTACGAGAGGCCCAAGCTTAACATCTCTCCGAAGAGGGACAAGCAAGAACACGAACTTCGAAGATGAAAAGCTTCACCCTCTAGCGGTATCCACATCACGAACGAATATAAAGGAGCTTCTTGATCTTGGTTACTAGACCAAAATTGTGAAACACGTTTTCACAATTAATATGAACTATATGAAATATTATTTGTGTATAATTTTGTTCTTCAATCTAGGATCTCTTAGAACAAAATAATTCTCTCAATACTCTTTGGAAGCTTGCACAAATATATGTATGTATTCTGGCCAAATTAGAGTTGTTTATATACAAGTTAGACCTATTCCAAATAGGTAACTTGTGTCTAAACCCGCAAGGAATCGCAATTAGGAAATTCCAAAACATGTCCCAAATATGTTTCCAAATTGAATCAGGAAACCAATCCCGACAAACTGTGCGGCCGCCCAAAACCAACTGTGCGGTCGCACACTCAACCTGGAATGATTCTGGTACAAGTTGAGCCAAACTGTGCGGCCGCCCAAGATTTTCTGTGCGGTTGCACACTTGCTCCAGTCTCCCTTAATTTCCAAAATCCTTCAAAGGTCCTTCGACCCAATATTCCAATATAGTCCTTTTTAGGATTCGTTCTATTGTGTGTGACCCTCTAGGATTATACTAAGTTGGCAATGTGTTCAAACATGAAACCATAAGATATGATTAGGTTCTAGCAAACCGTCATACCTACCCAAATAGTACAACTAGATACAAGTTCGCATTCCATTTAGAATATGTCACAATCCTTTTGTCCATGATGTCATTGAACACAAGTCATGGTCAACAAGTCAACTTGTCTTTGTTCAATACTTTCTCGATTCCGAATATGTTGATATTCCAAATGACATTGATCCAATCAATTCATTTGAGTCCGGCCGAACATTTTCATCAACATCATTCCTACGAGAGGCCCAAGCTTGACATCTCTCCGAAGAGGGACAAATCCATCATAGCTTATTATTCTTCCCTACATGAATCCGATTATGCCAATCATACCCTTTATAACTACCCGGTTAAAGATAGCGTTTGAATATGTCAAACATAATGTTCATCAAGTGGAAGACTATAATAACTACATGTCTAAGGATTCAAATGACATAACTATTATGAGATATATATATGACATTGACCATGATATAGATCTCATAAAGTGGGTCATGTCCAATACCTAACAAGTACCCATAAATCTAACATGATCATCCCATAATCATTTAGCCTTTATACTAATACCAAACAAGTACTAGGGATGGAGATTATTATAAGTAAACAAGAACAACAATAATAATCAAAACATCTCTTTATTGATATGAAATAAATGATAACAATTACAACGTTTATTAAATGTGCCTAGGGCACCAACACCAAAAATCTCCCACTTTCCCTAGGCCCAATCTCCCATGTATCTAATACCCATGGACCTAACATGACCATCATGTTTAGCTTGTGGAAGTCCCTTTGTTAGCGGGTCCGCGACATTGTCATCAATAGGTACTCTGCATATATTTACGTCTCCCCTATCAACGATCTCTCGAATGATATGAAAACGCCTAAGTATGTGTTTGGATTTCTGATGTGCTCTTGGTTCCTTTGCTTGAGCAATAGCACCATTATTATCGCAATAAAGGTCTATTGGATTAGCAATACTAGGAACCACTTCAAGTTCAGCGATGAACTTCTTAATCCAAACAGCTTCCTTTGCAGCATCCGATGCAGCAATATACTCAGCTTCCGTTGTAGAATAAGCGGTTGTACTTTGCTTGGAACTCTTCCACCTTACAGCTCCACCATTTAACATAAACACAAAACTCGATTGTGATCGACTGTCGTCTCTGTCGGTTTGGAAGCTTGCATCTGTGTAAGCATTTACAATGAGATCATCTTCCATTCCTCCATAGACCAAAAACGAATCTTTAGTCCTTCTTAAGTACTTAAGAATCGCTTTTACAGCCATCCAGTGATTTTTACCGGGGTCGGATTGGTATCTACTTGTCATGCTCAAAGCATAAGATACATCCGGCCTAGTACATATCATGGCATACATGATGGACCCAATTGCCGAGGCATATGGAACATCATTCATTTTCTCACACTCATCTTTTGTCTTAGGACATTGAGTCTTGCTTAGAAAAACTCCATGTAACACAGGCAAGGTTCCTCTCTTAGAATTTTCCATGCGTATGTACTTTGGCTTAAACCAATTAGCTTCCTAGATCTATCTCTGTAGATCTTAATGCCAAGTACATATGCGGCTTCACCCATATCTTTCATTGTGAAACACTTTCCTAACCAAGTCTTTACAGACTGAAGTGTTGGAATGTCGTTTCCAATGAGTAATATGTCATCCACATATAAAATAAGGAATAGCACTATGCTCCCACTAATCTTCTTGTACACACAAGGTTCATCTTCGTTCTTGATGAAGCCAAACTCTTTGACTGATTCATCAAAATAGAGATTCCAACTCCTAGAAGCTTGCTTCAATCCATAGATGGATCTTTGCAATTTGTATACCTTAGAATCTTGTTCAAAACCTTCTGGTTGTGTCATATACACATCCTCTTGTAGTTTTCCATTTAGGAAAGCGGTTTTGACATCCATTTGCCATATTTCATAGTCATGATATGCGGCAATGGCAAGCAAAATTCTTATAGACTTGATCGTTGCTACGGGTGAAAAGGTTTCATCATAGTCAATACCATGAACTTGCCTATAACCTTTCGCTACAAGCCTAGCTTTATAAGTATGAACCTTCCCATCCATGTTAGTCTTCTTCTTGAAGACCCATTTGCATCCTATGGTTTTAACACCTTCGGGCGCATCAATCAAGTTCCAAACTTGATTATCTTGCATGGATTGTAATTCGGATTCCATGGCTCCAAGCCACTTATTCGAATCAGGAGAAGACATCGCCTCTTGGTAGGTGGTCGGTTCATCATCTTCAATGATTTTTCCACCTCATTACTATCCGTTACGAGAAACCCATATCTCTCGGGCTCGGATCGTAACCTACCAGATCTGCGATTTTCTTGTGTATTCTGAACAGGTTCCACAATTCCTTGTGGTTCTTGTTCTTGTTCCACTATCGGTTCAATGTCATTTTATGGGTCTCGAATTTCTTCAAGATTTATTTTACTCCCACTGATTTCTTTGGAGAGAAACTCTTTCTCTAGAAAGATACCATTTCGGGCAACAAAGACTTTGTTGTCCGTTCGGTTGTAAAAGTAATATCCTTTAGTTTCCTTAGGATATCCCACGAAAATACATTTATCAGATTTGTGTGCTAGTTTGTCGGAGACAAGTCTTTTGACAAAAGCTTCGCAACCCCAAATCCTCATGAAAGACAAACAAGTTTTCTTTCCGCTCCACATTTCATATGGAGTCTTTTGAACCGATTTAGTTGGAACATGATTTAGTGTGAAAGCAGCGCTTTCTAGAGCATAACCCCAAAAGGATAAAGGAAGATCAACTTGACTCATCATTGATCGAACCATGTCCAACAAAGTCCGATTCCTCCTCTCGGACACACCATTCCATTGTGGTGTTCCGGGTGGAGTCAATTGTGAAATTATTCCACAATTCTTTAGATGATAATCAAATTCATGGCTTAAGTATTCTCCACCTCAATCCGATTGAAGTGCCTTAATACTTTTGCCAAGTTGTTTTTCTACTTCATTTTGAAATATTCTAAATATCTCAAATGCTTCACTTTTATGTTTCATTAGGTAAACATACCCAAATCTACTATAATCATCGGTGAAGGTTATGAAGTATTGAAATCCTCCCCTAACATTGCTACTTAATGGTCCACATACATCGGAATGTATCAACCCCAATAAGTCGCTTGCCCTTTCACCTAGCTTGGTAAAAGGTGTCTTAGTCATTTTTCCAAGAAGACACGACTCACAAGTATCATATGACTCAAGGTCACATGAACCCAAAACTTCGTCCCCATGGAGTTTTGAGATACGCTTCTCATTAATATGACCAAGACGGCAATGCCACAAATAAGTATGATTTACATCATTAGGTTTAGATTTCTTATTTACATGATAGATATTATCATTATTTTCATTCTTGACATCCAAGACATAAAAGCCATTAAATGAATTAGCAATACCATAAAGCACATCATTTAAATAAATAGAAAATCTCTTATTGTCAATAAGAAACTTAAAACCTTCATTATCCAAACAAGAAATTGAAATAATATTTCTACTTAAATCTGGTACATATTAGCAATTGTTCAAAACAAGTATTAAACCGGAAGGTAAAGTGACTTCATAAGTTCCTACGGCTAATGCAGCAACTCTTGCTCCATTCCCCACGCGTAGGTCCACTTCACCCTCTTTAAACAGTCTCCTATTCTTTAGTCCCTGTATATTTAAACAAATGTGAGAACCACATCCGGTATCCAATACCCAAGAATCAGTGGTAGAAAGGAGAATATCTATCATATAGATACCTGAAGTCGACGCAGTCCCACTGCTCTTCTTATTCTTTTGCTCTTCCTTAAAAGCCTTGCAATTGCGTTTCCAATGACCAATTTCTTGACAATGGAAACAGATTGCATCCTTTTGTGAATCGGGTTTTGCCTCAGAAGCCTTGGCAACCTTTGCCTTGCTTATCTTGGGTTTGACAACTTTTTTACCCTTTCCTTTGGCACTAGCCTTCTTCCCATCATGAACTAAGAGCACAGGAGAACTTTTCTCCACAATCTTCATCTCTGCAGTTTTAAGCATACCATGCAACTCGGAGAGATTCTTATCCATTCCATGCATGTTATAATTCATCACAAACTGATTATAACACTTGTTGCCCTTCACTCATTTTGCAAGAAGTGAATGCAACAATGGTCTTGTACCTCTCTTGCCTAGCTTGCTCTTGAAACATGGCTCTTAACTCCACGCCTATCTCATAGGCTTCCAAATATTCCAAACTTTGTTGGAGTTTTGAGCACATAGTAGCAAGCATGAGACAACTTACATCTCTAGAATCATTACGATGTTTCTTGTAACTGTCTCTTTCTTCCCTAGGGGCAGTAGGCTCTGGTTCATCAGGAAGTGGCCCATCGAGAATGTACAACTTATCTTCTTGCCTAATAACAATTCTTAGGCTACGGATCCAATCCATAAAGTTCATACCATTCTCTTGGAGCTTATCCTTCTCAAGGATTGATCGCAACGAAATTGATTGAGTGTTAGTAGTCATTATCTACAATTATGCAAAATTTCCAAAATTAATAAGTATCATTTTTTCATTAAAGAAATAAACAATGTATTTTCCAAAAATACTCCCACTAAATTATACAACCTTCTTATACATCCAATGTATAATATAATTTAAATGGGCTAAGATCCAACTTTAATTTAATTTCAAGTACGCTTTGGCGCACCGCTCAAAATCAAATTAATTAGGTAGACAATCATGTCAATCATATCACATATGACTCTTAGATCCTTTTCTGAGATTCTTTAAGAAATCCAATTTCAAAAAGCATGTTAAATCTCATCTTCGCCTTAAGCCCAAAACTGTTTTGACGCTTAATTAAGTCCAACCATTTTAAACGTATAGGAAACTCTTATTCACTCATCTTGCTCATACATGAATAAAATTAACACAGTTCGCTTTGGCGAACCCATATTAAAGTTATTCATATACTCACAAGTGTTTTAATCATGGCATGGCAAGAGGACTTAAAACATTCTTTGAAGGTTTAATCATATACAGCATATAACACATTTATGAGCACATAATGTAAACATGTTACATATCAAGTTTTGCTACTAAATTAATAGTCATTAATTTAAGCATAATATTTATGTGTCATTAGTTTCTCTATAATTATGAGGATGAGACTATTTCAACTTCGGTTATTATCTCCAAATCAAGACAACAAGAAGTGCGGCCGAAACTAAGCCATAAAGCATCCACAATTCCGCACTAATTCAAGAAACCAAGAAAGTAGTCCATGTGGCCAAAACTAAGCAATAGATGGTCTCAATGAACGTAGGCCAATTGCATCCACAATTCCACATAGATCTCCAATCTTTGAATCAAGAACTTTGTTTCTCAATTTTAGCAATTATGAACTCTTCATAATTCTAACTTCGTTTTATCTTTGAAACTTTGATTGCGATCAAGTTTGGGAAACACAATCTCGATGAACGTAGATTAGCCATCCAAACTTTGAACCAATCTTAAAATCACAAGACAAAGCAAATAGGAAAATCAAACCCAAGATCCACACCCAAAACCCTAATCCTTTCCCCCGCGCCAAACCCTAGGTCCGGCCAGGTCAAGTAATAGGTCCGGTCGGACCTCTCTGAAAAATCCAAAGAATTTTAAAGTTCCAAAATTTATCTCAAAATTGTTTTCCCGATTCAATTAGGATTTGGTGTTCTTGGTGATCCAATCACCATGATCATCAAAACCTTGAATGAACAATTCATGAATCCTTAGATTATCAAAACTTTGATCTAATAAAAAATTGATAACCCAAACAATTTTAAATCCAACATAATTTTTATTGCGATTGAATAGTGTGATTAAAGTTTATAAAACAGTAAACCACATAAAATCAAATAACACATAAACATCATAATCCAATATTCATATCATGCTAGGCACATAAACAAGCAATTTATATACACACAACATGATCTAGTATTGACGTAATCAACATGAACGGGGCTCTGATACCACTGTTGGGTTTCGGAGTAACATGCGCAGCGGAAAACAGCATTTAAAATTTTAGTAGAAACCCAAAGCCATAGATCCGTTCATATGATTATATCAAATACATACAATATGAATAATAGAAAACTAACCATTGATGACTTTGAATTTTAGCATTTGATCTTGGTGGAGAACTTGAAGCTTGATCACGAACAAGTAAGAACACGAACCTTGAAGATGATAAGATTCACCCTCTAGCGGTATCCACACCACGAACGAATATCAAGGAGCTTCTTGATCTTGGTTGCTAGACCAAAATTGTGAAACACATTTTCACAATTAATATGAACTATATGAAATATTATTTGTGTATATTTTGTTCTTCAATCTAGAATCTCTTAGAACAAAATAATTCTCTCAAAAACTCTTTGGAGGCTTGCACAAATATATGTATTGATTCTGGCCAAATTAGGGTTGTTAATATACAAGTTAGACCTATTCCAAATAGGTAACTTGTGTCTAAACCCGCAAGAAAATGCAATTAGGAAAGTCCAAAACTTGTCCCAAATCTGTTTCCAAATTGAATCAGGAAACCAATCCCGACAAACTGTGCGGCCGCCCAAAACCAACTGTGCGGTCGCACACTTAACCTGGAATGATTCTGGTACAGGTTGAGCCAAACTGTGCGGCCGCCCAAGATTTTCTGTGCGGTCGCACACTTGCTCCAGTCTCCCTTAATTTCCAAAATCCTTTAATGGTCCTTCAACCCAATATTCCAATATAGTCCTTTTTAGGATTCGTTCTATTGTGTGTGACCCTTTAGGATTATACTAAGTTAGCAATGGGTTCAAACATGAAACCATAAGATATGATTAGGTTCTAGCAAACTGTCATACCTACCCAAATAGTATAACTAGATACAAGTTCGCATTCCAATTAGAATATGTCACAATCCTTTTGTCCACGATGTCATTGAACACAAGTCATGGTCAACAAGTCAACTTGTCTTTGTTCAATACTTTCTCGATTCCGAATATGTTGATAATCCAAATGACATTGATCCGATCAATTTATTTGAGTCCGGCTGAACATTTTCATCAACATCATTCCTACGAGAGGCCCAAGCTTGACATCTCTCCGAAGAGGGACAAATCCATCATAGCTTATTATTATTTCCTACATGAATCCGATTATGACAATCATACCCTTTATAACTACCCGGTTAAAGGTAGCGTTTGAATATGTCAAACAATGTTCATCAAGTGGAAGACTATAATAACTACATGTCTAAGGATTCAAATGACATAACTAATATGAGATATATATATATATATATATATGACATTGACCATGATATAGATCTCATAAGGCGGGTCATGTCCAGTACTTAACAAGTACCCATAAATCTAACATGATCATCCCATGATCATTTAGCCTTTATACTAATACCAAACAAGTATTAGGGACGGGGATTATTATAAGTAAACATGAACAACAATAATAATCAAAACATCTCTTTATTAATATTAAATAAGTGATAACAATTACAACGTTTATTAAACGTGCCTAGGGCACCAACACCAACAGGTACTCCTCTGGCAGAGCCTTCCGAATTTCGAGCACTGGTAGGCGGTCTTCAGTATCTCTCCTTGACTCATCTGGATATCTCATTTTCTGTCAATCGTATATCTCAATTCATGCACAAACCTACTTAAGATCATTGGGCAACACTTAAACGGGTTTTACGATATCTTGCGGGTATAATTTCACAAGGTCTGCTCATCTGTCCAATTCCCTCTTACTCTTCATGCGTATACTGATACGGATTGGGCGGGAGACATGGATATGTATGTGTCAACAACTGGTTACATTGTGTATTTGGGAAAAAATCCTATTTCTTGGAGTTCTCGAAAATAACGCACCTTAGCTCGTTCTTTCACTGAAGCTGAGTATCGCGTTGTTGCCACTACAGCTGCTGAAGTTCTTGTTGGGTTTCTAAGTAACATGCGCAGCGGAATTAAGCATTTAAAATTTTATGAAACCCAAAGCCATAGATCCATTCCAGTGATTATATCAAATACTTGCATAATGAATACTAGAATACTAACCCTTGATGACTTTAATTTTGCAACCTTGCATTCGGTGGAGGCTTGAAAACTTGATCACGAACACAAAGCTTGAACATGAACTTTGAAGATGATGAGTTTCACCCTCTAGCGGTATCTACACCACGAACGAATATCAAGAACACTTGATCTTGGTTGCTAGACCAAAATTATGAAACACACTTTCACAATTATAATGACTATATGGAATTATGAATTTCTTGATCTTAGATTCTAAACCTTTGATCAAGAATATTGTCTCTCTAAGAGGCTTGGAATAACATGCTTAATGGCTGTGAAATGATCTTTTATAGGTCCTAGTCATTAACCCTTAAGGACCTAGGAAACCTAAATCCCGTCACCTTAATTAAGGCAAGTTTTTCTATCACAGCAGATCTGGCACGGTCGTGCCCTATATCTGGCACGGTCGTGCCAATAGGGTTGATCCTGCCTTCCTCTCGCTGATTATTGGCACGGTCGTGCGTTATAACCAGCACGGTCGTGCCAACTGGTTCGAGCCTTCTTCCCTTTACCGATTATTGGCACGGTCGTGTCCTATAATATGCACGGTCGTGCCAGACCAGAAAAAGCTCAAATTTCCATAATTCCAGTTCAGTCCTATAGGATTCGTTCTATTCGTGTATGACCCTCTAGGAATACACTATGTTGGCAATGAGTCCAAACATGAACCCATAAGATATGATTAGGTTCTAGCAAACCGTCATACCTACCCAAATAGTGTAACTAGATACAAGTTCGCATTCCTTTTAGAACATGTCATAATCCCTTTGTCCACGATGTCATTGAACACAAGTCATGGTCCACAAGTCAACTTGTATTGTTCAATACTTTCTCGATTCCGAATATGTTGATAATCTAAATGACATTGATCCAATCAATTCATTTGAGTCCGGCCGAACATTTTCATCAAGGCCATTCCTACGAGAGGCCCAAGCTTGACATCTCTCCGAAGAGGGACAAATCCATCTAGTGTGACGATTCCACTATTTTTTCTAGAAACCCCAAAAAGGACTCCGTCCTTCCGACTTTTGTAAATAAAAGAAAAAAAAATCATTTTTCTCTATGTGGATGAGTCCTTTTCTTGTTTGTGGGTGAAATTATTTTACTCAAAAGGTACTTGTGGGCCATCCTAAGATCAACCGTGTTCTTTCAATAGGTCCAATGGCTTCGAACGGCAACAACAACAATGGTGAGAATATTTCCGTGTCCAACGAAGGGTTATTCAACATGGTGACAGCATTGAAAGGGCAAATTGATACACTATCCGAGGATGTCCGTCACAAGGATGATTTATGGCAAGCCCGCCTCAAGCATGAGAGAATGGTCCACAAGAAAGAACTTGCTAAGCTCGAGGACCAATTGAGGGGGGTCGCAAATGAAAGAAAGAAGGTCGAAGGCACCGATGCCGGTTTGGTCAACACTCTCATGTCCTACATTGACCAAAAGCTTAGTGGGCTAAATTTTCACAAAGGCCCAAGCTTTCGATCTCCATCGAGCTTCTCTTCTCATGGACACTATGGTGGCTCTTCCCGAGAAATTCAAGATGCCCAACATTGGCAAGTTCAAGGGAAACTCTTGTCCCGATGCTCACATCGACTCCTACATTTGGGCCATGCTACCAAAGAGAGTGTCTCCTCAAATAATGGCACAATGCTTCCCACTTACTCTTGATGGGGTCGCAAAAGATTGGTATATGGGTCTCCCGGTTTCCACCCGCCCCAATTGGGATGACGCCATGCTTGCCTTTAAGTCACAATATGAAGGCAGTTACATGCACCGTCTGTCACGCCCCGAATCCCGAGGCCCTATTTGGTGCCTCGAACCAAGTGCGTGAACCTTGCAATTAAAACGGACATGACGCTTGCTAATACTATCACTATCCATAAATCTGAATAATACACGAGCTACACTTGCTCGACAACAGAATACTAAAATGACAATAGGCTAACCGCCTTTACTAATGAACAACCAAACCAACTAGAGTTGTGAAAAACTCTAGACACGCCTGGCAACAAAGGCCGGCACCAAAATAATAACAAACTTTATTACAGGCACAAAAGACATCTATCCAAATTTACAGAGTTTATATAACCCAGTAAAATCATCGTCCTCACGAGAATAAACATACATAAGCTCAATAGAGCAACTACCCATAAAAGCAATAATCTTCTCAAATATTCCCCGCTAAGTCGTACCTTACTGACGATCTTCCTTGCCTGAAAACTAAGGAAAACAAATAAACAAAGAATGGGGTGAGATAAATCTCAGTAAGTTACTAATATACAACTACATGGCATGTTATAAAATATAACTTCAATGAGCATTCACAACAAGTAGTCACATAGCACATAACATGAGAGGCAAAGCCAACTCATAACATAGCACATTAGACTGAAATAACACATTACAAAGGATACTGAGTCAAGGTTCTCCCAAAAGGATATAACAATCTGAATAGCATCAACATAGCCGCATCGAAGAGCAGCATCAACAGGGCAGCATCAAAGAGCTGAAGCAGGGGTTTCGGAACCAAACAGTAACAAGAACAACGGGGGGAAAATGACACAAAGTCATAACCCAAAACGGTGACTAAACTCACACAAAGGAGAGCTAGCCCAAACCCAATCCGTGGCCCAAGGAAGGGGTAAAAGAAAAGGAACCAGTGGGAACATTATAATGAACTTGACTCGGGTGCCATTATAATCTCCTACCACTGTCTGACTCAACCAAGTAAGACCAGCTGGACTTTAAATGAAAGCACAATCAGTGTATGATTCTGTAGATACCCCAGGAAACCACAACTTGGCTAGAGCGGTGAATTATCCTAGGATGTCTAACTTGTTTTAGATTGTTTAGAGTCGCCACCTATGTTTTTAAAGGAACATAAGAAAAACCTAGAAATAGCCTAATTTATGTACAAAACTAGAGATTCGGGAGAGAAGGGTTCGGGGGGTTAGGTGACGGAGTGGGAAGTACTTAAACACCCACTCCGCCCCGCTTACGCGGGTCTTGCTACTATTGGTGTTCTAATATTTACATGTCCTTCAATTAATTAAATAGAAATGTGCTAACAATTGTGATGAGAAGAAAAGGGGAAATAAAGGGGAAATAAAATAGAATTATTTTATTTATTTAATGATAAAGATTACATGTAACAAGTAATGTTAAAGAATTACATTAAGAGATAAAGAGAAATTAACATGGTGAATTAAAGTTAAGATTAAAATGTAGGGAGATAACCTTAACTAACTTCAATATGTGAAGTAGTCATGTTGGTCATGTCCCATTAATGGGGATTGCATACATCAAGAAGAAGAAAACAAAGGAAGAAAATGGAGTTGTACCTTGAGAAAGAGGACTTGGAACCTTGACTTGAAAGTGTTGTTGTTGTAATGAAATTGTTGTAGAACAATTTGTTGCATAAAAACTCTTGTTGGAGTTTTTATGTAGAGAATTGTGTATAGTGTAGGTGTAGTGAAAATGTGAGATTAAGGTCCTAAGAGTGTAAAAGGAGTCCCTTTCTAAGGTAGAAGATGATGGTTTTTATAGGTGAAAAAGAGAGGGAAAGGTTGGAGGGAAATTGGTCAATCCATGTGAGATGGAATTGACCAATAGGAAATAAGATAAATGAATAAAAGAAAAATAAAAGAAATAAAAGAAATCAAATAATAAATGAAAGAAATATTAGTTTTTTGGGAAAAGGCTTAGAATTTGGGATTGGGAGTTAATGAGAAAAAGGGGGATGAATGTGGATGTAAAAAGGGTTGTTTGTGATCAAGAAAAAGATGTTTGTAAATAAGAAAAGGGAGGGAAATAAGGTGCAATCCGTTACTGCCATAATGGGAGGCGCGCGGGTCCCGCTTTAGGGGCGAGACGCGCGCGCATCCCGTTAACAGTTCCGGAAGCGCCCGCGGCAGAGAAGGACAGAATGACAGAATGACCCTAAAAGTTAACTCTGTTATGCAGTTTAGTCCAAAACTAACGGAATCAGTTAGGAACTTAACCGAAGTAACATAAATCAACAAAAATAAGTTAAATAAAAATACTTTGTATGGAATCGGGGTGAGAGGTCCAAGGCGGGGTGTCTACAGAGCCCCTCGGCGATGTGGATTGCAAAGCAAAACGCGTCGACGAAAGTAAAAACACCCGCCGAGGGCATCGACAAAGAAAAAGAAAGAAAAGAAAACAAAGACTCGATTAAAGCAGGAATTTGAAATTGCGAGAGATAGAGGTGCGCTCCCTGTGTGAGCGACTTTTGCTAATAGAGAGGTGGTGATTTGGCGGCTCATCCTGGACCGAGTAGGTGATTTGGCGGCTCATCCTGGATCGAGTAGGTGATTTGGCGGCTCATCCTGTACCGAGTAGGTGATTTCGCGGCTCACCATAGACCGAGTAGGTGATTTGGTGGCTCATCCTGTACCGAGTAGGTGATTTGGCGGCTCATCCTGTACCGAGTAGGTGATTTCGCGGCTCACCATAGACCGAGTAGCTTGGAGACGGGACCCAGAGGACCGTGGTGATTTCGCGGCTCACCATAAACTGAGTGATTTCGCGGCTCACTATAGACCGGGTGATTTCGCGGCTCACCATAAACCGAGTGATTTCGCGGATCACTATAGACCGAGTGATTTCGCAGCTCACTATAGACCGAGTGATTTCGCGGCTCACCATAGACCGAGTTGTTTGAAGATGGACCCAGAGGACCGTGATGATTTCGCGGCTCACCATAAACCGAGTGATTTCGCGGCTCACTATAGACCGAGTGATTTCGCGGCTCACCATAGACCGAGTGATTTCGCGGCTCACCATAGACCGAGTTGCTTGAAAGTGGGGTGTAGGCACAGTTGACTGCGGAGTGTTTTTTGCTGGGGATGAAATGCCTTGAATTGCAGATGCTGTTGACCTTGTAGTGGTACCTGTTAAGTGTGTGCTTTGCAGGTATATGTGCTAGTGACATGTATGAGATGAGGTGTGAAATGAAGATTGAGAAATTGTGCTTGTGGTGCAATGTGATTTGAAAGCAGAGAGAGCTTTTGCATGAGAGAGAAGTATTTGAAGAAAGTGACTTTGTGTGCGGTGTGCTGTGATTTGAGGGAAGCGTTGGATGTATTCATACCTTCACTTACCATTGCCGCTTGATCGAAGATGGATTTCTGATGTTTGTAGCTTTGATGAAGAATGTCCATGCCTTGGATGATGATAAATTGCCCTTGGAGTGTTGGCGAGATGGTATTCTGTTGTTGTCGCACATAGAAGGAGAAAAAGAAAAAGAAAAATCTTTTTTTTTTTTTTTTTTAGATTAGAAGGAAAAGAATATGCACACATGTGAGAAAAAAAAAATTTTTTTTTTTTTAGTTCGTGGGTGAACCATTTTAAGCATTGTGTGTTTGCAAAGCCAACCCAAGATAAAGTCATGTTCGGTCGAAGTCCGGATTGCCTTGCTTGAATTCTGTTGTTGTCGCCGTTGTGCCCAACGAAATTGATGTCTAGCCCCAAGAGATTTGTCGATTATGGGGCTTCAAAGGCTTTCGATGCCGAGATAAGGGGTTGCTGATTGTGAAGCCCCTAGAATGCCTTAGATGCCAAACTTTGAGGGACTTGCATAGCCCCAAGATAAATCAGCTCTTGGCCCATTCAAATAAGTAGCCTTTTGTTGTTGACATGAGCAAGCCCCAAGAGAAGATTATTGATGCCAAGCTTCGAGAGATTGCTAAGCCCCAAATGTCATGGACTTGTTGTTTGCGAGCTTGTAGATGGTGGGATGTGAAGACCTTTCATTGTAAAGCCCCAAATTATCTTGTGATTGGCTCGGCATTGAGAGCGGATGTACCGTTTGGTAGAATTTTTGATAGAGATCTCCCTCTTTCTCTTACTGGGGACATGAATGGCCTCATTGTGGTCGATACCCAAATGGCTGAGGGCTTATGTCAAAAGAAGCATTAATGTCATGCGGTGCCGTCGAAGTCGTGGAGGATAAGGTCTTGGTGTGATAAAATCCCAAATGAGTATGCTTGCTTGACTCTTCTTGAGTTGAACTAATGACGGATCTTCGGATGCAACTAGTGCTGTGGCCCAACTTTATCTGAGCTGCACCTTGTGCTTTTGATCTTGGAGAAGGGGGTCCTGAATCGCAGAAACATTGGGATTGGCCATGGCTTTTCCCGCTATAACCCTGTTCTGATTAGAGTTTAGCATATTGAATCTTTTTCTTTTTCTCTAAGACTTCCTTCAAAATCTCGCTGTGAGTTCTAACAAAAATCATCAACTTCATTCATAACATCGGAGTCTTCATTTAAAACCAAGAGGCCTTTGACTTGAAGTGTTGAGAGACCCTTTGAAGCTTGATCCCTTTCATGGAGACTACTCCCAAATTGCGTTGCTCGAGTATTGTTGCCCAAAAGACTGTCGGTCGCGAAGCCCCAATATTACCCTTTGCTCGGATTACTGTAATGCCGTAGCCCAAAAGATTGTAGATTGCGAAGCCCCTTGAGATCTTCAGTGCAGAATTGAGGAAGCTTCCAATGTTGCACATGAATCGGCTGGGGATACTGCTGGGGAGTTAATTGCTCTTTGCCGAGGGAGCCTTTAAGACTTGACCGTAGCCCTTAGAGTGCCATCATTGATTGCGAGAAAGGTCCATCCATGATTGGGGGAACGAGCACGGGCACACGCGATAAGAGGGGTTTTTGACATCCCTTTTGGGAGATTTTGAGGATAGTCTCACACATCTTTCTCGAACATAGCTTCTAGGGTGTATTGATTGTCAAGTGAAGCAAAAGAAGTCCTTGTCCTTGAGTCACATAGCCCCTAGGGCGTCACCATTTGTTGAGCAAAGCAAGAGTGACTCATCCTCGTGCGAGGGAACAAACATGAGAGGACATGGCAAGAGCTACTCCATTTCTCGGGAGCCTTTCGGCGTACTTTAGAAGAACATACTTGAAGAAGCTTTGAAAACTGACATGTTGTTGCTATTTGTTGCCCAAGCCAATTGACTAGCTAGGGATTATTTGTGCAACCTCGTGCCCTTTTATGATGGGCTCATTTTCGGATGGGTCTTGGCTACCACGGGCCTTCTTTTCATGAACCCAAAAATGCACACTGCTGGAGAATGATGCCAATAACCCAAAACAACCTTTGAGGGTGCCATATCTTGTCGAGCCTTTTGCAATCCCAAAGTTGACACGGTGGGGAATTGACTTGCTGAGGAGATCCAATGTAGAGCTCGTGCAGTTGTCTTCTTTAGAGGCCGGAGATCTCCATTTCTCTTTCCCTTCTCTCTCTCACTCTCTCATTTTTTTTTATGACGCACCCTTTTTTTGCCTAGACCGCCCTTTCGGGTTTTCAATCTAGCGGGCATCTCTTTTGCATCTTCATTTTGACTCGATTAATGAGGAAGTGTGCATTGACTCTAATGGAGGATGAGAGACATGTGATTTTGCGGTGAAGACCTCTTGTCACTAAAGATGAGTGACATTGACTCGACTAGGGAGGTGTCCCTAGTATTGACATGTATTTTTATTGAATGACTCACGAAGGCAAGTAAGTCATTAAGAGAGAAGAGAAGGAAAGCCCCAATTTGATTGCAAGAAATTGGGAGTATGCAGGAAGAATAGAAGTCCCTAGACTCGACAAGGAACGCGAAATGATTCCAAATCTAAGAAAGTTGTTCAATCTTTTTTGGTGATTAATTCATTGACAAATGAATCGTACAAAGATGTCTTGACAAGTTCGAGATGAAGGCCGATCACCATAACGCGCTAGGGCTAAACATATCTTCTTTCTTGCATGAGACCGTACCTGCAGGTTGCCTACATTCCTCCAGTGTAGAGGCTCAGGTCACCGTAGTTCTTGTGGATTCTCCATTCGTCGAGATGGTTGTTGCTCCGTCCTTCATCGGTGGAATGATGTTGATCTTGTACTTCTTTGATTGAGGGGGATTTTTTTTTTTTTTTTTTTTTTTGTGCTCTAACTTTTGCCTAGGTTGATTTGAGGATTTCAACCTAGCGAGCCCTTTTTTTTTTTTTTTTTTTTTATCCCCTTTTGAAAACTTTGCTTCATGATTGTTGCTCCACCTTTCTTTGTCTTGATGTCTTCGTTGTTGATGCCGTCGTCGATGTTTAGCCCCTAGGCGTTCAAGCGATGGCCTTCATTCTAGAACTTGTTTGACATTTTTTCATCATTTTGCCAAGAATTAATTGAACAACTTGGAAGAGTGTATGAGTACAAGAACGACTTTTATTTAATGATTGACTCAAGATTCAACATTGGACGAGAGAAAACATTAATGCACACTAAAGAGGACTTTGACTCTTTATTTTTTTTTTATCCCTACTACTAGGTAGAGAAAGAGAAACGGAGATTACTATTGTAGCCCCATTGTCGTTGTAGTCTTCCTTGTGGCATGATCTCTTGTTGAAGGCCCATTTCAAAACCAAGCTTTTTCCTTGATGGGTTCTTTCATGTTGCCATTCTCTAGCGGTTGCTTTTCACCCACAGTAAATTCGCCGTTGTCGATCAAATCTTGGATGATGTTTCGGAGAAGGAAGCACCCTTCGGTAGTATGGCCACTATGCTTGTGGTAGCCGCACCATTCACTATGTGCATGATTCTTCAGTATCGCCTTCGGCTTGTACCCTTCCAAAGGTTTGACCTTCCCACTTGCCACCAAAGTTTCAAATGCCTCGGCTTGGGTTACTCCTAGGAGAGGAGTGAAAAATCGGTTGTTGGTGGTACCTTTGTAGCTTTTGAGGGTCGGGCCACTTGAGCATGCTTTACCATTGAACTTTGCTTTGTCGTCGGTGAGCTCTTGCAAACGGGCTTTGAGTTCGGAAACCTCTTCCTCGTGAATTCTTATTTCATAATCAAGATGGGCCTTGAGTTCAGAAACCTCTTCTTTGTGAATCCTCTTGTCGATATCGAAACGGGCTTGCCACAAATTGTCTTTACGGCGGGCATCCTCGACAATCCTATCCATTTGTTCCCCTATTGATTTCATTATGTTGAGTAACCCATCGTTGGACACGAAATCATTTCCACCGTTATTGTTGTTGCCGTTGGAAGCCATTGGACCTATTGGAAGAACACGGTTGATCTTAGGTTGGCCCCACAAACACCTTTTGAGTAATATGATTAAACCCACAGACAAGGAAAAAAGACTCAACCACATAGAGAAAAATGACTATTTGTTAGTACCCGACCTGAAAATGAGTTTATTAGGACTTTCCCAAAAATACAAGGACTTTATAGGAATTAGAAACCTTGCAAAGACTTGTCCCGGATTCCCAAAATATCTCATTTATGACAAAATCTATCAAATTAGGTAGTAAATGGTTTCCTTAAAACCATAGAGAAACCCTAGCTTAAGAATCAAGTCAGCCGGCAGCCTTGCCCACGCGGCCAACCTTGCTCCGCGTTGATCTTGGCCACGCGGCCACTATTGTCACCGGCTTCAACCATGGCCAGGCGGCCAACCTTGCTCCGGATGATCCTGACCATCAGATCTTCCCATCAGTCTACTATATAAACCATTCCATTCCATTGGTTTGGGGGATCCGATTTTGAGAGCTCTAAGTCCGAGTTTTGGAGTTCTTAAACACTATTTTTCTCTCTAATTAGCATTCAAACACTCAAGAAGATCCAAGGTTTATTTCTTGCCAACATAGGTAAGTTTTCTAACTTTTTCTTCGTGTTCTTGCATTATTTTTAATGTAGATCTTTTATATTCATGTTCGTACATGTTTATTCATAGTTTCTTCATATTCTTTGCATGCTCATTCATATGTTCATAATATGTTCTTCGCATGTTCTTCGTGTTCATAGATTAAAACCTTATTTATGCTATATTTAGGGTTGCGATCTTCATAATTACATGTTATTTCATAGCCGATGATGATCGAGGGTTCATCAACCCGAGGATGATCTAGGAACTACTTCTAAACCCTAAACTTTAGGTAATTCCCCCTCATTATGCATGATCCCGATTCTTCTGCCTATTCTAATTCTCTGCGAACTACGCTGACCTGAGCTTCTCACATTGAGAGGAACGTAGGCAATCTTCGGATCCGGTCTCAAACACTAACACACTACTAACACATTCATCATGATAGAAAGACCGATCAATTCGGGCAATAGGAGTGATAACGTCCAATATTCTTCTCTTGTTGTAATTTGACCCCCGAACCCACTAAAAATGCTTTTTTCAATGTTTTGGCTTTAATTAAAACGGCGTGGCGACTCTCATAATTTTAATGTCGTTAAGAATATTCCCTTTGTAAATAAAAATAATCACAAGATACTTCCCATGCGTCGCTTCATCGGAAAGGGGTATTCACAGTGGCGACTCTGCTGGGGACTGCTTTGAAACTTTTTCAAACTTAGTGGGTCTAACTTTCGTTCACATCATGATGTCTGCCATGTTCTCACATGCACCTTACACTTTGCCATGTTCTCACATGCACCTTACACTTTGCCATGTTCTCACATGCACCTCACACTTCGCCATGTTTACACATGCACACACCTGCCATGTTTACACATGCACACACCTGCCATGCTTACACATGCACACAACTGCCATGTTTACACATGCACACACCTGCCATGTTTACACATGCACACAACTGACATGTTTACACATGCACCCGCGCACTCCGCCATGTTAATACTTGTACCTTGTACCTTGTACCATGTACCTTTGTTATCTTCGCTTTAGTATTAGGGTCAAACAAAACTCTGCTATGCTCCCTTGTACATGGCTCTCTCTCCCTCTCTCATGCATTGCATTGCATCATCCTAACATAAAAAGCTTCTCTCTTTTCTCCTTAAAAAGAATTAGTTTCTTGCCACACACTACCACTAGTCCGTGTCAGCACTGCACAGGTCCCCATTACCCGGAGTATTCGATGTGCAGGAATTTGTGTGCTACTGCCGCACTCTTTTCGAGTCACTCGTCTATTCCACTCACCGTATACGGTGGGAACCTTTTACCTAACCCGTGTCAACCCACACTAGTATAGGTATCACACCTAGGTTTTGACCGGTTGGTTTGGCTAGCTTTTTCTTAATAGTCAATTAACGTGCTGTCTATGTCGAGTCATCCCCAAGTCAATGATGAATCGAGATCTTTGAGAGAAAGTGCACAAAAAAGTGATTTCCCTACAAGGGACGTGCCATGGTGAGATGAGTGTTTATTGTTAAGATCTCCGCTCATCATTAACTTGCGTAGGATGCAACATAGACATCATGTTAAATGCCTTTAAGGGAGGGTTAGTCGTAGGATCCGATGGTTGGTGGAAGCCGCTTGCCCTATAGGACCCTCGCCCAAATTGTCCGTTTGGGGGTGTGCAATGCAGGTGAAAAACGAGGGGTCTATAGACGTAGTGATGGCCTCCACTGATCGTAGTCTTCTAACTAGTTGCGAAAAAGGGGTACCCCTTCCAACCAATTAGGATGTAAATAATGTATGTTTTTGTAAATTAAAATATACTTTGCATGAGCCTTCCCCCTTTCCTAAAAGCTTCATTGCCCTTCAACCTTTCAGCAAAGCAAGTTTGGATCCGTTCGGGTGGTCGACTACAACGTGAAGCTTCTACTCCATCCACGTTCTCAGTCTCGTCATCAGCAATGTCAACCCCCGCTTCAGCTTCAGCCTCTGCTCCTCCTGCTAGTGCCGCCGAGCTCAACACTGAGACTACTCTCAATGGTATTCCCCCAAGCCTCCAGAACTTCCTCGCCGGTCTCGAAGCCAAGATCAAGAATCTCGAGGAAAGCAACAAGATGTTGGAAGACCAGAACCAACAGTTGAAGGGTCATATTCAACAAAAGGGGACTAAACTGGTGCCCGATGGGGAGAATTTCATTTATGTCGAGGATGAAGAGGTTAATACCAACTATCCCCCCAACACCAATGCTACTGCCTTCCCATTCCCAAGCTACCGCAATGTTCCACCTCCTTCTCTCTACACCCAACAAGGTTTCACTACCATGAGCAAGAACAAGGCTGTCTATGAACCTTCCCCTGAATTGCTTGGTGGCTACGTCTCCGCTAGCAAACTACCCGCACCCTCGTTGCCTCTGAGTATTGGGATGGCCGATGCTACTGCTTCCACTACTCCTCCCGTCATTCTGTCAGAAACTATCCCCGACATCTCCAATCATCCTGTGGTTATGGCCATGCAAGAGCAAATGCGAAAGTTGATCGAGACCGTGGATAAGCAAAGTACACCGACTACCAAGACAATCAACCCTAGCCAAGTG
Organism: Campanula takesimana; assembly: GCA_026119855.1. Taxonomy (NCBI): domain Eukaryota; kingdom Viridiplantae; phylum Streptophyta; class Magnoliopsida; order Asterales; family Campanulaceae; genus Campanula; species Campanula takesimana. The sequence continues at coordinate 38,961 of JAOWBW010001500.1, read as the reverse complement.
GGGGCTCTCCCCAAGGATTTCAAGATGCCTAAGGTGGCAATGTTTCATGGTGACTCGTGTCCTAAGACTCATTTGGATAGTTATGTGTTGGCCATGAGGGCTCGTGACTGCACCAACGAACAAATGGCTCGCGTATTTTATAGCACTTTGGATGGTATAGCTCTGCGTTGGTTCTTGGGGCTAGAACCAAGCGAGAGGCAAACGTGGGATCAAATCAGTGCCATTTTCTGTGAGAAGTATCAAGCTAACTTGGATTGGCATGTGAATCGAACCGACCTTGAGAACACTATGCAAAAGCCCGGCGAGGCTATTTATGATTTTTACAAGAGGTGGAATCATCGGTTGTGCGAGGTCCAATACCCACCAAAAGCGAAGGAACAGAAACAGATTTTCTACAAGTGCTTGCTACCGGAGATGAAAGCAGCTATAGGTAATGGTTACTTCCCTGATTTGCGGGAAATGGTTGACGCCGGAGTAAGGTACGAAGCAGGGTTCACTGGGATTGTGCCGCCAAAGGAAAGTCCAAAGACCAACAACAACAACTCCTTCCGCTACAAGGCTCCTACTGCGCCTGCGCTTCCTAGGGGTGGAAAGGAGGCCGTCGGCCAAGTGAATATGGTCCAAAAAGAGGTCCCGCTAGATGTCCAAGCCGTAACAAGGAACGGGGTTTCGCCGCAAAGAGAGAGGGAACACTTTGACGATTTTGGAATGCCTATGGGGAAAGTCTTTGACGTGTTAGTCAAGAGAGGTCTCATCAAGCCTTTGGAGAATTACCAGCCCGCCTACCCAAGAACTGATTTCGACGCCTCCAAGTTCTGCAAGTATCACAAGCACATCGAGCACACAACGGATGGTTGTATTCAATTGAAGCGCGTAGTACAAGGGTTGATCAATGACAAGAAGATTGAGAAGCCAAAGGGTCCTAATGTGGTGAATAACCCTCTTCCTAACAATGGGGGTGGGGTGAATATGGTGCAAACATGCGAGATTAGTATCCTCGAGCTCATGGATGCCTTCAACAAGAGAGGACTCACGATGGTGGATATCTTCATGGCATTAGTGACGTTAGAAATACTCGAACCACTGGAAGGACATCTCCCCCGTCTTGGTTGCGATTTGTCAAAGTTTTGCCACTACCACAAGTGCACCGGTCACACTACCGAAGAATGTTTTGAACTCAAGAAAGCCGTGCAAGAGCTCATCCACAAGGGAGTAGTCGAAGACCCTAGAGATTATGTAGCTAGCAATGTACTCATGGTAGAACTTAGTGAGATCACTGATCCGGCCAGGCCTGTTGTGGCGGACTGTGATGAGATGGGTTGTATTCCAATGAATAATAATAAAGAATCTTCTTGCTACTTGTTGTCTTTAGAAGAACTAGTGAGTGAAGTCGAATCTCTAGAGGAAGAGAGCCCCAAGCCCTCTCAACCTCTTTCTTGGGCCGAAATCTTCGAGGAGGCCGAAAAGACCGAAGTTTCGCCCCCCTGTCATGACTCGCCATTGTCTTTGGAGGAGTTACGTGCAGAAGTTTGTCTCCTTACAAGATCCGGTCAAGTGTACCAATCCGACCCGAAGGGCGCAAAGAAAATCTTTGGGAAGGAACCCGAGCAAGCCGACCTAGACAAAGAAGACCCTATCCTCACTCAACTCAAACAAACCCAAGCCCATATTTCACTATGGTCCCTACTCACCTCCTCCCTAGCCCATCGCCTCATGCTCGAGCAAAACCTCGCCGCCACCATGGTACCATCCACTACTACCCCGGAGGACGTCACCCACATGATTGGTAATATCCACTACGGAAACATCATTACTTTCTCAGAGCTAGACAAGCCAGTGTTCGGAGTTGATCATAATGAGCCTTTATACATCACTGTCGAGATGAATGGCAAGAAGATTCCCCGTGTATTCATTGATAATGGTTCTGCTATTAATATCCTGCCTTCAAGGATGATGGATGTGGTCGGCGTTCATGGTGTTGATTTACGCCCATCTAAGCAAACCATTAAAGCTTATGATTCTACATGCCGCGCCGTGATAGGCGAAGCCACCTTACCCATTATCATCGGAACAAAGATCCTGCCAACCGACTTCCACGTCATAGACATCCCCGCAACCTTCTCACTCCTCCTTGGCCGCCCGTGGTTACATCAGTCGGGCGCTGTCCCGTCTTCCTTGCACCAGTGTGTGAAATTTCAATCCGGTAATGAAGTGACCATCATCTACAGTGATCTCGTAACTGCCCAAGGGACGGACACCAAGGGCGTTCCTGTCTTACAGATTCAGTATGGGGAAGAGAGCCGACTCTTCAATGGCTTCGAAATAGTCGCTCAAGCACAGATCTGCACCATTGACCTCACCAAAACAACGGATAAAGTGGCACCTGTTGTCAAGATACTGCGTAATATGGGCTTCATACCGGGGCTGGGGCTAGGTAAGAACTTGCAAGGCCCCACAGAATTGGTTGAAGAGGTTGATCATCGAGGGTTGTTCGGTCTAGGGTACACCGTTACTCTTGAAGACAAGATGGAGCAACAAAGGATAGAATTGCTTAAAAAGATGAAGCTTCCCTACAAAAAGCCTGAAATGCGGCCATACCGCCTATCCTTGAATAGCTACTTTGTCAGGGAAGGCGAAGAGTTTTCGTGTTTTGAGTTCGCCGAGCCATGGATTGACCACACCGGGAAATTGCAGAAAGGGTTCGAGATTTTCAGAGATGTGGAATTCGATCGGTCCAACATGAAGCTGACTTACATGGAATATGACAAAGCCACGGGCAGAGTTAGAACCATCAGGCATGAGTACTCCTCCAAGGTTGCAAATGACTTGGAAGATCAACTTGAAGCCACAACCCTTGACAAGCCAGCAATAGAAGCCGCAGAAACTACAAGTTTGACTGAGACGTGGGACGGCCAATATCTGCTTCAACATCTGGGTAATCTGGGGCTGCACGAAGACATGGTTGCTGTCATCGGGGACGATTCTAAAGATAAGGTGGACCCAAGGACATTGGTGGTACCCATGGGGGACAAGCTCAAGAATTGGTGCATCATTGGGGGACCTATAGCTACTCCGGAATTTATGATCGGAACACTGGGGCTTACTCCTTCTCCTGTCGCCACTCCTGCAGCATCTCCTGTCACTCGCCCAAAATCCCCGTCCCCAGAGTCTAGTGTTTTACATTTTGAATTTGAGTCTTCCTCTAAGTCTGACAACCTTACGTCTGAAGACTATGATCTTGTTGCAAACGCTATTTTCCCTTTTGCCATGAATGAAACCCTCGACCTTTCCGAGTATCCCTCCATAGTCACTCTTTTAACTGATAAATTGGCTAATAATCAAACTAATGATATACACTTAGTTAATAATGATTCATTAGAAGAGGCAGGCACAGACACATTAAATGATGAATACATTAAAGAAATCTCAGAACAAGTAATTAATCAAAAAGAATCTCGAGCCCAAGCTGCCGATGAGGTGTTAACATGCGTGAATTTGGGAACCGAAGCCGAGCCTAAGGAAACGCAGATTGGGAGTTTCTTCAGCGGAGCCGAAAGGGAAGCACTGATTGAGCTACTCAAAGAATATGTGGATGTGTTTGCATGGTCTTATAAGGACATGCCGGGGCTCGACAACTCGATCGTAGAGCACAGAATCCCGACAGCACCAGAAGCTAAGCCAGTCAAGCAGAAGCTGCGCCGCATTAAGCCGGAATGGTCTTTGCAAGTGAAGGAAGAGATTGAGAAGCTACTCCGTGTGGGTTTCATCAGGGTGATCGAGTATCCAACTTGGTTATCAAATCTGGTGACTGTTAAGAAATCCAACGATAAAGTCAGAGTATGTGTGGATTTTCGGGATCTCAACAAAGCTACGCCAAAGGATGACTTCCCCTTGCCAAATATCGACATGTTGGTGGATGCGACCGCCCACTATGAGGTCAAGTCGTTCGTTGATGGGTTTGACGGCTATAACCAGGTCGAGACAACCGAGGAGAACCAAGAAGCAACCCCCTCCACAACCTCGGGGAGGACCATCAGTCGGCGAGTTCGAATCGTGTTGAGAACGCAGTCTCCTCGAAACAAAGCCGAAAAGGAAGAACTCGTCAAGTTATTGCAACACCTCAACCATTTTACAACAGCAGGGGAGCCAACACTCAGAGAAATAGAAAGGGCCCACGACCAAGAATGGAGTTCGAGATGTGAGTTCGCATTATGCTGCCTCAAGGAGTACCTCGCGAATACCCCAATCCTGCACCTGGCACATGGGAATGAACTTCAGACCCCAACGCCAACGACAGAATCATGGCCCTCGCGCCAGGAGAAGGAAGTCAGTGAAAAAATGCAAAGATTTTTGGAAAAATACCCCCTCTCAGTCCCCCGCTACACAAGAATAGGGACCCCTTTCGCAAGATTGTTCGACCAATTAAGACAAATGGGCAAGATGCAGCCTCTAGGAGAACATTCACTCCTCTCTGAATTACCACCCCTTCAGCCATTTGAACCTACCAAAAGTTGCTCTTACCACCAAGACGAAGGCCACGACACCAACGACTGTGTTGCTCTACAAAGGAGAATCCAAGGCTTGATGGACGAAAACATGCTCACCAACGTGAGAGGATTTTAGTTCTATAGGGAAAGCGAAAACTTAGAACTCCTCGGTGGCTACAAAATCGAGCCTTATGTGAGGAACGGCCCAGAGATACCCTCGCACCTGACTGCAAAAACGATTCAAGACATCTCAAGAGAAATAGAGGATTTGAACCAACGCGTCGACGCAATGGCCAAAGCTCGAGGCGCGCCACAAGAATAGACAGAATGGCAGATTTGGATGGCAACCCGTTCAAAGAACCAATCAACATCAGCAAGCTCAGACGCTACTATGACTAGACTCCCCTCTCTAAAAAAAAAAAAAAAAAAAAAAAAAAAAATTATTACTACGCAAAAAGAAGCCCGATGGACTGAAAACCCGCCAAGGGCGGTCTATGCAAAATAAGGGTGCGTACAAAGCTCGTTAGATCGAAAACCCGCAAGGGCGGTCTAGGCAAAAGTTAGAGCATTCCCCCTTCTATCTTCCCTTTCTTTATAATCATTCTAGTCTGACTGGAGTGAACTACGGTGACCTGAGCCCCTTAGTCCTATTTGTAAAAGGGGAACGTAGGCAGCCTTTCAAAAGGTGCGGTCTAAAAAACAAACAAACATCCAAATCTTGTTAAGCAATAAAGATAGAAGTTGTATTTTCTGAAAGCAAAAACTTTTATTTCCATAGTCATTGCATGTTAACACTTATTTGATGAGTCTAAGCTTGACATACTTTTTGAATGAATAACCTTTTCTGAAATTGAAACTAAAACAAAAGTAAACTAAATTAAACTAATGTGTCTGCAACGACCATGGAGAGACGCTCGGGATTACTCCTTAGTGCCATTTGTGCCCTCGGTCTCTTTCTTCTTGCTTTGCCCTCGGCGAACTTTCTTCTTGCTAGGATTCTCGCAAAATCTTCTTTCAAACTCGCTAACACCTTTAGCCTTTCCATTAGGAGCCTCTTCGCCCTTCCTCTTCTTTGACGCCCCCACTTCTTCTCCGCCTCCGTTGGCCACGCTCTTACTCATCCTCCTCTCATAAGCCTCAGCCTCCTTAATTCTCAAGGAAAAACTTGGAGCACAGGATCCAAAAATAGTGCCCCTTAGGGTCTCTAGAGTCTGCTCCGCATGCCCAAGTCTCCCCATATACCAATCCAAATACTCGCGTGGCAGGAAGGTGCTGCTAGAGCGTGTAAGGAAGGTCCTACGACTAAAGCCGGCCTTGCCCCACATCTGAGAAAGAAGGACTGAGGCACTATCATCCAACTGAAGTACCCCAAAAGGAAAATCATCTCTCTCCTCGTCCCAACCCTCCAGGATGGTCTGCACCAAACCATACTGACGAAGCACTCTAGAGGGATAGTAAAAGGTAGTCCCAGAAAGGGTTGGAACTTTGATCATGTGAAGTCCCACTTGTTTCTCCCTCACAAAGTGAATGTGCCAATGGGGCACCACCCACTGAATGTCGTCAGTCACCATTTCCGCCAAATACTGTTCCCAACCTTTGAGAGTCATGCCCTCAAACCGCTCCGCCATGCCTCTAATGCGGTGCATCCATGGGGCCACCTTCAGAGAAGCCGCCGGTTTATTCACTCGAAGCCTCTCTTGCAACCACATGGTCAAAAGCCTGTCACTACCACAAGGCATCCCACCATAAGCCGCGAGATGAGGAATCCCACAGAGCATCTCCCCAAGAATGGCCGGTATAATGTCATAACCTAAACGAGCCGAATTCACTATGCCCAGACACCCCTCACTAGCAAATCCAACCTCAGAAGGGAAAAGAATAGAGGCAAACAGACATAGCGCAAGATGGTCCAAGGAACGGTCAGAGGCCACATCCATGTGTATAAAGTGTTGTGGCATCCAAGAAAGGTCGACATAACCGCCCCTAGCATACCTATCAAAGTCATCCGCAGGAGCGCCAAAGGTCACCAACTTGTCCCTCAAGCAAACGAAGTCAAAGGGCAAGGCAACTTTACCCTTCCCTTCGTAGCCACATAATGCCGCGATGTCCTCATAAGTGGGTGTTATCTCGTTGAATGAAAAGTTGAAGACATGGAGGGTATCATTCCAAAATCTCCCACAGGCTTGCAAGAGGTTGGTATTGGAGTTCATGTGCAAAAGTGACCAAAGACACTTTATCCCATACCGTTCATCAAGTTTCCTACGACTAGAACCAGGAAGTTTGGCAACCCACTTCTCCAAAGAGGTTATAAAAACCTTTTCTCAAGACTGGTGATCCTAGCCTCTTGATCCATGGCAAAGAGCAAGTAAATTGGCTAAAAGGAACTCAAAAACTGCTCAAAAGGTTGCTGGTACGTTTTTGTGGCTGCAAAGGGTTCATTAAATAGGGTACGGACTCCCACTCTTGCCAGGAAAAGGAAAACCGGAGGCGGCGCAGGATATGGCCACGCGGCCAACATTGCCCCTGGCCCCGCGGCCGATATTGTCCTTGGCCAGGCGGCCAACTTCGTCCTAGGCCACGCGGCCAACATTGCTCCGGATCTTGCCATGGCCAGGCGGCCAACATTGCTCTGGGCCTCGCCATGGCCATGCGGCCAACATTGCTCCATGCAGAAATCCAATTTTTTTCTTCCCACTCCGCGACGGATCCATGCAACTACGTACCTGCCCCGTCCCGTGGCTCATGCATTGTATAAAATTAGGAACATTTGTAAAATAACTAGTTTGCACAAGTAGGCTCCCACAATCAAATTGCATTTTAGAACATAATATACATACATGCATTTTGTACATCTGTTCTATACATACATATCCCTCTGCTCTCTACTAGCTAACAGTGTAGGAAATAAAGATGGAAAGATGGGCCCCGCCTAATCAGAATCCTCCTCCGTGGTGTCTCCATACCGCGCTAAAGCCCGAGAGCTACCGGCACCCGAACTCCGTCCCCGGACCGCTCGACCACCAAGGTGAGAAGATACCGCACCGTTCGGAGACCGCTCGCGATGCTGGGGTGATGCAACGTCGTCCCTCTGACAAGTACACGAATGGTACGCCTCCCTCAGTAAGCGCATCAACACGTTCTCCCGCCGAGCTGAACGGATATATGCCTCCCGAGTCACCTGAAAGGGAAGCCAAGGCAAATGATTACAATGCAGAAAGAAATAGATGTGTGCAAACATGACTAATACAAAGCACAAAGCCGTACCCCAGCGTCGGGCGGAGGAATGAATGTATCCTCAACAAGATCGGCATCAGTCGGCTCCAAGCTAAGCTCTACCTCCCGGCCACCCCACATCACTCTCACACTACTCGAGCGAAGGGGCATGTCAACCAAAGGCCGACTCCGACCAACATACCGGGCCGAGCTCGATCCCTCTCCCGATAGCATCCGAGCCCGAACCTGAGGGCTGATCAGCCGAGTCCGCACGTAGCCGGCATAGTCATCACTCCCTCTGTAATGCTCTGCCGGAGTGGGAGCCAAGAAAGTCGCCAACCTCGCGGGACGGAGCATATCCCGAGGAGGGTCATAAGGAGCCCACGGTAACGCACCAGCCCTGTGCTGACGAACCACCCTCTCCCCAAGATATATGGCCTCCCCGGTGAGACCCACAAGCAGAACTCTAGAAGCGGTCAAATCCACTACATAGGGACCCACCGAAGTCTCATTGGCCGGGCTCCATGGGTAAAATCTAACCCCCGATGGGCTCAGACATCGCGAACACCCTCCTCAGATCAGCAGCATCCACTGTCTTCCTGTCCCGGTTTCTGCAGGGAGGAGCCCTGTTGCCCTTGCACCAGTACGACATGATGGGAACAACCTTGTTGGCACTCATCACCAACTGAAAAGGGGCGACACCGAAGACCTCGTACACCCAAGCCTGTGCATATAATGAGAGAGATATTTCAGACCAAAAGATAGAACAAAGATCTCAACAAATGAAAAGAAGGGTAGTCAAGAGCGTACCTCAAAGGCGAACTGGAACCCGTCAAAGGCCGACGAGCTAGCCCTCGAGCAATGGTCCAAAGCCCGGTAAATCTCAGCCAAACCAGCTCCACCCCAAGAAATCCCATCGACTAAGTCCAAGTCCACAAAAGCCCCTAGCAGTGAGTACCGGCAGACAGTAGCCCCACTGGGAAACAAAATCTCTGAAAAGCTGTACCATAAGAACAGCCGGACCAAGCAATCCAAATCATATTCCCCCCTACCAAAGGCTTCAATAGCCACCTCCACCAAGCGGTTCACCTTCCCGGCCTCCACTCCATAACCCTTGACACCTCCTCCCAGGTCGGTGTCAACTCCCAGCGGAGCCTGTCTATAGTCCCGCCGCTCCACCAAGCTCTCATCAAAAGGCAAAGGGGTACCAGTAAACCTCAACCCTGTGATAGCCGCGAAGTCCGTCGGCGTGATGGTAATCTCTCCCCAGCTGAAATGAAAGGTATGGGTGGTGTCCCACCAGAATTCCTGGCACACCTCTATCACCGCCGCCACCTTCAGGGTAGCCCCGACCATGCGGACACTGTCAAAGAATGGGCCAAAGCCCATAGCCTCGATCCGAGCACGCAAACCGCCCGGTCCCTCCGGCAGGGACGCCCACAGTTTGCCCACAGTCACTGTGGACCCACGAGCCTTGATCCTCTGTAGGTAAACACAGCACAGGTATGTTACCATTCTAGCAATTTACAATTCTAGCAATTTAAATTCTAGCATTCCATTATTCTAGCATTTCATATTATGTGCATAAAACATACAAATGTGCGAGAAGGAGAGGAATGAAAATTCGAAATTTACCTCTCGCGTCTCCGGAAGCCCCATCGACCAATGACGCTCAGAGTCGATGTAAAAATCGTAATCTTGGTCGAACGTAGACCGCAGCAGATTATCGCGATAATTCTGAGTCGCGGCTCGTGGTCTCAAACCGCCCCGAGGAATCAAGGGCGCCGCTTCAAAGCCCGCTCCGGGGTCAACCCCCATATTTCCTCCGCCCTGAGCATTACCGTGCCCCTCTCCTTGTTGCTCTTGTTGTGGAAGCATATACCCACCTTGGCCCGGGAAATCCCTAAATAACGCCTCATTGATCCAATCTGCCATAGCTTCAAGAGATATGTGAAATGAAGTCTCCAAGATTATCAAAATCCAAACTTTCTCTCTCTAAAAACCCAATTTTCTCTCTCTAATTCGTTAACAATGGAGGAAAGGAGAAGAAGAAAGAAGAAAAGAAGAAGAAGAGGGAAGGTGTCTGTTGATGTGACCAAGGAGTCAGCCCGTCGGCATCCTTGGCCACGCGGCCACTTTTGCCCTTGCAACCCCAGCCATCAGATCAGCGATCCGCGTAGAAGAGATCTGACCACTCAGCGGTCTTGGCCACGCGGCCACTATTGCAATTTAGTGTGTTTGGCCACACGGCCAACCTTGTCCCTTCAGATAAAATTCCACTTTTGTCCCTAATCTTTTCCCTTTAATTCATCTTAAATGCCCTTAGCACAATTTTGGCCGATATTCGTTACATTTGGGTGCGGAAAGACCCTTAAAATTTCCATTCTTCATCGAATATTTGCTTAGGATTCGTATGGTCGTAGAGACTTCGGCGCCTCTATGACATACCATCCTAGATCAATCGTAATTGGCAGAAGCCTCGGCGTTTCTGTTTGCGAACGATCCAGCATCTATTTTAGGATTCGTATGGTTGTAGAGACTTCGGCGCCTCTATGACATACCATCCTAGATCAATCGTAATTGGCAGAAGCCTCGGCGTTTCTGTTTGCGAGCGATCCAGGATCTATTATTAGGATTTGCATGATTGTAGAGACTTCGGCGCCTCTATAATATACGTATCCTTGATCGATCGTGATTGGCAGAAGCCTCAGCGTTTTTGTTCGCGAGAAATCCAGCATCTATTACTTTAGCGCATTCGGCAGGAACCCTGGCGATCCTGATTGCGTTTACCATTCCATCTTGGGATTATTTAGACAACGTAGTCTTTATTTTTCCCAAATGACTTCATTTCCTAACGAATGTTCGTTCTTCATACAGGATAGTGCCCGTAGGTTTACTATCCCTATCAGAAGTCCGATGTCTCGTTTTATCCCCAGTCGCTCAGAACTACGACCGGCTTGATTCCTCGGAGGATACGTAGGAAACCTGAAAAGGTCTAGCCACCCGACCAACATGGTCATCTCTCATCCCCAGCAGGTGCATTTTCCCCAGCAGAAGACTTTGTTCCCCATCAGAGGACAGTCATTCCCAATTTCCATCAGATTTGAACTACGTTTGGCTTGATTCCCCCGCGGATACGTAGGTCGCCTGCCAAGGTTCAGCCGTTCCCTTACCTTTCCTCTGTTTTGAAACTCATGTTTCAGACGGATCCTTCTTTTATCGTCGACCCCACATTGCCTTGCAAGAAGCGTCGCCGAGGGGCTACTGTTAGTACCCGACCTGAAAATGAGTTTATTAGGACTTTCCCAAAAATACAAGGACTTTATAGGAATTAGAAACCTTGCAAAGACTTGTCCCGAATTCCCAAAATATCTCATTTATGACAAAATCTATCAAATTAGGTAGTAAATGGTTTCCTTAAAACCATACAGAAACCCTAGCTTAAGAATCAAGTCAGCCGGCAGCCTTGGCCACGCGGCCAACCTTGCTCCGCGTTGATCTTGGCCACGCGGCCACTATTGTCACCGGCTTCAACCATGGCCAGGCGGCCAACCTTGCTCCGGATGATCCTGACCATCAGATCTTCCCATCAGTCTACTATATAAACCATTCCATTCCATTGGTTTGGGGGATCCGATTTTGAGAGCTCTAAGTCCGAGTTTTGGAGTTCTTAAACACTATTTTGCTCTCTAATTAGCATTCAAACACTCAAGAAGATCCAAGGTTTATTTCTTGCCAACATAGGTAAGTTTTTCTAACTTTTTCTTCGTGTTCTTGCATTAGTTTAATGTAGATCTTGTATATTCATGTTCGTACATGTTTATTCATAGTTTCTTCATATTCTTTGCATGCTCATTCATATGTTCATAATATGTTCGTCGCATGTTCTTCGTGTTCATAGATTAAAACCTTATTTATGCCATATTTAGGGGGCGATCTTCATAATTACATGTTATTTCATAACCGATGATGATCGAGGGTTCATCAACCCGAGGATGATCTAGGAACTACTTCTAAACCCTAAACTTTAGGTAATTCCCCCCTCATTATGCATGATCCCGATTCTTCTGCCTATTCTAATTCTCTGCGAACTACGCTGACCTGAGCTTCTCACATTGAGAGGAACGTAGGCAATCTTCGGATCCGGTCTCAAACACTAACACACTACTAACACATTCATCATGATAGAAAGACCGATCAATTCGGGCAATAGGAGTGATAACGTCCAATATTCTTCTCTTGTTGTAATTTGACCCCCGAACCCACTAAAAATGCTTTTTTCAATGTTTTGGCTTTAATTAAAACGGCGTGGCGACTCTCATAATTTTAATGTCGTTAAGAATATTCCCTTTGTAAATAAAAATAATCACAAGATACTTCCCATGCGTCGCTTCATCGGAAAGGGGTATTCACACTATACGGATGGTCTCATCATTTTTCCTAAAAGTCAGTCGGAAAACAGAGTGGGTAGAGGCGAAATTGAGAGGGAAAACTCCATCAACTTTTGAATTTTTCTTCTAAATTGCTTAAGGATTGTTCATGGCGGGACGGACACGCGTGGGTTATCCTAGAGGGGCGGAGAAGAGGCTCGATATGACTAGGAATCTCCGCGGCTATACCATTGATCTCCGGGATGTGGGAGCGGGTTTCTACAAGTCTCCTACTATTCATTTGTGCCATGGTGACAGGGTAAGCGTTCTCAAGCTTTTCCTACCCAAATTCGGGCGTTGCACGCCTTTTCTAGGCCTAGGGTTCATGTTCATGCCATTTGGGAATTTCGTGCTTCCTGGCGCGATTTTGCAAAATTGATTTAATTTTCATGAAATTGAATTTTCAAGGATCATGGGCATGTGTTCATTTTCTCAATCGGACATGCCTAGCTATGCTTTTGTCAATTAAAGTGTGTTACCCTACACTTTGTGCATAAAGTGCTTGTACCTCGGGGCCGACTAGGGACTTTGACATGCTTACGTGCACGCTAGCGTCGCCTAGGATTATTTGTTTGCACGCCATGGGAATTTGGAACACTTGGTCCTAAAACGGGGACGGGTTTTATTATTTTTCAAAATGAAATGACATCTTTTCAAATGACTATGCAATTTGAAAGGGGACGGAGACACATTTTTCCAAAAAAGACCCTCAATTGTCTATGCAATTTGAAAAGGGACGGGGATACATATTTCCAAAAATGACCCTCAAATGTCTATGCAATTTGAAAGGGGACGGGGATACATATTTCCTAAAATGATCCTCAAATGTCTATGCAATTTGAAAGGGGACGGAACACACATTTTTCCAAAAACGACCCTCAAATGTCTATGCAATTTGAAAGGGGACGGAACACACATTTTTCCCAAAAACGACCCTCAAATGTCTATGCAATTTGAAAAGGGACGGGGATACATATTTCCAAAAATGACCCTCAAATGTCTATGCAATTTGAAAGGGAATGGGGATACATATTTCCAAAAACGACCCTCAAATGTCTATGCAGTTTGAAAGGGAACGGAACACACATTAATGCATGCTTGCTTCTTATTTTCATTTTATCGTTTGCATTCATCATGAGCATTGGTATTTTTAAACTGCGTTATTCATACCTTTGCTGTGTTTACCTGCAGGGCGGTGATCTCAAATCTCGAGGATCGCCGGATGTTTGCTTTTCCTTGTAGGAGGCCATGCCCGAGTCTGTTGGCGGTGTCCCTGGTCTGAGAGAGTGGGTGGCACGCACGGGATGGGTGCCTTTCATCGAGGCCGTGGGCCAGTTGGTGAATACCAACAAGAGTATGGGGCTCCTTAATGCCCTTGGTGAGTATTGGTGGGACACGACTCACACATTCCATTTGAGCTGGGGGGAGGTAATTGTGACCCCGGTTGATTTGCAGCCATTACTGGGCTTTCCTTTGACGGGCATCCGGTTATTTGGAGGGACAGGGTCCCCGAGGGGGAGATCAGGGCACTCATTGGTTTTTTGGGCCCTACCAAGGGTTTGGGCATCCTGGTGCAAACAGTTGGGAGGGCCATTCGGGCCAACTTTCCAGAGTATGTGGCGGGCCGGATTACTGCTGAGCAACTCGGGCGCTCTTACGTGTGGTTTCTCCTTAGCAACACCATTTTTGCCAATGCTGATAGGACATGCATGTTTCCTCTTCTTGGGTCTTTGACTATACCCGAGGCCATCAGAGGCATTGCCTGGGGAGAGGCTGGTCTGGCCGAGCTGTATATGGAGCTCGACAAATATAGCCGGAAGGCGAGCAAATCTTTGGCTTGCTTCCAATTTGTCCTAGAGGTATTTTCCTTTTCCTTCTCATTCTTTTCTGCCTTTGCTTTACTCTTTGCATCCGGCTTTTACCTCAGTTTAGGATGCTGAAGATTTTCCTTGCCTTTTCTTTTGTAGACTTGGTACTACGAGATCTTCGGCAACTATCCATGGAGTCTGGTTCTTGACCGAGACCTTATCATTCCGGCCATGACCTGCTGGGCTAGGGAAGCTCGGGAAAAGAGGGGGTCCAAGGGACGAGTTTCTGTCCGTTACGCCGATGTGAAGGCGGTGTTGAGAGGAGCTATGCCGGCAGAGCTTAACATCTTTCCTTGGTCCCGGTATGAGGGGCAGGAGGTAGGCTTTGACCTGAGTGAAGCTCTGCGGGTGACCAGGCAGAGGAAGCTGTTGGTGGGGTTCCGGGGTGAGGCCTTCTATTTAGGTGAGAGGGTTTTGTGGCAGCATGGACTAGGCCTTATGCAGAGAGTGCCTGTGGATCCACCCGAGACCATGTTCGTGGCTGACCGTAGGGATTACCCCCTTCTCATGGGGACGGAGGCCGCTGAGTTGATCACCGATGAGCCGTACGGGCGGTTTGTGGCCATGAGGCTGCGGTCGCCACAGGTAGTGGCTTCTGGGGTAGTCCCACCGGCTTGGACAGACTATTTCTTCGTCTGTATGGATGGTAGGGTCCATAAGGTGGACTTATCTGTTACAGGAGGGGAAGCCCCAGTTAAGGAGATTCCCGATGACGCGGTATGCATTCTTCTCCATTTGTGCCCACACATCCCACATTTCTGTCTCTCCCTTTGTTGAGTTGTCTCATTTCTTTGTGCAGATTGCAGGGCGAGCATTGTTGCGACGGCCAACCTTTATGGGACGGACCAAAAGGTGGTTCAAGAAGTTCATGGGTCGTTCTTCTAAGGGTCCTTGGGCAGAGTACAGTTTCGTACCGGGGAGGAGTTCTATGAGTGAGGGGGAGAGGCCCCGTAAGAGAGCATCGAGCGTGGAGCTGCCTCCTTCTTATGTTCGCAATCAATCCATGAGTGCCGTGGATACAGCCTCTCTCCGGGATTCCCTTCGGGCTGTGGGTACTCATGAAATTGCTCCGGATCCATTTTCCCATTTAACCTTGGAGCGGCCCGAACCGTCTATGGCTGATCGTCCGGGTACCTCATCCCAGCTTGCTTGGCATTCATTTCAACCGCCTACTGGTGAGGACATGAGCTTGGCAAAGTCCCTTTTCCATTTCGACTCCAGCTCTTATTCTTTTCGGGGGTCGGGTATTTCTGATCTGCCACCACCTGATTCGGATCCCGGCTCCGAGTAGTTGTACCTATTTGGACAATCTTCTTTTCATTTTGTTTTATTATTGCAAAACAATGTGTATGAAAACCTGTTGTTTTGCTAACGCTTAAATCCTTTGTTTCATAAATTCATTTTATGCATAGCTCGGGCTGTGGAGGGGAGCCTTTTGGTGTTGACTCATGGGGGACTCCCAGAAGAATGTTTAGACTCAATTATGTACAACTGGGACATGTTTTTGACAGGTTTTGAACAAGTGAGAGTGAGTCTCACTTGTGGGGGGTCTGCTGGTATGGCCTGCTGACACGAATTTTTACAAAGGACAAACCATCCGTACGGTTTACACCAGGAGTTGACTTTTCTTGACCAAAATTTCTAAGGACCTCTGGGGAATTTTTAGAAAACTGAGAGACTGACTCTGGTTTTTGAATGGGACTGGATTTACCCAAAGCATGACTTTCCCGTTAATCTTTTTCAAGGTGCCATTATGGCTTGCTAGCCCCGGTTTCTTTCCTTTGATTGAGAACCGTCCTTTAGACCTCAGTCTCCCCTTGAGGGTGAACATTCCTTGGCACCTTGCCCGCCATTCGGAACACGCCTTGTCCATTGTTTGGAGCGCAACTTGTCCCTTGTAGGAGTCATTGTTTCCGGGCTTTCATCCCTTCCGACCCTCTTTCCAATATCTCTTATTTCTTTCTCTTACTAGGAGTGGTCTATTCTACTCAAGACACGGACGGAAACAAATTGTTCTTGCCCCAACGAAGTTGGTGTAGGCATTTACGGGAGTGAGTCCCTTTTCTGAGGAAGGAAGCCTACGGACAGAAATTCAGTGTTTGGCTCTTCCCTAAGATGTAGAAAAGAAGACTTGTCGTGACATTTGAAATTTGCCTTAGTCAATATTATCAAATGATTGCTTGAACGGACCATGTCTGTTATTAAGTCAAGATTATGGCAAGCAATTAGCCTTAACATGTATGAATGTTGTGATCAATTAAGATTAAGATTCGATCAATGGCAATATCGGGAGGAAAAGGTGTTTATGGGGAATTGGCCCAAAGAAGGTGTGTATTGGGCAATCGGTCATTGAAAGGACCGAGGTTTGATGGCTTTGTTTCATGTTGTGACCGGACCCGAAGGTTGCCTACGTTCCCCTCAGTGTGAGGAGCTCAGGTCGCCGTAGTTCGGCCATGGATTGCCTTTTGCTGAAGTCGGGGTCCTTTTGAAGGATGTTGTTGCTTTGCTGATGTAGATCGCTTCGCCTTGCGGTGAACTCCTCGGGACATTCTTTGAGGTGGACTTTTGCAGTGAACTTGGTGAGCTTTTGAGGTAAACTTCCTCTTCGCCAATATTCATTTCCTTTCCTTCTTTCCATTGTCCATTTCTTTCCTCTCTTATCATCATTTTTTTTTTTAGAGAGAGAGGGAAACCTTAGCCCCAACTTTCTATCGTGGATATTGGCTCATTGGTAGCCCTTTGGTGGTCATGTTTGTCACTTTCAGTTTTGACTTTGAAGACCTGGGAATCCCCTTGCTTGGTTGCGCGTGCGCGATCATGGTTGAATCTTGGCGGTTGAACAACATCATCCTTGGTTTCTCATCGTCTAGGGATGCCTTTGATGCGCATCAAGAGTTTGTATCGGAAAAGTGTATCGGGTTGTGTATTGGGGAGGTGTATGAGGGAAGACTTGCCATTAAGGGTTTCTTCATGCCAATTGATCACAACATTCATTCACATCAAGATTAATTGTTTGCATTTAGCATTTTTCATTGGTGTTGGGTCCGTTCGTCCTTAATGAGTCGTCATTGACTAGTATGCTTAGAAGTCAATTCATCATTTTAGGGACGTAGCAATCAATTGATAATAACAAGCAAGGCAATTTCAAGAGTAAATGTATTTTGCAAATAATGTCTCAAGTCTAGAAAGAAGAGAAGGAAAGTGACTCTTTCATTGCACGGAAAATTCGAACCTTTTACAGACTCCAAAAGAAAAACCTAGTCTGACAAACTCCAATCACAAACCAACTTGATGCCCTTACACAAACTTTGCCTCGTAGGGCTTAGGGAAAGTGAAAAGAAAAGACACGTCCATGATGGACTTTTAAGAAGACCCTAGAACCTACCTAATATAGACCACTCCCAACCATTCTTTGTTCTTCCTCCTCTGTTCAAACCCATTCATTTCCTTGTTTCACAATGATCCCCTCATCAATGAGCCCTTGGATATGGTCCCTCAGAGTGAGGCATCCTTCTGTGGAGTGCCCAGGGGCTTGGTGATATTTGCAATACCTTTTCAGGTCTCGGCGGGCTGCGGGGGGTTCTGTCCATATCACGTGACGGCTAAGTATCCCGATCTTTTCAATCTTGAGCAAGTGTTCCAACATGTACTCCCTGGGCATTCCCAATTCGTGGAACCAACGGTAGTTTGCTCTTTTATCTTGGGGGTGGAAAGTGCCTACCATGGCTGTGGGTTTTCCATGGGAGACCGCGATAGGCTTGAGTTGATCGCGAGGCTCCCGCTCATCTCGAGTTGGCTTGCCGGGGGTGATTCTGGGTGATGATGTCTTTTCCTTAGACCTTTTGAGTTCCTCAATTGATTTTACAATCTCGTGAAGACATTCCCGGGTGTTTCGTGAGTTGTGCCTTTCCATCTCGTCCGTTAACTCCGCCCGGCTATAGAGGAGCTCATACCGGCGATCACATTTTTCCTCAATCTCCCTTTTGAATTTCTTGCCACCCTTTTCCCACATCTCTTCGACCTTCTTATGGAGGATCATGCCGATTTCTTCCCGAAGTTGTTTGACCACCCTGATAGCCTCATCGCGGCTAGCCTCAGATTTTTGGATTCTATCTTCCATTGTGCGAACCGTCCTTTACAAAAGCTTTACCCGTCCTTCCAACCGGGATTGAGCGTCCAGCCTTATATCCTGCTCTGCTGTGGTGGATTTGGTTTCCATTGCTTCCTATTGTGCACCGAGACCGATCACTTATAAGGGCACCTTTGACAAGATTTGGCGAGAAAATCATGCTTTGAGCAAGGAATGGATTTTGACACAAGAGGACTTTGACCGAGGGAAACTGTTTTGATTTTGGGAGGATTCATTTTTGGGGACATGCCCGAGCCATGAATTTTGGTGAATTTACTCATTCATCATTATTTATTATTCCCCCTTTTTTTAAAAAAAAAAAATATTTTACAAGATGGTCCTTCACATGAACAAACGTTAGAGTAAAACTCAAAGGCACGTCTTCCGTTGATTATTCGGGCTTTCAAAAAAAAAAAAAAAAAAACTCTTTTACCCCTAGAAGGTTGGAAAAGATTTCTCTTCTTTTTCGCGACTAATCTAAATCCTGGATCAGTGGAGGCCATCACTACGACTATAGACCCCTCGTTTTTCACCTGTATTGCACACTCCCAAGGATGGACTGTCCCGGGCGAGGGTCCTATAGGGCAAGCGGCTTCCACCGACCAAAAGAAAACGAACCTAGGGTCTAGTGTATCGCAAGGTTCCCAATGCGTGGACCATTCCAATCATGATTAAGCCCTGGTCAAGATCGAGATTCGTCTTAGGGACTTAAGAGACTTCCGGCATAACCTCATCATTTGATGAGGGCTCTCGAATCTTATCCATGGGCTTAAGGATGATTAGTATGAACCATTCATTAGGTCTTGACAACACGGTGTCACCCTATCCATAACACATGACTTAGGTTAATAATAACCATTGTTAACGCACGGGTTAAAGGCTTGTTAGGCCACGCTTTCATTACATCAAGGAGTCATAACCCGGGCATTAACTTAGCCATAATTAACCTCGGACACGTGTTATGGACGTGGTAACGTGAGCTAGGCCAAAATCCAACCAAGGTCACGGTAATTGTGTGTCACGGACAAGTGTGGTTAACTCGGCTCGGAAGGGGGGGTGGAATGGACCCGTGCGCGCGAGAAGGGCACAAGAGCACCAATCCCGCTGCATCGTGGCATCCATCCCGGGTTTAAAGGGAATTTGGAACGTGCAAGGTCAAGTGCGTGTAGTGTGAAGCCATTCTATGTTCCCTTTTGAGTCAAAATAGAGATTTTCGGTCCGTTTTAATACCATGAGCAATATATGAGCAAGTATGAACAAGTATGATGAACAAGTAAGTAAGCAAACGTATTAACAAACAAGAATCAGAATTTTGTACATGGAAAAGGTTATGCACAACCAAAGGTTTTTGAAACCAAAATCTTTACAACAAGAACAACAACCTTTTGAAAATTATTTGTACAAAAAAGGTTGTGCACAACAAAAGAATTTGAAGACCATGGTTTTATGAAAAAGGATCATGCACAATGAAGCTTTGAAAAACCAATTTTATGTCCAAAAAGTTGTGGAGTAAACTACTTTTCTGCCCTCGTACTATGGCCCCAACATCAATTTGACACTCGTACTATTGAAACAACAAATGTATGATGCGTACTATAGTTTTATTAGCAAAATTAACCAATTTACTATTCAGTCGTTAACTTTTTTTAACACACGTTATTTTTTTAACGAGCATTAATTTATAACTAACTTTTGTTATCTCCATCATCTTCCCAAAACCAACAATTTTGCTAATAAAAATCAAAAATTCGCATATGTAAAAATCGAATTCCGACTTCGTTAACCGTTGGATCGTCGTCAAACTTCTGGGCTTTGGTCACATCCCCTAGGCGCACATGATGACCGTTTGGATCTTCCAAATAATTTCTGGAGAGGGAGAAATGGCCGGCGGCGAAAACTGGCGAAAATCTCCAAAAAATCGCTATATTAAAAATCAAATTCCCGCTTCATTAACCGTTGGATCGTCGTCAAATTTCTGGGGTATCTACACATAACTCAGGCGCTCATATTCACCGTTGGGATCAGCAAAATAATCAGCGGTGCCGTAGATATGGCCGACGGCGCAAATCCGGCGAAAAAACTCAAAAATCGCAAGTCCCTTATTCATCCATCGTTTGTCTGTCTATCTGGGTTTGGGAAGATGATGGAGATAACAAAAGTTAGTTTTGTTAAGATGAGTTTTCAATTTTTCCCTAAAAAAATTCCGTTAAGTTATTAATCTTTGTTAAAATAAATTAATGCCCGTTAAAAAAATAATGTTCGTTAAAAAAATTTAAGAACTGAATAGTAAATTGGTTAATTTTGCTAATAAAACTATAGTACGCATCATACATTTGTTGTTTCAATAGTACGAGTGTCAAATTGATGTTGGGGCCATAGTACGAGGGGCAGAAAAGCAGTTTACTCAAAAGTTGTGCATGACCAAGGATTTAAAAATCCATTTATTGGCTAAAAGAAAGAAGGTAAATGTGCACAAGCAAGGCTGTAAATTAGAACCTGGACCAGAAGAAGCAGAGGGACCATCAGAATATTTCTGCCCTGCACAAAATTGTTAATCTGGAACATTCTGTGGGCCCGGCGAAACCAGCCGTACGGCTAGGGAAGGAGATCCATTATTTTTTGCAAAATTCCAGCTTCTGATCATCAAGCCCCAGTTTATTGAATTTCCAGAAAATTCTCACTCACCGAAATCAAAACAGAAGCATAAAACACACACAAATATGCACAAAGTCAACAAAACGGGGACGGGAGTTTGACCCACACAGGAATGCCCCTGAATCTTCTAAAAAGAAGTTCGAAAACATTCTATTCCCCAGCGGAGTCGCCACTGTGAGGATCCTCCCCCTCGGGGCGAAAACGGATGAGGTTTCGCTCAAGGAAGAAAAGCCAAACACGGGACTAAACAAACTTAACGGAGTCGCCACTTTTGTTAATTATTTAACCCAACAAAAGAAAAGGTTAGAGATTCTATTAGTTCGGAGGTCAGGTTACGCCTTGGGAAGAGTTTCACATCACCCAAGTCGCCTCGGATAGGACCGAGTCTCCCTAATGTTAGTTAACGAAAGTGCATGTGTGTGTGTGTGTTTTCAAAATGGGAGAAACTGACTGTTTTGGCAAAACCAGTTAATTATTTAACAGAAAAGGTTTATTTTGCAAACTTTCTGGTCAGAAAATAAGGAAAACTGAAAATGTCCTCCCCGGCCAAAGTAGCCGTACGGATGGGGAGGGCTCTCCAGGGGATTTTTACAGTTTATCAGAAAACAGTCCAGTTTCAGCCAAAACAGAGTATCTTTGCTGAAACTGGACTGGAATGTTGATTTCCAGTTTATGATTAACAACAAAACTTTGAAAAGTTCATTCCTATGCACTTTCATCATCAAAGGAACCCCAAATACAAAGATTTGGGTGTGATCAAGGGCAATCATTTGAGAAATTTATGAAAAGTTGATGAACATGGCATTTAAACCAAAATGACCATTTTGGTGGATAAAGATTGAAACTTTGCCACCAAAATGGACCTATTATACAAGATTAAACCATTAGGGACACAAATATAACATAAAGATTGAATCTTTATGTCCCATACTTGGTAATTTTATGGCTATGTCATAATTGGGATGATAAAGATTGAAACTTTATCACCCAATCATGACTCTCATGGCCAAATAAGCACAAAATCAACATGAAAGTGTAACAAACCATGATCATCTTTAGGTTTTACCCCATAATCACACACTAGGTGTGAAGGGAACCTTGAATCACCTCATGATTTGGATCATATACATATGTAATCATAATATATATAGCTTGGAAGGCCAAGGCTTGTATAATATATAGATATAGTGCTTGAAGATGGACAAGACTTGCAAGAAATGTAAAGTGCTTGAAATGGACAAGGCTTTGCAAGAACAAGAATAAATAACACAAGATAAACAAGTAATATGAACAAAGATAAAAGAGAGTTTGAGATGAAAAAGAAGATGGGGAGAAGGAGGCTTCACGTATTGTGGTTATGGCCTATCTTCCTCTCTAATCACTCAAATGTGTATATCACTCACTTTCTGCTCTCAAACTGGCAGAGTTTCAACTCACAAAACGTTTTCTCCCCCCCCCCCTGAAATGATCAGCATGGGGTTCAATTTATAGGGACTGAGGGTGCCTAAACCAGACGTACGGCTAGGCCCCTCTAGTACCCAATTCATCCGTACGACTCAGCATGGCGAGCTTCTGGATTTTTCCAAGTTTAATCCCAGAGCAGTCCTGGAATTTATAGTTTATCCTAGGGAGGTCCTAGCCTATCAGTTTATCCCTGAAATGGCGCTAAGGTTACCTCTAAGTTGGTCAATTTAAGATTGGGGTACTTGCAATAGTGCGTTATGGTGATTGGCCTTCATCTCGAACTTGTCAAGACATCTTTGTACGAGTCATTTGCCAATGAATTAATCACCTCAAGATTGAACAACTTTCCTAGATTTAAAATCATTTCACGTTCCTTGTCGAGTCAGGGGCTTCTTATCTTTCAGCGACACCCCCAGTTTTTCTTGCAATCAAATTGGGTCTTTCCTTCTCTTCTCTCTTAATGACTTACTTGCCTTCGTGAGTAGTTCAAAACTATATAAATACATGAAGTCAATACTAGGGACCACTTCCCTAGTCAAGTCAATGTCACTCATCATTAGTGACAAAAGGTCTCCACCGCAAAATCACATGCCTCTCATCCTCAGCTAGAGTCAATGCACATTTCCTCATTAATCGAGTCAAAATGAAGACGCAAAAGAGATGCCCGCTAGATTCAAAACCCGAAAGGGCGGTCTAGGCAAAAAACAGGGTGCGTCATAAAAAAAATGAGAGAGTGAGAGAGAGAAGGGAAAGAGAAATGGAGATCCCCGGCCTCTAAAGAAGACAAGTTATACATTGAATCTCCTCCGCAAGTCAATTCACCACCGAGTCAACTTCGGAATTGCAAAAAGCTAGACAAGATACGAAACAATCAAAGGTCGTTTTGGGTTGTTGGCGTAGGAGAGATAGTTCTTGCAATGTGCATTTTTGGGCTCATGTGAAAGAAGGCCCGTCCGAGAATGAGCCCATGATTGATATGGGGTACAAGGTTGCACAAATAGTCCCCAGTGAGTCGATTGGTTTGGGCAGCGAATGGCAATAACGTGTGACTCAGTTTTCAAGCTTCTCCAAGCATGTGCCCCTACAGTATGTCAAAAGGTTTCACGAGAAATGGAGTAACTCTTGCCATGTCCTCTTATGATTGTTCCCCCGCACGAGGATGAGTCTCTTGCTCTACAAATGATGACGCCCTAGGGGCTATGAGACTCAAAGAACGAGAGCTTCTTTTGCTTCATTTGACAGTTAATAAGCCCTAGGGGATACGCTCAAGAAAGATGTGCGAGACTATCCTCAAAGTCTCTCAAGAGGAATGTCGAAGGGCCTTCATGAGATGTGTGCTTGTGCCTGTTCCCCCAATCAAGGACGGGCCTTTCTTGCTCCACTTATAATCAATGGTGACACTCTAGGGGTTACACTCAAGTCTAAAAGTCTCCCTTGACAAGAAGCAATTCACTTCACCTCCCAACAATGGCCCTAGCAAAGCCATATGCAACGTTAGAGACATCCTCAATTATTTTAGCACCAAAGGTCTCAAGGGGCTTCGCAATCTACAATCTTTTGGGCTACGATGTTACGGTAATCCAAGCAAAAGGCAATATTGGGGCTTCGCAATTGACAATCCTTTGCGCAATGGTACTCGAGCAATGCAATGTGGGGAGTGGTCCAAGCTTCAAAGGGTCTCTTAGCAATTCACGTCAAAGATCTTTTGGTTTGAACGAAGGGCTCCGATGTTATGAATGAATTTAATGATTCTTGTTAAGACTTACAACGAGATTATGAAGGAAGTCTTAGAGAAAAGGAAAAAAGATTCAATATGCTAAACTCTATCAAAACAGGATTATAGCGGGAAATGCCTCAGTCAATCCCAATATTTCTGCAATTCAGCACCCCTTCTCCAAGATCAAAAGCAAAAAGTGCGGCTTATGAGCTTTAAGCACTGGTTGCATCCGAAGATCCGTCATTAGTTCAAATCAAGAAGACTCAAGCAAGCATACTCATTTGGGACCTTATCACACCAAGACCTTACCATCCGCGATCTCGACGGCACCACAAGGCATTACTGCATCTTTTGACATAAGCCCTCAGCCATTTGGGTACCGACCACAACGAAGTTATTCATCTCCCCCAGTAAGAGTAAGAAGGAGATCTCTACCTAACGGTACATCCGCTCTCAATGACCGAGCCGATTCCAAGATAATTTGGGGCTTTACATCGAAAGGTCTTCACATTTCACCGTCTTGAAGCTCGCAAACAACAAGTACATGACATTTGGGGCTTAGCAATCTCTCGAAGCTTGGCATCAATAATCTTCTCTTGGGGTTTGCTCACGTCAACAATAAAAGGCGATTTATTTGAATGGGCCAAGAGCTGAGTTATCTTGGGGCTATGCAAGTCACTCAAAGTTTGTCATCAAAGGCGTTCTAGGGGCTTTACAATCAACAACGCCTTGGTATCTCGACATCAAAGGTCTATTGGAGCCCCACAATCGGCAAATCTCTTGGGGCTAGACATCAATCTTCGTTCGGCACAACGGCGACAACGACAGAATTCAACAAGGCAATCCGGACTTCGATCGAACATGACTTGATCTTGAGTTGGCTTAACAAACACACAATGCTTAAAATGGTTCACCCAAGAAGTAAAAAAAAAAATCTTTTTCTCACATGTGTGCATATTATTTTCCTTCTAAACTAAAAAAAAAAAAAAAAAAATCGACAAAAAGATTTTTCTTTTTCTTTTTCTTTTTCTTTTTCTTTTTCTTTTTCTTTTTCTTTTTCTTTTTCTTACTTGTGTAAAAAGTAGGTGCTTCATTTTTGCTTTGCTCCTAGCTTCTTCTCCAGCGTTCTCCATCATCCTTGAACTACGCTGGTCTGATTCTCTTTAAGGGATACGTAGGTAGCCTTTTGGCACGACCAACCCATCATCCAGAATGTCATCTCACTGACACTCCATCAAAGTACAAGCAACTCATCTCCATCAAAAGTGTCGACATCCATCCCAAAACAAGCGGCATGGTAAGTGAAGGTATGAACATCATTCATCAAAGCTTTCTCTCAAAGTCTCCCTCAAGCAATCTATGCTTTTCAAATCACATCACACCACAATCACAATTTCTATTTCACATCTCACACAAGCACATATATCTGCAAAGCACACACATAACAGGTATAAGCACACAACAGAATCGGCAGAAGGATCCTCGGATCTCACCAGGTCTTCTCTAGACTTTAAATGTGTGGCAGACGGATTCTCGGATCTCGCCAGGTCTTCTCTAGACTTTAAATGTGTGGCAGACGGATCCTTGGATCTCGCCAGGTCTTCTCTAGACTTTAAATGCGGCAGACGGGTTCTCGGATCCCGCCAGTCCTCTATCAGCAAAAGTCGCTCACACAGGGAGTGCATTCCTATCCCTTGCAATTTCAATAATTCTTGCTTTTTATCAAGTCTTTATTTTCTTTTGTCGATGTCCTCGACGGGTGTACTTTCTTTCATCAACGCGTTTTGCTTTGCAATCAATGTCACCGAGGGGCTCTGTAGACACCCCGCCTTGGACATCTCAACCCGATTGCATACATAGTATTTTTATTTAACTTATTTTGGTTAATTTCTGTTACTTCGGTTAAGTTCCTAACTGATTCTGTTAGTTTTGGACTAAACTGCATAACATAATTAACTTTTAGGGTTTTTCTGTCATTCTGTCATTCTTAGGCTCGGGCGTCTCCGGAAGTGTCAACGGGCCACGCACGCGTCTCGCCCCAAAAGCGGGACTCGCGCGCTTCCCACTTTGGCAGTAACGAATTGCACCATTTTTCCCTCCCTTTTCTTATTTACAACATCTCTTCTTGATACAAAAAGAACTCTTTTTACCTCCACATTCATCCCCCATAGTTTTGTAACCTCAAATCCCATTATTCTAGCCTTTTCTTTAAAACAAAATATTTCTTTTATTTATTATTTGATTTTCTCTTTATTATTGAATTTTATTTATTTTCTTATTGGTTGAAAATCCATTTTTTCCTCTCTTTTTCACCTATAAAAACCTCTTCTTTTTTACCTTAGAAAGAGGACTTCAACTTCTTACACACCAAAACTCTACACACATTCTCTCAACAATATTTTCTCTACAAAAACACTACACAAAGTGTTGCACAACATTTTCTCTACAACTACTCCATCTCCAAGTTAAAGTTTGAAGTTCTTCTTTTTCTAAAGGTACTTTATCCTTCTCCTTCTATTTTATTTGTCTAGTCAATGTATGCAATCCCCATAAAAAGGAACATGACCTAAAAGGCCACTTCACTATTGAAGTTTGGTCAAGGTTGTCTTCCAACATTTCAAATACTACTTTAATTTCCCCATTTCATATTAATGTAATTGTTACATGTAATCTTTAGCATTAATATAATAAAAAAAATCTCTTTTATTTCCTTTTGTAATTCCCTTTTCTTTACATTATAATTGTTAGCACTTTTCTCACATTAAAATAAGGACGTTTAGCATTAGAACACCAATAGTAGCAAGACCCGCGTAAGCGGGGCAGAGTGGGTGTTTAAGTACTTCCCACTCCGTCACCTGACCCCCGAACCTCTTAACAAGAATCTCTGTTTTCGTATCAAAACGTAGGCTAATTATTAGGTTTTTCTTATGTTCCCTCAATAACATAGGTGGCGACTCTACAATTAAAACACAAATAGACATCCTAGGATAATTCGCCGCTCTAGCCATGTAGTGGGTTTTTCTGGGGTATCTACAGATATATATACGACATAGACCATGATATAAATCTCATAGAGCGGGTCATGTCCAGTACCTTGTTCCAAACAAGTACCCATAAATCTAACATAATCATCCCATGATCATTTAGCCTTTATACCAATACCATACAAGTACTAGGGACGGAGATTATTATAAGTAAACATGAACAACAATAATATCAAAACATCTCTTTATTAATATGAATAAAATGATAACATACAACGTTTTACAAACGTGCCTAGGGCACCAACACTAACAGTTCTTTGGGTTCAAAATCTATTGACTGAACTCTTGTGTCCGAATACTACCTCTCCTGTTATTTATTGTGATAATTTGGGTGCCACCTATATGGCGGCTAATCCCCGTTTTGACTCGCGCATGAAGCATCTTGGGTTAGATTATCATTTTGTTGACAGCGTGTTCAAAATCAGACATTACGTGTTGCGTTTATTTCCAGCAATGACCAGCTTGTTGATGTGCTTACTAAACCATGATTCATGCTCGTTTTCAGTATATCATGTCCAAGATTGGTCTCACTAATCGGTCGTCCATCTTGAGGGGGAATGTTAAACATAATCTAGAAGACTCTAAATTAGTTTCCTAATTTTAGTATAACTTGTATCCTACGTTTCCTATTGCTTTAGGGTTTTAGATGACGTTTCTTAGTCTTCAAGAAACTCTTGTCTATACAGTGGCGGATCTAGAACTTTTCCTAAGCAGGTGCACAAATTACACTGAATTTTCAAATTAAGATTATATCCTACGAGATTATAGTACAAATTTTTTAATCATATTACACAATGAAAACACAACTTTTGATGATTGTTTGTATTAAAATATGGAGGCCTAGTAAAAATCAAACTAACCATGATGATGTATTTTAAGAAATTAACCATGACAACAAGCATATACAGTAGGAATCTAGGAATCAAACATGGTTAATTTGTTTTTTTTGAAAGCTTCATAATTAATTTGTTATTGACTTGAATTAAACTAATTAATTAACTAACCTAAGTACAAGAGAAAAAAATATAGGCACAAATAATGGATTTAAAAAGGCACAAGCTGAAGCTGAAGGGGCAAATCATTTAAAATTGAAATGGCAAAATGCAAATTATGGGGTTCGAACCTAGCACAAAAATTTGTTACCTTGACCAACTATACTAAGTAACTTATGCATCCTTTCAGTGCATTAATTATATATATTATGATTATAAATAATTTCTTATTCTTTAGAATTTTGCGGGTGCACTTGCACTCGCACCTTACACTGTAAATCCGCCCCTGTGTATATATACCTCTTATTAGATTTTTTTTTCAAATAATTCATTTTCAAATAAATATATACCCAAATGACACTAAAGAAATTTTATGTACCAAAATGACCAGTTTTAAAGAAGTCGGCATTGGCAATACCGATTTTAGGATGAAGTCGGCATTACCAATGCCGACTTTAGCTTAAGGCAAATTAGGGTTAATAAAGTTAGATTAATGGGGGAAGGGAAAAGGCGAGAAAAGTGGTCAGAAGTCGGTATTGGGAATGCCGACTTCACCAGAAATCGGTATTGCCAATGCCGACTTCAACATAGGGTTTTTGACCGGCACACCCCCCACCTACCCCACTGACCGACGCCCCCCCCCCCTCCCCACCACCACCACCATAAAACCTTCATCCCACCCTTCTCTCTTCATCCATCTCTATCTCTATCTCTATCTCTGCATCCTTATCCCTCACCCTATCTCTGCACATCTCTATCTCTCAGTTGTCACTTTCAGTCCAAAAATCAAAGATCTTGTTGAGAAGAAGGAATCGGGCAAATTATCCAAAAAACGTTACTCGCAGTTACGTTTTTGAAATCAAAAGGTTAGTATTATTCAGAAATTTGATGAAATTAGAATATGTTATTTTGTGTTTGTTACAATTTGATGAAATTAGAATATGAGTTCATGTATATTTATGTGTTTGTTACAATTTGATGAAATTAGAATATGTTAATTTGTTGAGTTTCTTTTAATTTGATAATACATTTAAATTTTTTGTGATGTTGTATTAATTTAACAATAGGTTATTTGTTAAAAATTGATGAAACATGATTTGATTATACGAATTTCGTTAGAAAGTTAACAAAAATGCCCAGTTTATGTCAGAAAGTTAACTGAACTATCAGAAATTTAACGGATTTTGCGTCTTTCAGTTAAATTTTTAACGGAAAGCCCCTATTTTTTACTGAATTATAGATTAATAATTAACGGTTATGTCTGTTTTTAAAAAAATGCTTCTGTCAAATACTTAACAAAACCTTCAGAAAATAGTTAAATATTTAACGGACCAGCCCTTTTTTTTACTGAAACTTGACATTATACGAATATTCGTCAGAAAGTTAACAAAAATGGCCACTTTCTGTCAGAATCTTAACTGAACTGTCAAAAATTTAATGGATTTGGCATCTTTCTGTTAAATATTTAACGGACAGCCCCTCTTTTTTACTGAATTATAGTTTAATATTTAACAACAGTGTCTTTTTGTCAAAAAATGCCACTTTCTGTCAAAAACATAGCTAAACCGTCATAAAATTGCCCTTTTTCAGTTAAATATTTAACGGACCAGCCCTTTTTTTTTACTGAAACTTGGCATTATACGAATTTCGTCAGAAAGTTAACAGCAGAAATGCCCACTTTCTGTCAGAAACTTAACTGAACTGTGTAATCCTGTCACAATTTCCATCACTGTCTTCTCTTCATCTCAGTGTCCTTTGGTCAGAAAATTATTTTTTGTTGGGAATCTTGTCACAATTTCCAAATTATAAGGTTAGTGCTATCATATTTAGTGATTTTCTTTTATATAATTTGTATAATAATAGTATAATAATTAACAGTTGTCCCTCTTTTTACTGAATTATAGTATAATAACTAACAGTTGTGTTTTTTTTTTTTTTTGTCAAAATGCCATTTTCTGTCAAAAACTTAACTAAATCGTCTGCCAATTGCCCCTTTTCAGTTAAATATTTAACGGATCAGCCTCTTTTTTAACCAAATTTTAGTTTAATAGTTTTGTTGTTTGTTTCAGATGGACCAATATAATAACCATGCATTTGTTGATCCCGGGCCGTTAGACGACTCCGTATTAAAATGGCAAGATAAACACCGGTCACGTTATATTTGGGCTTAACAAGAAGTTGAGAATATTAGATTTAGGCGCGGTCCGGAACCTCCTAAAAACTTGGATGTTAGGATTCAGAGTAAACTTTTAGATGTTGGGTTTTACGGTGTTTATAAACTAGGTTTTTTCAAATATGATTGGCCTTTGTTAGAGGCTTTGGTTGAGAGATGGCGTCCAGAGACGCACACATTTCATTTGCCAGTTGGGGAGATGACCATCACCCTTCAGGATGTTGGAATTTTATGTGGCCTTCCTATAGACGGGGATCCTGTGATTAGTTCCCAAACCCATATGCAAAAATTGGAATGGGTTCAATTATGCCACGAATTACTAGGGATTCAACCACATGATGGTGTAATGAAGGGTGGTAGATTGTCTATTAAATGGATTATAGACGAACTGACTCAGTAGGAGGAGCTTCCTGCAAATGCCTCGCCCGAATTGGTTAACCAGTATACTCGGGCATATATTTTGATATGCTTAGGGTCACATTTGATGCCGGATACGAGTAATGTCTTAGTGAAACTCATGTACCTCCAACTGCTTAGGGACGTTGACACGATCCGGAACTACAGTTGGGGTAGTGCGATGTTAGCCTTTTTATATCGGGACTTGTGTGTAGCGACAAAGCCCGAGGCGAAAAGTTGTGCTGGATTCTTAACAATTGTACAGGTATGTCAATTATATTTTCTTATATTATTGTAGTGAAGAAAATATGTTTTGTACGTGACACTTAATTTTTTCTTTATGTTATTTTTTTTAGCTTTGGGCTTGGGAACGGTTGTTGTGTTTACGACCCGTAAGGACACGTGGAGATGTCATTATTCAGGATGCATTATCCCCATATGGTTGCAGGTATTCTAAAATAAATTCAATTTAAGTCCACATAATATTCTATGTATTTTATTTTTATTATTACACACTAATTTGTATGTCAAATTGCTCCATATGTAGGTGGCAATGTCCTTTATCATATACGCATCTTACCGCCCACAACTTGCATGGATACCGAGATCAGCTGGCGTATTTGACTGATGATCAGGTTGAGTGGCAGCCGTACTTAAATGTCCAGGGTCCACCATATTGCTTCCAGGGACAGGCTATATGGAGAGCGAAGGTGCCCCTCATTTGCTTTGACATGGTTGAGTGGCACCTTCCCGATCAAGTAATGAGGCAGTTCGGGATGTTACAGAATATCCCTGACCCACATGACACGAGTGATTACATGCATGGACTAGATCGACGAGGTCGGTCAAAAGTTAATTGGCCTGAATTCCACATAGTTCCCATTGGAATGTGGAATCAACGGGCTAATTTGGTGGTGGCTGGGCAATATGGTACCGAGGATGTAGATTACACACATTCCTATATGTTATGGTACAATAGGATTACACGGTTATTGATCCAGAATCCGAATGCTATAGAGTATGAGGGGTACAGGGCGCATGCTAGTCGTTATGAGGGTTTGGTAAGCTAAATAGTACATATTTACTTTAGTTCATTTTTATTTGTTTACGATTTTATCTTATCGTTATAATTTATTCCTTTTTTGTTATTTTCAACAGATTCAAAACCTTCAGCGCGCGTACATATCCATAGAGAATGCCATATTTGAGGTAGAGGGATACGGCATCCGCTCAGAAAACCTATATGTTTCCTGTGGTGTCATCAGACAATCCTTATCATCTATTAGACAGCAGAAACGACTGGATGCCCTCCAACCTCCCCCACCACCAGTAGATCGTGTTCAAGGGGTGCCACAGAGACGAAATCGGGTTCGTAGACTTGCTCAACACGTGCAGGATGATCCAGAGGTACATGTTGAGGAGGCAGCGAATGAGGGGGACAATGATGAGGAAGGGAATGATGAGGGTGGAGATAATCCAAATACATTTACAGGACATGACGCTTTCTCCCAGGCAGGAAACTATGGATTCTCTCATACACAGATGGATTATACTCCAACTCCCCCGCCAAATTTTGGTTTTACATCATATGGTTCGGAGCGTGGGAGTGGAAGTCGAAGAAGAAGCGTTGACTGTGCTCCAAGTCCACCTCTAGGGACGGGTTTCACATCGTATGGTTCTGGGAGTGGGAGTGGAAGGCGAAGCTTTCAAATGGATTATACTCCAACTCTACCTCCGATGTCGCTTCCGGAGGCTACACCTTTTGGTCACATAGACCCTACTCAGGTACCATCGTCATCTCGTGAAACTAACACATCACGAATAGGTCGTGTATTTACTCGCCTTTTGACTAGGAGAAGTGATAGGCCACGTAATCCTCCAAACAATTACACCCCATCTGCATATCCCTGATGGATTTCCTATTTGACCGGGATGTGGTCAATAAATATTTGGATTGATGTATTATTTATATGTATATAAATAAAATGGATATTTTGGTGGAATTATTGGAATAAATTTAGCCCCCAAATATTGACATGGAAGTTCATCACAAAAAATCAAACAAAGAAGGATTTACATAAACATCTCAAAAAAAAATTATCAGAACTGTCAAAAACGGCACTACCAATACCGTTTTTATCAGAACTGTCAAAAACGGCACTACCAATACCGTTTTTATCAGAACTATCAAAAACGGCACTACCAATGCCGCTTTTATTCAAAATACTTTCCCTTTTTCCCTTTAAAGGCTCGGTGACCTCAAAACGAATTCATCATCTCTCTCTCTCAAAACTAATTCATCCATCTCTCTCTCAAACACAAGATTTATAACTGTCAAAATGGATCCATCGCTCCCCCGCTAGTATATTGGACGACAACCTCATCCTCGTCCTCCCGGTCAACCCTCTAATCCGCAATCTAATCTGTCTCAAATCGAACGAGAGTTCGAATTTCCACCGCCTCGTATTATACCTGGTCCCGCCGGTGTCGCACAGTCCGCCATGCGTCGGCATCGCTCTGGAAAATCTCATGTCTCTCAAGGACCCCCGACGTCGACACAAGAGGCCATAAGGAGAACGATTGAAGAGCCGGTGGAGGATGAACATTTCCAGCGCAGACCTTGGCTATCTACAATGGAGTATCTCACTGCAGAGGGTACATATTATCCGTTGAAAATGATCAAGGAGAAATGCCATAAAGTTGATAGGGTGGAACAGGTATAATATAAACATTATTTATAGTTAAGGTTAATATTTAAAAATAATTGGTCGTTAATATTTTGGTCTATTAGGTTGTTGTTGTTGTCACGAAGAGCACACGAGGTGATTCTGGCTCTCTTTTCGTGACTTTGAAGGATCCAACGGATACGATTGAAGCTTCAATTGGTGAGAAAGTGCTTAAGGGAAGTGAGTATGGAAGTGACATAGGCCTTGGTGCTGTTCTAATTCTTAAGCAGGTATGAAATATTTTCTTTAACATTTCACTCCCTAAGAATATTTTCTTTACATTTTGTTATAAATATTTTGTTTTCTTGATTTATTAGGTTGTTGTCTTCGCCCTCTCAAGATCAAAAAAAGTCCTTAACATTACACTTGAAAATGTTTCTAAGGTATTCCCTAAGGATTGTTAAGTTAATGTTGTTGCACATGTAATATTTGGATTTATGTCGTATTTCCTATGTGACAGGGATGTGGTCACTGAATTTTTTGGATTTATATAATATTTTCTATGTGACCGGGATGTGGTCACTGAATATTTATATTTATGTAATATTTCCTATGTAACCGGGATGTGGTCACTGAATATTTATATTTACGTAATGAAGTATTTGTTGGACATGTTATTGTTATCATGTAAAAACCAATATTCAGCATCATTTTTTCAAACACTTAGTAATTTAAGTTAAAAAAATAAAATAACATTCACGAATAGTTAAATATATTACAAGTTCAACTAAAATAACATCCACGAATACTTAAATAACATTTAATCGTCCACGAATACTTAAATAACATTCACGAATAGTTAAATATATTACAAGTTCACGAATAGTTAAACAAACATATTACAAGTACTAGAAAATAATATTTAATCGTCCTCCCTAAGAGTTGGACACCTTCTTTTTTTGTGACCTTCTCCCTTGCATATCCCGCAACGAAACTTCCTTTTCTCCACCTGCCAATCCATCCTATTTCTAATCCGCCTTGATCTAGGTCTTCCTTGCTTCTTATCACGACTGTGCATCGGGTTAGGATAAAAACTTGGGACAAGATGATCTACATTCCAATAAGCCTCGTCATGGATCGGATTAAAGTGCCCCTCCATGTATTGTAGTACGCCTCAAGACTGTAAAAGGAATCACAAAATTCAAACCGTCAATATGTGGGCTTTGAAGCAGGCAAGAGCATGCGAACAGGGTAATGATATTGCACCCATTTGCCACAAGTGCATGTTCGAGGACCCAATTCCACCACTTGAACCCTTCCGCCCTTTCACGCGTCCCCAGTTGTCACTTGATAAAACCTGCTGCAGTATTGTTAAATTCTAACATTATGATACCCAGCCTTCTTCAAGTTGAGTCATACTTTTGTTGGACCCTCTGACTGAATAGTAGTCTCGCATTTACGTTGGGGTTACCAGGATACCCCCCTAAAGCCCTTATGGATCCCGAGAGTTTACTTTGAAAGTATTCAACACACCTATAGAAGGCCATCTCAACAATACCTGAAACAGGCATCCCCCGCGCTCCTTTTGTTGGTCCCAAAGGGCAACAAGGGTATGAAAAATAGCTAGAGGGGGGGGGGTGAATAGCTGTTTTAAAATTCTTTTCGTACCCTTGAAAAACTCAATTGCGAATGCGCACTTTATCAAGTAAGCGTTATGAAATGCGCCTAAGTGAGTGAGTGAAATGCACAGCGGAATTTAGTAATGAAAGTAGGCGCAAAGTGATAAAGGGAGCGCAACACACACACACTAAGTATTTTGGCTCAAAGTGAGTGAAATAAGGAACTAAGGCAAATGATAAAACAAACACAACACAATTCAGTTCAATCAATCTACAATGAGTAAACAAGCAAATAGTGAGTGAAAATAATAACTTGAAAGAAATGACAAGATAATAACACAAGCTATTTGGAGAGGTTCGATCAATGAAAGATCTAACCTCTACCAAGATGGTTAGTCTTGGATTTCTAATCGAGATCTTATATAATGAGTGAGTGTTACAAATTACAATGTTTGAGCTTATACACTAACTCAAGATCTATTACTATGAAAGAACAAATCCAAAACAATAACCGGTGTATCTCTAAAAGATGAATCTAAATGATTAATCTTAAAGAGGTGCGTGTGTGTTCTTAGAATCAAGGCTCTTTAGATCTTTGAGATGGAGAGCACAAGAAACTAAAGTGTTAAGGCTTTGAAGATCTGGGCTAAGGATGAAGGTATGAAGATGTTCTTGAGAAATCTGGAAAAACGAAGGCAATCTTCAAATCTTCAACAAATGCTTTGAGAGAGAAATTCTTGAAATTCTTAGCAAAACTCAGCAACTTCAAAATGTTGAAGTTATGGGGTATTTATAGTGAACTTCAAAAACTAGCCGTTGGAAATCCTTGTGGATAAGATGAGCTGTCGTTCGTTGATTGGAGCATGCATATTTTATGGCCATTTTGACACTCAACATAAATGTGACCGTTATGGACACGTGTCAATAGATTAGGCGCATATGCATCTTTTAACCACCGTTGGATCATTGGCGTAATTTTGAATTCTTTTCAAGTCTTCGAGTCTTCAATAAATCACTGAGTGTTTGAATAAACACTTTGAGGCGCGTTTGAGCCAAGAGGCGCATTTAGCCAATAGGCGCACAGTAAGCGTGCGCTTAAAACAAGGGGCGCATAGGCGCGTAAGCTTATGAAGAAATCCTTATGCGCGCGCTCTAAATGGCGCAAGGCGCGAGTGAAGAGGCGCATGGCGCGTGGCGCAGGAGGCGCATAAGCGCGGCTCAAACTCACTGAGTGATTTTTCTTGAAACTTGATCTTCTTGCCCTATTTCTAAGCCTATTCTATAACAATGGACAACCTAAAAAATGAAGTATAAATACTTCTTACATGTGGGTCTAAAGTCCATGAAATAAAACTTAGGTGATGGATCAATCAAATCTAATAAATCCTAATACATTAAAACTGAGATATATGTGGGCATACCCAACAATCTCCCCCTATTTGATTGATGCCATTACCTACTATATCAAGGACAAACATTATACTTGATAAAAACATGTCCAATGAATGAAATTGGTAATTCATGTCTCAAGTTAATGTACACACTAGTCCAAAATATAGATTCCTAATCTATTCCAATAAGAATAAAGAGTTACATATGGAAAGATAGAAACAACAGTTTTAACACATTCAAGATTAGATGATATATGATTTTTAGTTTTGAAATGTGTTTAAACCAAGTTTAAACTTAATGCATGAAAGTTATGAAACAATTCAATATGATGCATTATGAATTTAAACAATATTCATTGTTCTACAAACAAGGAGTTTGAGTGAACAAGGTTTGATAATGAGTGATGCATTGTTCTCATTAAAACTTGGGGTGTAAGAGTTACAAGTTACAAGTTTTGAATAGAACAAAAACAAAAGGTGCTAAAACAAGTAAGCACAAAATCACTATCACAAAAGAGATTGTTCTATTACAAAAGATTCTAAAAATTTACAAAAAAAATAATAGAAGCTAAGGGTTGGGAGGCGCATCATCTTCCTTCAATCCTTCAACGATCTCTGAAACAGAACGCTGAATTTGCTTTGCGAGCTGATGACTACGGTTCGCTAACCCTTGAGTGTCCGTGACACTGGAGTGAGTAGCAGTAATACCGTCTCTAATATAACTCAAGTGATTCACATTGATGTTTGGTATTCATCAATGGAACGCTGAGTGATCTGCTGCTGCTGTGAAATGTTTTCTTCCAAGATTTGAATGTGAGCTTCAATGGCATTTTGAGCCGTGATAATATCTGAAGAAATATGTTCAGCGCGTCTGTCAGAGCTTGAGTGAGCAGCAGTGAAATGAGTGACGACCAACTCTTTCAGGACATCCAACTTAGATACAAGCACATTCATATTTGATTGAGACGCAGCAGATTGAGGTATGAACGTAGGCGCAGAAGCGGTGGTTTGCGCCTGGTCAGTATGAGCTTGAACCTGAGTCTGCGCCGGAGGAGGAGAAGGAGCAGAAAGTTTGGCCTTGAGAGAGTTCATCTCCCCCTTAATGGCAGCAATCTCTTCAGATTGATCAGTGAGTAAGGAAGTAAGAGCTCAAAGTGAGACTTTATATGCGCCTGTCCTTGCTCTAAATTGGCTTGCCCCTGCTGTAAAGAATGAAGAATGGAAAGTACCTCGCTCAAATCAGGAGCAGACGGAGGAGGCGCAGGGGTAGAGAGTGGCGCATCATCTTGAAGGGGCGCAGAATCTTGAAGGGGCGCAGAAGGAGATGGAGGCGTCAGGAGAGGTGAATGAGTAGGAGACTCAAATTCATTCATTTCAGTTTCAAAACAAAGTTTTCAACAACAACTGTTTCAACATCAAAAGTTTCTATTGAGATCGGATCTGGTCCAGGTGGAGGCGCAACTGGAGAAGGAGTGCGCTGAGGGATGGTCTCTTGCTCCCCCTGAACGGGTTCCTCAATGTCTGAAATGTCATCGCCGAAGAAATCAGAGAGGAGTTGTGCCCTTGACATATTGGAAGGTTGAAATTTGAATGAGGGCGCACGAGGAGTGGGGGCGCGTTGAGAAGGAGCGCGCTGGGAAGGCGCGGAAACAGAAGGCCCTTTCTCAATATCTGCGCTTGATCCGGCGCCTTTCATGCGCTCTAACTTTTCTGACTCAGCAGCTTGTTTGGCTAGAAAGTCTTCATCTCTTTTTCGTTGAGCCTCAAGCTGCTGGCTTCTTGCGCTAGCCTCAGATCGCTCATCATCAGTTTCAAATCTAGTGCGTTTGACAGGCGCAGGAGTAGGGTCATTCAACTACCCGTTTGCCTTTGCTTTTATCTGCGCCTGGCACTGGATCTGCGCTTTGTCTAGCGCTTGCTTTTACTGCGCTCTTTTAATAATGGTGCGCTTTTAAGGACTGGCGCACATCGACTCTGTGTCTTCATCTACTAAGCCTTCAACAGTCTTGATTTGGATTCCTTTTGCGCGCTTTGTGGGCTTCTTCCTGCGCTTCTTGAGGTCCAAACTAGCTTTACCAAACATTGGAACATCGTTGATCTTGTACTCCGGATTCTCATTCAAAAACTTAACTAACTCAGGGTAAGTTAGAAAAAGTTTTGTGAGAATAAGGCAGTGTGAGCGGAATCGGGTCTTTCCATCACTTTTGTTCTTCACAAATTTATCAATTTGCTCACGCAGAGTCTTGAACAGAATATGAGGCCAGTGAAGCGTCTCCTTGGCCATGATAGCAGCTGTGTATTCCCATTGTTCAAACCGTGAATCGGTTTACGTTCCCAGTTTTGAACACTATTGAAGTTCCCACCAAGTGAGCGATGTGAGTCAAGAGTTCTCCACCATCTCGAATTTCGGTGTTTTTGATATTGTTTTGAAGCGTGGGAATATTTAGAAGTGAGGCAGCCATCTTGTTCTGATCATCAATTGAGTAAGTCATCGGGCGCCCAATAAGCGATCTTCACCGGTAGATGGAAAAACCGAGCAAGTGTCGAATCACAGATGATGAATATGGACGTCAAATTTTGAACGCGCGCCTCAACCGGTAGTGAGTGCGCCCATTTACGTCAATTTCCACCTAGAACAGCAGTGGAGAAGAACTCATCCACGAGGAGCGCAGAGAAGAAATCTTGGTCCATGGTGAATAAAGGGAGCCAGACCAGCG
>JAOWBW010000150.1:1734776-1767241 GCA_026119855.1 Campanula takesimana | reverse complement strand
CCCCGGGGAACCACGGCTTGGTTCTTGAGCGGTGAATTATCCTAGGATGTCTAACTTGTTTTAGATTGTTTAGAGTCGCCACCTATGTTTTTAAAAGAACATAAGAAAAACCTAGAAATAGCCTAATTTATGTACAAAACCAGAGATTCGGGAGAGAAGGGTTCGGGGTTAGGTGATGGAGTGGGAAGTACTTAAACACCCACTCCCCCCACCCCGGCTTACGCCGGTCTTGCTACTATTGGTGTTCTAATATTTACATGTCCTTCAATTAATTAAATAGAAATGTGCTAACAATTGTGATGAGAAGTAAAGGGAAATAAAGGGGAAATAAAATAGAATTGTTTATTTATTTAATGATAAAGATTACATGTGCAAGTAATGTTAAAGAATTACATTAAGAGATGAAGAGAAATTAACAAGGTGAATTAAAGTTGAGATTAAAATGTAGGGAGATAACCTTAACTAACTTCAATATGTGAAGTAGTCATGTTGGTCATGTCCATTAATGGGGATTGCATACATTGACTAGAACATGAATAGAATAAAAAAAAGAAGACTTGTACCTTT
Organism: Campanula takesimana; assembly: GCA_026119855.1. NCBI lineage: Eukaryota > Viridiplantae > Streptophyta > Magnoliopsida > Asterales > Campanulaceae > Campanula > Campanula takesimana. The sequence continues at coordinate 1,766,674 of JAOWBW010000150.1, read as the reverse complement.
AGAAAGAAGACTTCAAACTTGGACTTGAAAATGATGTTGTTGTGTAGAGATTTGTGTAGAGTTTCGTTGCGTAAAACTCTTGATGGGAGAATTTGTGTAGGGAAAAATGATATAGAATTTGTGCAGAGAGAAAGTTCCAAGTCTAAAAAATAAGGTCCTTTCCAAGGTAGGAGATGATGGTTTTTATAGGTAAAAAGAGAGGGAAATGATGGAGGGAAATTGGTCATCCATGTGAAATGGAATGGGCCAATCACAAATAAGATAAATGAATAAAGAAAAATAAAAGAATAAAAGAAATCAAATAATAAATGAAAGAAATATTAGTTTTTTGGGAAAAGGCTTAGAATTTGGGATTGGGAGTTAATGAGAAAAGGGGGGATGAATGTGGATGAGAAAAGAGGTCTTTTGTGATCAAGAAAGAGATGTTGCAAATAAGAAAAGGGAGAGAAATAAGGTGCAATCCGTTACTGCCAAAATGGGAAACGCGCGAGTCCGGCTTTTGGGTCGGGACGCGTGCGCGGCTCACTGATAGTGCCGGAAGCGCCCGCGGGTGAAAATGACAGAATGACAGAAATGACTCTAAAGTTAATTCTGTTATGTAGTTTAGTCCAAAACTAACGGAATCAGTTAGGAACTTAACCGAAGTAACAGAAATTAATGAAAATAAGTTAATAAAAATACTTTGTATGCAATCGGGGTGAGAGGTCCAAGGCGGGGTGTCTACAGAGTCCCTCGGCGACGTGGATTGCAAAGCAAAACGCGTCGACGAAAGAAAGACAACCGCCGAGGACATCGACAACAGAAAACAAAGACTCGATAAAGCAGGAATTTGAAATTACAAAGGATAGGAGTGCGCTCCCTGTGTGAGCGGCTTTCGCGGATGGAAAGGGTGTGGTGGCTTGAGGCGGCCCCACCACGGCCACAAAATTTTAAAAAGGTGTGGTGGCTTGAGGCGGCCCACCACGGCCACAAAATTTTAAAAGGTGTGGTGGGGCTTGAGGCGGCCCACCACGGCCACAAAATTTAAAAAAGGTGTGGTGGCTTGAGGCGGCCCACCACGGCCACAAAATTTTAAAAAAGGTGTGGTGGCTTGAGGCGGCCCACCACGGCACAATTTTTTTAAAAAGGTGTGGTGGCTTGAGGCGGCCCACCACGGCCACAATTTAAAGAAAGAGGGGAAGCGACTTAATAACACACTCCCGTTTGCGAGTGGTTTGATGCACGCTCCCGTTTGCGAGCGGCTGATGACGAACTCCCGTTTGCGAGCTGTCTGAGATAACATGCCCCCGTTTGCGAGCAAGTTGGTAGAAAACGCCCCCGTTTGCGAGCGGTTTGATACGCGCTCCCGTTTGTGAGCAGTGTGAGATAACATGCCCCCGTTTGCGAGCAAGTTGATAGAAACGCTTCCCGTTTGCGAGCGATTGATGACGACTTCCCATTTGCGAGCTGTCAGAGATAACATGCCCCCTTTTGCGAGCAAGTTGGTAGGAAAACACTCCGTTTGCGAGCGATTTGATACACGCTCCGTTTGCGAGCGAGTTGATGATTGAAATCTGCTGGGAAATGCTTGGTTGCTGATGACGTGTGGTTGTTGATTTTATGGGGATGCAGGCATAGTTGACTGTGAATCACTTTCTGTTGGGGATGAAGTGCCTTGAGTAGCGGATGCTGTTTGGTGGTACCTGTTATGTGCTTTGCAGGTATATGTGCTTGTGCATGAAATATGATGATTGAGAGAAATTGTGCCCGTGGTGTGATGTGATCTTGAAAGCACCTTTGAGAGAGAAGTAAGAATGTAGAGAGTGATCTTGTGTGCGGTGTGATTTTGAGGAAAGCGTTGGATGTATTCATACCTTCACTTACAATGCCGCTTAAGTGGAGATGGATTTCTAATGTCCGCGGAGGATGCTTTGATGGAGAATGTCCATTAATGAGAGAATGCTCTTGATGTTGGGTTGGTGAGATGGCATTTTGGATGATTCTGGATGATGGGTTGGTCGTGCCAAAGGCTGCCTATGTATCCCTTTAAGAGAATCAGACCAGCGTAGTTCAAGGATGATGGAGAACGCTGGAGGAGAGGCTAGGAGCAAAGCAAAGTAAAGCACATAATTTGCACATAGAAGGAGAAAAGAAAGAAATTTTTTTTTTTTTTTTTTTTTTAGTTCGTGGGTGAACATTTTAGCCATTGTGTGTTTGTGAAGCCAATCCAGATCAAGATGTTTTAGTCGAAGTCCATATTGCTTCGCTTGAATTCTATCGTTGTCGTCGTCGTCCCAATGAAGATTGATGTCTAGCCCCAAGAGATTTGTCGGTTATGGGGCTTCAAAAAGGCTTTTGATGCGAGATGAGGGGTTGCTGATTGTAAAGCCCCTAGAATGCCTTTGATGCAAATTTTGAGGGACTTGCATAGCTCCAAGATAAATCAGCTCTTGGACCATTCGAGTAAATCGCCCTTTGTTGTTGTAGTGAGCAAGCCCCAAGAGGAGATCGTTGATGCCAAGATTCGAGAGATTGCAAAGCCCCAAGTTTCGTGGGCTTGTAGATGGCGAGATGTGAAGACCTTTCATTGTAAAGCCCCAAATTATCTCGTGATTGGCTCGGCATTGAGAGAGGATGTACCGTTTGGTAGAATTCTTGATAGAGATCTCCTTCTTGCTCTTACTGGGGAGATGAATGGCCTCATTGTGGTCGATACCCAAATGGCTGAGGGCTTATGTCAAAGGATGCAGTAATGTCTTGCGGTGCCGTCGAGGTCGCGGAGGATAAGGTCTTGGCGTGATAAAGTCTCAAATGAGTATGCTTGCTTGACTCTTCTTGAGTTGAACTAATGACGGATCTTCGGATGCAGCTAGTGCTGTGGCCCAACTTTATCTGAGCTGCACCTTATGCTTTTGATCTTGGAGAAGGGGGTGCTGAATTGCAGAAACATTGGGATTGGCCGTGGCATTTCCCGCTATAACCCTGTTTTGATTAGAGTTTAGCATATTGAATCTTTTCCTTTTCTCTAAGACTTTCTTCATGATCTCGTTGAAAGTTCTAACAAAAATCATCAACTTCATTCATAACACCGGAGTCTTCATTTAAAACCAAGAGGCCTTTGACTTGAAGTGTTGAGAGAGACTTTGAAGCTTGATCTCTTTCATGGAGCCATAAGACTACTCCACATTGCATTGCTTGAGCATTGTTGCCCAAAAGACTGTTGGTTCCGAAGCCCCAATATTGCCCTTTGCTCGGATTACTGTAATGCCGTAGCCCAAAAGATTGTAGATTGCGGAGCCTTGGACACCTTCGGTGCCGAATTGAAGAAGCTTCCAATGTTTGCACATGACTTGGCTGGGGATACTGCTGGGGAGTTAATTGCTCTTTGGCCGAGGGAGCCTTTAAGACTTGACCGTAGCCCCTAGAGTGCCATCATTGATTGCGAGAAAGGTCCATCCTTAATTGGGGGAACGAGCACGGGCACACGTGACAAGAGGGATTTTTGACATCCCTTTTGAGAGACTTTGAGGATAGTCTCACACATCTTTTTTCGAGCATAGCCCCTAGGGCTTGTTGATTGTCAAAAGAATCCCTTGTTCTCGGGTCATATAGTCCCCTAGGGCGTCACCATTTGTGGAGAAAAGCAAGTAGTGACTCATCCTCGTGTGAGAGAATAAACATGAGAGGATATGGCAAGAGCTACTCCATTTCTCGGAGCCTTTCGGGCGTACTTTAGAAAGCACATACTTGAAGAAGAAGCCTTGAAAAACTGAGACACATGTTGTTGCTATTTGCTGCCCAAGCAATTGACTAGCTAGGGATTATTTGTGCAACCTCGTGCCTTTTATGATGGGCTTGTTCTCGGATGGATCTTGGTAACCACGGGCCTTCTTTTCATGAACCCAAAAATACACACTGCTGGAGAATGATGCTGATAACCCAAGACAACCTTTGATGGTGCTATATCTTGTCGAGCCTTTTGCAATCCCAAAGTTGACTCGGTGGGGAATTGACTTGCTGAGGAGATTAAATGTAGAACTATCTTCTTTAGAGGCCGGGGATCTCCATTTCTCTTTCCTTCTCTCTCTCACACTCTCATTTTTTTTATGACGCATCCCTGTTTTTTTTGCCTAGACCGCCCTTTCAGGTTTTCAATCTAGCGGGCATCTCTTTTGCGTCTTCATTTTTGACTCGATTAATGAGGAAGTGTGTCACGACCCGAAATCTAGGCTCTATTTTATTGGTAATAAATAATCATTATTTATTTTATTGGCTTATTTATTTTTTTAAATTATTATTTTATTTGAATGTTTATGTGTGCATTTTATGTTTCATAATAATTTATACCAGGCATTTTATTCGAGTTAATTGGGCTAGTGTAGAAGTGTTGAGTCTTAATAAATTAGTGGGAGTATCTTAGTTGAGCTAGTTAGTGGGGGAAGGGGGCTAGGTGTAACATTTCAAATTAATCCCTCCCTACTCCCCCTCACCTCCCTCACCTCCTCCCTCACTCATTCTTCCCTCTTCCAACCAACTCCCTCTCTCTCCTCCATTGTGGTAAGCTTTTCTCTCTTTACTTCCTCTCATTTTCTTCATCTTCTTCTTGTTATCATTCATTTCTTAAAACGTGAACCTTGTTTTTGATCGTCGATAGGATCAGCGTAGAACCAAAGAGAATCGAAATCCATCAACTTTGAGAAAATTCTAGTAAGTACTTTCCCCCATTTTGATGCTAAAATGTTCATATCATGTCTAGATAATGTTGATGTGTTATATTGAAGTTTGGTTGAGTTTGAATTTGTTTGGAATTTATTGGGAATTTATTTGGGTTTTGATCAAAATGGTGAAATCTTGAATGTTGGGTTTGATTCTTGATTTTGGTTGTTAAAATGTTGTTGTATGAGTCGTTTTTGACTTATTAGTTGTGTTGGTACATTAGTATGCTAGTTAGAAGGTGGATTTTGGTTGAAATGTGTTTTGGGTTTGAAAATGGAAGAACCCAGTTGTTCTTCCCGATTTCCAGTAGTTCAGAACATTGGGCGGCCGCACAAAAATGTATGGGCGACCGCACATCTATCTGAAAGGTTTTGTTCTTGCTTGATGACCTTTTTGGTGGGCGACCGCACAGATCACATTGGGCGGCCGCACAGTCCTCTGAAAGTTTACATTTGTTATTTTGTGTGGTTGAAGAACGCGTTTTGATCCAAATCTTGGGTGTCCTTCTAGTTGACCTTAGTGGACATTATAGTACACTCTAGCGATAGAATTGGGTCCTTTGTGATGAAGTTTGTGTTTGAATTAATTAAGTGTTAATTGAGATTATTGGAACACTTTAATTGTGCGTTGTTGGTATATTTCACTTTCTTGGTGACTTCTTGGGATGGTTTACCTTTGTGGTAATTTACTTGGATGGTTCCCTACTTTGGAACCTTAGGTTGTTTATTCATGCTAAATTATTATTACTTAGCATTTATTTGGAAGCCCAGCTGGCATATTGTTGCATCGGGCGATGGGAAGGATTATAATGGCAAAGCCAAGTCCATTATAATGTTGACCATTGTTTTGCCTTCTTTACCCCCTTTTCCAGATTGGCCTTGGAAAAGTCAAGTTAGCGTTCCTTTGTGAATGTATCTAGCTACCGGGCATGACTATGTGTCATGGTCTTTGTCCTTTGTGACACTTTTATGGTTATTGGTTCCGGTACCGAGTTTTCTCTTCGGCTTCATGCTATTATGAAGATGATGATTGGTTGATTATTGAAGCTGCGCAGCGATCCTTTATTTGGATGTTCCGGTTTGGAAACCTTGGCTATATCCTTTGTTATGTGTTTATTTCCGCTGCTATCTGTTATGTGATAAATGCTATGGGCTATGTGATATTTATTATTACTTATTGCTTCTTGCATCATAGCATGTCATGTAGTTGCATTAGTAACTTATTGAGATTTATCTCACCCCTTTCTTTTATCTTTGTTTTCCTTAACCCCCCCCCCCCCAGGTGCTAAGGATTAGTATCGCTGATCACGAGAAAGAGGACGTCGAGTGTGGATACATTCTTTTGGGGAAGGTTATTATAGGTTGGTATACATTATGTAAATGTGTAACCATTTTGGGATAGTTGTACCAAACAATGACGTCACTAAGAATTGTATATTTTATTTTGTTGGGCATAAACTTGTGGAAGTTTATGATAGTTGTAATTGGTTTTTATCAAACTTGGTTTTGTAAAACTTTGGATCATCACCTTTTGGTATCAAATGGAATTTTTAACTTCAGTATTTCTTAGTTTTGGTTTTAAGTCGACGTCCAGATCGCGGACTCGGGCCCGCGGGGTCCGGGGTCGCGACAGTTGGTATCAAAGCTATGGCATTAGCTCTATGTATAAGTCTAGGTGGATTAGTATGACCTAGGTGGGTAGTAGTGTGCGGAGTGATTAACGGTTGATGTTTTATGCAGGTAATTACTCGCAATGTCTGGAAGAAGAAACAGAGGAGGTACTAGTGGGGCACAGAATCAGAATGATACAAGGGAAGAAGCCCGTGCCATGTTTCAAGGCATGTTCGAGGCGGCCATGAAGGCTATACATGATCAAGGTTCGAGGGTAGAACAAGCACCACCCCGCTATGGATTGGAGCAATTTCTGAAGTTGAAACCGGTTGAATTCAATGGGGAGCCCGATGTAAGGAAAGCTGAGTTGTGGATTGAGTCGATGGAGAAGATTTATGAGGTATTTGGTTGCTCGGATGAGGATAAGGTCCGGTTCGCGGCTTACAAGCTTGTGGGAGCCGCGGAGCATTGGTGGAAGGGTGTTAAAGCTACTTGGGATGATACTCACACGGTGTATGCGTGGGAGTTGTTTGTGTGCAAATTCAAGGAGCATTTCATTCCGGTTGTTGATCAAAACCGAAAGGAGATCGAGTTACTCAACCTGGAGCAAGGTGTGTTGTCTATAGCACAATACTCGGCTAAGTTCATAGAATTAGCCCGGTATTGCGACTATTTGGTGAGGACCAAGGAACAAAAGGCTATGAGATTCATTCGGGGATTGAAGACCTCCATCCGTACTCAACTTATTGCTCAACGGATTATGACATTCCAAGATGCGGTGGACCGAGCCTATTTGATAGAGCAAGATATTGGGGAACATAAGAGGAAGACCGAGGTGGCCAACCCGAGTAAGCAAGGAGCACAAGGCAAGCCACAACACCGTTTCGACAACCGAGGTAACCCGGGAGCATCATCTCAGTATAAGGGGCAAATCACACCGAGGAATCCGGGCACTCCTCCGGGGATTCAGATTAGGAAGCCTTGTACCTTTTGTCAGAAGGTAGGCCATACGGAGGATAGGTGTTGGAAAAATCAAGGCAAGTGTACCAATTGTGGTGAAATGGGGCACTTTGCGAGAGAGGCACGAGGTACCGAGGTCAAGCATCCGGGTCAGGAGTTGGTATTAATCAGGGTCAGAAATGTTGGGTTTCGATCAAACATGCGCAGCGGAAATTAGCATTTAAAATTTTGAAACCCAAAGCCCATAGATCCGTTCATATGATTAAATCAAATACAATAACATGAATATAGGATTAAAACTAACCCTTGATGGCTATCAAATTCTCTTGGTCTTTGGTGGAGGTTGAAAACTTGATCACTATCACAAAGCTTGACACACGAACTTTGAAGATGATGATTTTCACCCTCTAGCGGTATCCACACTTCGAACGAATATCAAAGGAACTTCTTTGATCTTGGTTGCTAGACAACAAACTATGAAACACACTTTCACAATTTGATATGACTATATGGAATTTTCTTTTGTGTATTATTTTGTTCTTCAACCAAAGATGTCTTAGAACAAAATAAAACCTCTCTCAAACTCTTTGGAGACTCACAAAAGGCTATCTATGAAGTTCTGGCCGAACTCATCCTTTTACACAAGCAAGACCTATTCCAAATAGGAATCTTGTGTCAAAAGACATTCCAATCGAATTAGGAAAGTGCCAGTCGACAGTACTGTGCGGTCGCCCAGAATACACTGTGCGGTCGCACATCTATCTGAAACAAAAATGGTACATTTATGATCTAAGTGTGCGGCCGCCCAGTCAATACTGTGCGGTCGCCCACTTCCCAGAATGTCCAGAATTTCCAAAATTCCAATATAGTCCTTTTAAAGATTCGTTCTATTGTGTGTGACCCTCTAGGATTATACTAAGTTGGCAATGGGCTCAAACATGATCCCATAAGATATGATTAGGTTCTAGCAAACCGTCATACCTACCCAAATAGTATAACTAGATACAAGTTCGCATTCCTTTAGAATATGTCACAATCCCTTGTCCACGATATCATTGAACACAAGTCATGGTCAAACAGTCAACTTGTTTTGTTCAATACTTCTCGATTCCGAATATGTTGATAATCAAATGCTATTGATCCAATCAATCCATTTGAGTCCGGCCGAACATTTCATCAACATCATTCCTTCGAGGGGCCCAAGCTTGACATCTCTCAGTGGAGGGACAAATCCATTTAGCTTATTATTCTTCCCAACGGGAATCCGATTATGCCAATCATACCCTTTATAACTACCGTGTTAAGGTAGCGTTTGAATATGTCAAACACAATGTTCATCAAGTGGAAGACTATAATAACTTCATGTCTAAGGATTCAAATGACATAACTAATATGAGATATATGTACGACATAGACCATGACATAAGTCTCATACAGCGGGTCAAGTCCAGTACCTTGTTCCAAAAAAGTACCCATAAATCTAACATGATCATACCATGATCATTTAGCCTTTATACTAGTGCTTAACAAGTACTAGGGACGGAGATTATTATAAGTAAACATGAACAATAATAATAATCAAAACATCTCTTTATTGATATGAAATAAATGATAACAATTGCAACGTTTATTAAACGTGCCTAGGGCACCACTACCAACAATCTCCCACTTGCCCTAGGCCCAATCTCCCATGTATCTAATACCCATGGACCTAACATGACCATCATGTTTAGGTTGTGGAAGTCCTTTTGTAGCAGGTCCGCAACATTGTCATCAGTAGGTACTCTGCATATATTTACGTCTCCCTATCAACGATCTCTCGAATGATATGAAAACGCCTAAGTATGTGTTTGGATTTCTGATGTGCTCTTGGTTCCTTTGCTTGAGCAATAGCACCATTATTATCACAATAAAGGTCTATTGGATTAGCAATACTAGGAACCACTTCAAGTTCAGTTATGAACTTCTTAATCCAAACAGCTTCCTTTGCAGCATCCGATGCAGCAATATACTCAGCTTCTGTTGTAGAATCAGCGGTTGTACTTTGCTTGGAACTCTTCCAGCTTACAGCTCCAATTTAACATAAACACAAAACCCGATTGCGATCGGCTATCATCTTTGTCAGTTTGGAAGCTTGCATCTGTGTAAGCATTTACAACGAGATCATCTTCCATTCCTCTATAGACCAAAAACGAGTCTTTAGTCCTTCTAAAGTACTTAAGAATCGCTTTTACGGCTATCCAGTGATTTTTGCCAGGGTCGGATTGGTATCTACTTGTCATGCTCAAAGCATAAGACACATCCGGCCTAGTACAAATCATGGCATACATGATGGACCCAATTGCCGAAGCATATGGAACATCATTCATTTTCTCACGCTCATCTTTTGTCTTAGGACATTGAGTCTTGCTTAGAGAAACTCTATGTAACACGGGCAAGGTGCCTCTCTTAGAATTTTCCATACGGAATCTTCTAATGACCTTGTCAATGTATGTACTTTGGCTTAAACCAAGTAGCCTCCTTGATCTATCTCTATAGATCTTAATGCCAAGAATATATGCGGCTTCACCCATATCTTTCATTGCGAAGCACTTTCCTAACCAAGTCTTCACAGACGGAAGTGTAGGAATGTCGTTTCCAATGAGCAATATGTCATCCACGTATAAAACAAAAGGAAAAGCACTATGCTCCCACTAATCTTCTTGTATACACAAGGCTCATCTTCGTTCTTGATGAAACCAAACTCTTTGACCGATTCATCAAAACGGAGATTCCAACTCCTTGAAGCTTGCTTCAATCCATAGATGGATCTCTGCAATTTGCATACCTTAGAATTTTGTTCAAAACCTTCTGGTTGTGTCATATACACATCCTCTTGTAGTTTTCCATTCAGGAAAGCGGTTTTGACGTCCATATGCCATATTTCATAGTCATGATATGCGGCAATGGCAAGCAAAATTCTTATAGACTTGATCATTGCTACGGGTGAAAAGGTCTCATCATAGTCAATACCATGAATTTGCCTATAACCTTCGCTACAAGCCTAGCTTTGTAAGTATGCACCTTCCCATCCATGTCAGTCTTCTTCTTGAAGACCCATTTGCATCCTATGGTTTTACACCTTCGGGCGCATCAATCAAATTCCAAACTTGATTGTCTTGCATGGATTGCAATTCGGATTCCATGGCTCCAAGCCACTTGTCCGAATCAGGAGAAGACATCGCCTCTTGGTAGGTTGACGGTTCATATTCTCAATGATTTCTACCTCATTACTATCCGTTACGAGAAATCCATATCTCTCGGGCTCGGATCGTAACCTACTAGATCTGGGAGTTGCTTGTGTACTTTGAACAGGTTCCACAACTCCTTGTGGTTCTTGTTCTTGCTCCACCATTGGTTCAATGTTATTTTCTGGGTCTCGAATTTCTTCAAGATTTATTTTACTCCCACTGATTTCTTTGGAGAGAAACTCTTTCTCTAGAAAGACACCAGTTCGGGAAACAAACACTGTGTGTCCTCTCGGTTGTAAAAGTAATATCCTTTAGTTTCCTTAGGATATCCCACGAAAATACATTTATCAGATTTGTGTGCAAGTTTGTCTGAGATAAGTCTTTTGACAAAAACTTCACAACCCCAAATCTTCATGAAAGATAGACAAGGCTTCTTTCCGCTCCACATCTCATATGGAGTCTTTGAACCGATTTAGTTGGAACACGATTTAGTGTGAAAGCAGCGGTTTCTAGAGCGTAACCCCAAAAGGATATTGGAAGATCAACTTGACTCATCATTGATCGAACCATGTCTAACAAAGTCCGATTCCTCCTCTCGGACACACCATTCCATTGTGGTGTTCCCGGTGGAGTCAATTGTGAAACTATTCCACAATTCTTTAGATGATCATCAAATTCTTGACTTAAGTATTCTCCACCTCGATCTGATCGAAGTGCTTTATACTTTTGCCAAGTTGTTTTTCTACTTCATTTTGAAATATTCTAAATATCTCAAATGCTTCACTTTTATGTTTCATTAGGTAAACATACCCAAATCTACTATAATCATCAGTGAAGGTTATGAAGTATTGAAATCCTCTCCTAGCATTGCTACTTAATGGTCCGCATACATCGGAATGTATCAACCCCAATAAGTCGCTTGCCCTTTCACCCAACTTGGTAAAAGGTGTCTTAGTCATTTTTCCAAGAAGACACGACTCACAAGTATCATATGACTCTAAGTCACATGAACCCAAAAGTCCGTCCCCATGGAGTTTTGAGATACGCTTCTCATTAATATGACCAAGACGGCAATGCCACAAATAAGTATGATTTACATCATTAGGTTTAGATTTCTTATTTACATGATAGACATTATTTTCATTCTTGACATCCAAGATATAAAGGCCATTAAATGAATTAGCAATACCATAAAGCACATCATTTAAATAAATAGAAAATTTCTTATTCTCAATAAGAAACTTAAAACCTTCATTATCCAAACAAGAAATTGAAATAATATTTCTGCTTAAATCCGGAACATAATAACAATTGTTCAAAACAAGATTAATCCGGAAGGTAAAGTGACTTCATAAGTCCCTACGGCTAATGCAGCAACTCTTGCTCCATTCCCCACACGTAGATCTACTTCACATTCTTTAAGCAGTCTCCTATTCTTTAGTCCCTGCACATTTAGACAAATGTGAGAACTACATCCGGTATCCAATACCCAAGAATCAGTGGTAGAAAGGAGAATATCTATCATATAGATACCTGAAGTCGACGCAGCCTTGCTGCCCTTCTTCTTCTTTTGCTATTCCAAGAAAGCCTTGCAATTACGTTTCCAATGACCAATTTCTTGACAATGGAAACAGATTGCATCCTTTTGTGAATCAGGTTTTGCCTCAGAAGCCTTGGCAACCTTTGCCTTGCTTATTTTGGGTTTGATAACTTTTCTTACCCTTTCCTTTGGCATTAGCCTTCTTCCCATCATGAACCAAGAGCACGGGAGAACCTTTCTCCACAATTTTCATCTCTGCAGTTTTGAGCATCCCATGCAACTCAGAGATTCTTATCCATTCCATGCATGTTATAATTCATTACAAACTGATTATAACTTTTAGGCAATGAATTAAGAATGAGATCCGTGGCTAGCTCCAATGGGATTGGATAGCCAAGTTTCTCAAGGTGCTCAACATAACGTTTCATTTAAGAAAGTGAGGACTCACTTGTTGCCCTTCATTCATTTTACACGTAGTGAATGCAACAATGGTCTTGTACCTCTCTTGCCTAGCTTGCTCTTGAAACATGGTTCTCAACTCCACGCCTATCTCATAGGCTTCCAAATGTTCCAAAACTTTGTTGGAGTTTTGAACACATAGCAGCAAGCATGAGACAACTTACATCTCTAGAATCATTACGATGTTTCTTGTAATTGTCTCTTTCTACCCTAGGGGCAGTAGGCGGTGGTTCAGCAGGGAGAGGCCCATCGAGAATGTACAACTTATCTTCTTTCCTAAGAACAATTCTTATGCTTCGCATCCAATCCATAAAGTTTGTACCATTCTCTTCGAGCTTATCCTTCTTAAGGATCGATCGCAACGAAATTGATTGAGTGTTATTAGTCATTATCTACAAATATGCAAAAATTTCCAAAATTTAATAAGTACCGATTTTCATTAAAGAGATAAATAATGTATTTTAAACAAAATACTCCCACTAAATTATACAACCTTCTTTATACATCCAATGTATAGCATAATTTAAATGGGTTGAGATCCCGCTTTAATCTAATTTTGAGTATGCTTTGGCGCACCGCTCAAAATTAAATCAATTAGGTAGACAACTCTTGTCAATCATATCTCATATAACTCTCAGTTCTTTTCATGAGATTCTTTAATAAATCCAATTTCAAAAAGCATGTTAAATCTCATCTTTGCCTTAAGCCCAAAACTGTTTTGACGCTTAATTAAGTCCAACCATTTTAAACGCATAGGAAACTCTTATTCACTCATCTTGCTCAAACATGAATAAAATCAATGCACCTCGCTTTGGCGAGCCCACATAAAATTACTCATGTATAAACAAGTGTTTTAATCATGGCATGGCAAAAGGACTTAAAACTTTCTTTGAAGGTTCATCACATATAGCATATAACACATTTATGAGCACATAATATAAACATGTTATACATCAAGTTTAGCCACTAAATTAATCTCCATTAATTTAAGCATGGTATTTATGTGTCCTTAGTTTCTCTATAATTATGAGGATGAGACTATTTCAACTTCGGTTATTATCTCCAAATCAAGACAACAAGAAGTGCGGTCGAACTAAGCCATTAGGCAACCACAATCCCGCACTAATTCAAGAAACCAAGAAAGTAGTCCATGTGGCCGAAACTAAGAAATAGATGGTCTCGATGAACGTAGGCCAATTGCATTCACAATTCCACATGGATCTCCAAACTTTGAATCAAGAACTTTGTTTCTCAATTTTAGCAATTATGAACTCTTCATAATTCTAACTTCGTTTTATCTTTGAAACTTTGATTGCGATCAATTTTGGGAAACACAATCTCGATGAACGCAGATTAGCCATCCAAAACTTGAACCAATCTAGGAATCACAAGACTAAAACAAATAGGAAAATCAAACCCCAAAATCCACACACAAACCAACTACCCAAAACCCATTCCAGATCAGCAAGTCTGGACTGGTTCTGTTACTGGTTTTGTTGAATCTCTCGAAAATTCCAAATTCTGATTTTTGAGCAAAATCAGACATTCTGATCTTGGCGTGCGGCCGCCCAAAATACCTGTACGGTCGCCCAAAAACAGTGCGGCCGCCCAGTATCTTTCGTGCGGTCGCCCGGTTCAATCAGAATGTGCAGAATTTTAAGTCCGAAAATTTTGTCTCAAAATTGTTTTTCCCCGATTATTAAAACTTTGATCCAATCAAAAATTAATAATCAACAATTCTGAATCCACCATAATTTATTTATTGCGATTGAATCGTGCGATTAAAGTTGCAAAACAATAAACCACATAAAATCACATAACACATAAACATCACATATTCCAATATTCATATCATGCAAGGCACATAAACAATTTATATACACATAACATGATCCAAGTATTGAATTAATCAACATGAACGGGGCTCTGATACCACTGTTGGGTTTCGATCAAACATGCGCAGCGGAAATTAGCATTTAAAATTTTGAAACCCAAAGCCCATAGATCCGTTCATATGATTAAATCAATACAATAACATGAATATAGGATAAAACTAACCCTTGATGGCTATCAAATTCTCTTGGTCTTTGGTGGAGGTTTGAAGACTTATCACGATCACAAAGCTTGAACACGAACTTTGAAGATGATGATTTTCACCCTCTAGCGGTATCCACACTTCGAACGAATATCAAAGGAACTTCTTTGATCTTGGTTGCTAGATCAACAACTATGAAACACACTTTCACAATTTGATATGACTATATGGAATTTTTCTTTTGTGTATTATTTTGTTCTTCAACCAAAGATGTCTTAGAACAAAATAAAACCTCTCTCAAACTCTTTGGAGACTCACAAAAGGCTATCTTTGAAGTTCTGGCCGAACTCATCCTTTTATACACAAGCAAGACCTATTCCAAATAGGAATCTTGTGTCAAAAGACATTCCAAATCGAATTAGGAAAGTGCCAGTCGACAGTACTGTGCGGAGGCCCAGAATACACTGTGCGGTCGCACATCTATCTGAAACAAAACTGGTACATTTCTGATCTAAGTGTGCGGCCGCCCAGTCAATACTGTGCGGTCGCCCACTTCCCAGAACGTCCAGAATTTCCAAAATTCCAATATAGTCCTTTTAAAGATTTGTTCTATTGTGTGTGACCCTCTAGGATTATACTAGTTGGCAATGGGCTCAACATGATCCCATAAGATATGATTAGGTTCTAGCAAACCGTCATACCTACCCAAATATTATAACTAGATTCAAGTTCGCATTCCTTTAGAATATGTCACAATCCCTTTGTCCACGATATCATTGAACACAAGTCATGGTCAAACAGTCAACTTGTTTTGTTCAATACTTTCTCGATTCCGAATATGTTGATAATTCAAATGCTATTGATCCAATCAATCCATTTGAGTCCGGCCGAACATTTCATCAACATCATTCCTTCGAGGGGCCCAAGCTTGACATCTCTCCGTGGAGGGACAAATCCATTTAGCTTATTATTCTTCCCAACGGGAATCCGATTATGCCAATCATACCCTTTATAACTACCGTGTTAAGGTAGCGTTTGAATATGTCAAACACAATGTTTCATCAAGTGGAAGACTATAATAACTTCATGTCTAAGGATTCAAATGACATAACTAATATGAGATATATGTACGACATAGACCATGACATAAGTCTCATACAGCGGGTCAAGTCCAGTACCTTGTTCCAAACAAGTACCCATAAATCTAACATGATCATACCATGATCATTTAGCCTTTATACTAGTGCTTAACAAGTACTAGGGACGGAGATTATTATAAGTAAACATGAACAATAATAATAATCAAAACATCTCTTTATTGATATGAAATAAATGATAACAATTGCAACGTTTATTAAACGTGCCTAGGGCACCACTACCAACAAGAAAAAGGATGCCGCTGGGAAGCCCAAAGTTCAAGGAAAGGTTTATGCCATGAATCAACAACAAGCTACCGATGATCCATCCGTTATTGGAGGTATTGTTTCTGTGTCTAATGTGAGCGCACGAGCGTTAGTAGATCTAGGATCATCTCATTCATACATTTCTGTGCAATTTGCTTCCATGTTAAATGCTGCATTCGAGTCTTTACAGTACATGCAAGAGGTGTCGACCCCTATAGGAGAATGCTTGATTTCTGATCGAGTCTTTCGTGCTTGTGATGTGGTTATTTGTGGTCGAGTCCTTTGTGCGGATTTGGTAATTCTTCCTATCCAAGACTTTGATATCATTTTGGGTATGGATTGGTTGAGCAAGTTTCATGCTTCTGTTGATTGCCGTAAGAAAACTGTTACTTTTTCTATTCCCGATGTGCCTAAATTTGTGTTTGAGGCTTGTCCTCTGAGTAGAAGGGTTCGCTTAATTTCTTTTATGAAAGCGAGAAAATTATTGCATAGTGGTTGTGAGGGGTATTTGGCTAGTGTTCTTGATACTAGGAAGGAATCCCCTAGTTTGGATAGTGTTTGGGTAGTTCGGGAATTTCCCGATGTTTTCTCTACCGAGTATGATATGCCTCCCGATCGTGAGATTGAGTTTTGTATAGACCTTTTGCCGGGTACGGCTCCAATTTCGAAAGCACCTTATAGGTTGGCTCCCGCTGAGTTGAAGGAGTTAAAGGTTAAGTTGCAAGAGTTGCTTGATCGAGGGTTTATCCGCCCTAGTGTTTCCCCGTGGGGAGCACCGGTTTTGTTTGTGCGGAAGAAAGATGGTTCGTTGAGATTGTGTATAGATTACAGAAAGTTGAATCAGGTTACGGTGAAGAACAAGTACCCTCTACCCCATATTGATGATTTGTTTGATTAGCTTCAAGGGTCCGTTGTGTTTTCCAAGCTTGATTTGAGGAGTGGGTACCATCAGTTGAAGGTTCGATCGCAGGATATTGCGAAGACTGCTTTTCGCACTCGTTATAGTCATTATGAGTTCTTGGTTATGCCGTTTGGGTTGACTAACGCGCCGACCATATTTATGGATTTGATGAACCGGATTTTCCATCCCTATCTTGATTCGTTCGTGGTAGTCTTCATCAATGACATTCTTGTTTATTCGAAATCTCGAGAGGAGCATGAACAACATTTGAGGACAGTTTTATCCGTTCTTGCGAGGGAGAAATTATTTGCGAAGTTTAGCAAATGCGAATTTTGGCTCGAGAAGGTGTCATTTCTGGGTCATGTGATTTCTAAAGATGGGATTTCGGTGGATCCTTCAAAGATTGAAGCCATAGTGGATTGGAAGAGACCCGAATCAGTGACAGAGATTAGAAGCTTTCTTGGTTTAGCTGGGTATTACAGAAGATTTATTGAAGGGTTTTCGAGGATTGCTACTCCGATAACTCAGTTGACCCGAAAGAATGTCCCATTTGTGTGGACCGAGAAATGTGACAAGAGTTTCGAGGAATTGAAGAAGAGGTTGACTACCGCACCGATCTTGACTTTGCCTAATGGGAGCGATGGCCTAGTGATTTATAGTGATGCTTCGAAAGAGGGTTTGGGTTGTGTGTTGATGCAGAATGGGAAAGTAATTGCGTATGCTTCGAGGAAGCTGACCCCTAGTGAGCAGAATTACCCCACTCATGATATGGAGTTGGCGGCGATAGTATTTGCGTTGCACAAATGGAAGCACTATCTTTATGGGGCGAAGTTTGAAATTTTTACCGATCACAAGAGTTTGAAGTACCTATTCTCTCAGAAGGAATTGAATAACCGACAGCGCCGATGGATGGAATTGTTGAAGGATTATGATTGTACGATTTCTTATCACCCGGGAAAGGCGAATGTGGTAGCCGATGCGATTAGTAGAAAATCTTATGTGGCTTCGATGATGGTCCGTGAATGGAAAATGCTTGAGGATGTTCGAGATTGGTCTCCTCGTGAATCGAGACATGGGGCTATTTTTGCGAATATTAGGGTGTCTCCGACCCTAATTCATAGGATAAAGGAAGCTCAGAAAGAAGATCCCGAGTTGGTGAAGATAATGGGTAAATTGAAGGAAAAGAACTTCGAGGATTTTTCTATTAGCCCGGTGGGAGTGTTGACTTTCCGTGGAAGATTGTGTGTTCCGGATGTCGATGGAATTAAATAGAGAGTTCTTGATGAGGGCCAGAAATCGAGATATACTATTCATCCGGGTAGTACGAAGATGTATCAGGATTTGAAGCAACAATTTTGGTGGATTAATATGAAGAGGGAAATAGCGGAGTATGTTTCGAAGTGTTTAACATGTCAGCAGGTCAAAGCCGAGCATCAGAGACCCGCGGGATTGCTTAAGCCGTTAGAGATTCCCGAGTGGAAATGGGAGCATGTGACTATGGATTTCGTTACGGGACTACCTCGTACCCGTAGGAAGTATGACAGTGTTTGGGTAATAGTGGATAGATTGACAAGAGTGCCCATTTCTTGCCTATTGACATCAGATATTCGATGGAGAAGCTTGCGACCCTTATATCGATGAGATCGTTAGATTGCATGGGGTTCCGGTTAGCATTGTGTCAGATCGAGACCCGAGGTTTACTTCCAGATTTTGGAAGGCGTTTCAGGAAGCTTTGGGTACAGATTTGCGATTCAGTACGGCTTTTCATCCTCAGACCGATGGTCAATCCGGGAGGACTATTCAGATTTTGGAGGATATGTTGCGAGCTTGTTCGATAGACTTTTCTGATTCTTGGGATTCGCACCTACCGTTAGTGGAATTCTCTTACAACAACAGTTATCAGGCTAGTATCGAGATGGCACCGTTTGAGGCCTTGTATGGAAGGAAATGTAGATCGCCTATTTGTTGGGATGTGGTCGGTGAAGCGAAGATCGTGGGCATTGATTTGCTTCAGGATTCGGTTGAGAAAGTCAAAGTTATCCGGGATCGATTGAAAACAGCCCAGAGTCGACATAAGAGCTATGCAGATAAGCGAAGGCGAGATCTTAGTTTTCAGAACGGTGACTTCGTATTCTTGAAAGTATCTCCGAAGAAGGTGGGTATTCGTAGGTTTGGGAAGAAAGGTAAATTGGCTCCGAGGTTTATTGGCCCGTTTGAGATTTTGGGAAAGGTTGGACTTCTAGCGTATCGTCTTGCGTTACCGTCATCCTTAGACCGGTTGCATAACGTCTTTCACGTTTCTATGCTTCGGAAGTATGTTCATGATCCGTCTCACGTGTTACGGAGGATACCGGAGGATATTGAGCCCGATATGTCTTATGAGGAACGACCGGTCCGGATCCTAGATTCTAAAGTTCAAGAGATGAGGAGCAAAAGCATTTCTTTGGTTAGAGTTCTTTGGAGGAATCATAATATCGAGGAGTCGACGTGGGAGCTCCGAGGTGAGATCGAGAGGAAATTTCCGTGGCTTTTTGTTTAAGGTGAGTCTCGTTAAAATTCGGGTCGAATTTTCTTTAAGGGGGAGTGAATGTCACGACCCGAAATCTAGGCTCTATTTTATTGGTAATAAATAATCATTATTTATTTTATTGGCTTATTTATTTATTTAAATTATTATTTTATTTGAATGTTTATGTGTGCATTTTATGTTTCATAATAATTTATACCTAGCATTTTATTCGAGTTAATTGGGCTAGTGTAGAAGTGTTGAGTCTTAATAAATTAGTGGGAGTATCTTAGTTGAGCTAGTTAGTTGGGGAAGGGGGCTAGGTGTAACATTTCAAATTAATCCCTCCCTACTCCCCCTCACCTCCCTCACCTCCTCCCTCACTCATTCTTCCCTCTTCCAGCCAACTCCCTCTCTCTCCTCCATTGTGGTAAGCTTTTTCTTATCTTTACTTCTCTCTTCATTTTCTTCATCTTCTTCTTGTTATCATTCATTTCTTAAAACGTGAACCTTGTTTTGATCGTCGATAGGATCGCGTAGAACAAAAAAGAATCGAAATCCATCAACTTTGAGAAAATTCTAGTAAGTTACTTTTCCCCCATTTTGATGCTAAAATGTTCATATCATGTCTAGATAATGTTTGATGTGTTATATTTGATGTTTGGTTGAGTTTTGAATTTGTTTGGAATTTATTGGGAATTTATTTTGGGTTTTGATCAAAAATGGTGAAATCTTGAATGTTGGGTTTGATTCTTGATTTTGGTTGTTAAATGTTGTTGTATGAGTCTTTTTTGACTTATTAGTTGTGTTGGTACATTAGTATGCTAGTTAGAAGGTTGGATTTTGGTTGAAATGTGTTTTGGGTTTGAAAATGGAAGAACCCAGTTGTTCTTCCCGATTTCCAGTAGTTCAGAACATTGGGCGGCCGCACAAAAATGTATGGGCGACCGCACATCTATCTGAAAGGTTTTGTTCTTGCTTGATGACCTTTTTGGGCGACCGCACAGATCACATTGGGCGGCCGTACAGTCCTCTGAAAGTTTACATTTGTTATTTTGTGTGGTTGAAGAACGCGTTTTGATCCAAATCTTGGGTGTCCTTCTAGTTGACCTTAGTGGACATTATAGTACACTCTAGCGATAGAATTGGGTCCTTTGTGATGAAGTTTGTGTTTGAAATTAATTAAGTGTTAATTGAGATTATTGGAACACTTTAATTGTGCGTTGTTGGTATATTTCACTTTCTTGGTGACTTCTTGGGATGGTTTACCTTTGTGGTAATTTACTTGGATTGGTTCCCTACTTTGGAACCTTAGGTTGTTTATTCATGCTAAATTATTATTACATAGCATTTATTTGGAAGCCCAGCTGGCATATTTGTTGCATAGGGCGATGGGAAGGATTATAATGGCAAAGCCAAGTCCATTATAATGTTGACCATTGTTTTGCCCCCTTCTTTACCCCCTTTTCCAGATTGGCCTTGGAAAAGTCAAGTTAGCGTTCCTTTGTGAATGTATCTAGCTACCGGGCATGACTTTGTGTCATGGTCCTTGTCCTTTGTGACACTTTTATGGTTATTGGTTCCGGTACCGGGGTTTTCTCTTCGGCTTTCATGCTATTATGAAGATGATGATTGGTTGATTATTGAAGCTGCGCAGCGATCCTTTATTTGGATGTTCCGGTTTGGAAAACCTTGGCTATATCCTTTGTTATCTGTTTATTTCCGCTGCTATCTGTTATGTGATAAATGCTATGTGCTATGTGATATTTATTATTGCTTATTGCTTCTTGCATCATAGCATGTCATGTAGTTGCATTAGTAACTTATTGAAATTTATCTCACCCCCTTTCTTTTTATCTTTGTTTTTCCTTAACCCCCCCCAGGTGCTAAGGATTAGTCTCGCTGATCATGAGAAAGAGGACGTCGAGTGTGGATACATTCTTTTGGGGAAGGTTATTATAGGTTGGTATACATTATGTAAATGTGTAACCATTTTGGGATAGTTGTACCAAACAATGACGTCACTAAGAATTGTATATTTTATTTTGTTGGGCATAAACTTGTGGAAGTTTATGATAGTTGTAATTGGTTTTTATCAAACTTGGTTTTGTAAAACTTTGGATCATCACCTTTTGGTATCAAATGGAATTTTTAACTTCAGTATTTCTCAGTTTTGGTTTTAAGTCGACGTCCAGATCGCGGACTCGGGCCCGCGGGGTCCGGGGTCGCAACAAAGTGTGCATTGACTCTAGCTGAGGATGAGAGACATGTGATTTTGCGGTGAAAACCTTTTGTCACTAAAGATGAGTGACATTGACTCGACTAGGGAAGTGTCCCTAGTATTGACATGTATTTTTTTTATTGAATTGAATGACTCACGAAGGCAAGTAAGTCATTAAGAGAGAAGAGAAGGAAAGCCCCAATTTGATTGCAAGAAATTGGGAGTATCTAGAAAGAATAAAAGTCCTTAAACTCGACAAGGAACGCGAAATGATTCCAAATCTAAGAAAGTTGTTCAATCTTTTTGGTGATTAATTCATTGGCAAATGAATGGTACAAATATGTCTTGACAAGTTCGAGATGAAGGCCGATCACCATAACGCGCTAGGACTAAACATTTCTTCTTTCTTGCATGAGACCGGACCCGAAGGTTGCCAACGTTCCTCCAGTGTAGAGGCTCAGGTCACCGTAGTTCTTGTGGATTCTCCATTCTTCGTGATGGAATTTTTGCTTCGTAGCTTCGTCCTTTGTTGGTGGATGATGATGTTGATCTTCTTTGATTGAGGGGGATTTTTTTTTTTTTTTTTTTTTTTGTGCTCTAACTTTTACCTAGGTTGATTTGATGGTCTCAACCTAGCGAGCTCTTTTTTTTTTCTTTCTTTTTTTTTTTTTAATCCCCCTTTGAAAACTTTGCTTGACTTCTTCATGATTGTTGCTCCACCTTGTTTGTCTTGGCTTCGTCGTTGATGTTGGCGTCGATGTTTAGCCCCTAGGCGTTCAAGTGATGGCCTTGTTCTAAAACTTTTTTAGACATCTTTTCATCATTTTGTCAAGAATTAGATCGAACAACTTGGAAGAGTGTATAAGGACAAGAACGACTTTTATTTGATAAGAAGACTCGACACTTAACATGGGACGAGAGAAAACATTAATGCACACAAAAGAGGACTTTTGACTCTTTTTTTTTTTTTCTACTACTAGGTAGAGAAAGAGAAACGGAGATTGTTGTCATCGTCCTCTTTGTTGAAGCCCCATTTCAAAACCAAGCCACTTCTTTGATGAGTTTCTCTTCACCCACGGTAAATTCGCCGTTGTCGATCAAATCTTGGATGATGTTTCGGAGAAGGAGCACCCTTCGGTAGTGTGGCCACTATGCTTGTGGTAGCCGCACCATTCACCATGAGCATTATTTTTCAGTATCGCCTTCGGCTTGTACCCCTCCAAAGGTTTGATCTTCCCTCTTGCCACCAAAATTTCAAATGCCTCGGCTTGGGTTACTCCTTGGAGAGGAGTGAAAACTCGGTTGTTGGTGGTACCTTTGTAGCTTTTGAGGGTCGGGCCACTTGAGCATGCTTTATCATTGAACTTTGCTTTGCTGTCGGTGAGCTCTTGCAAATGGGCTTTGAGTTCGGAAACCTCTTCCTTGTGAATTCTTCTTTCATAATCAAGACGGGCCTTGAGTTCGGAAACCTCTTCTTTGTGAATCCTCTTGTCGATATCGAAACGGCTTGCCACAAATTGTCTTTACGGCGGGCATCCTCGACAATCCTATCCATTTGTTCCCCCATTGATTTCATTATGTTGAGTAACCCTTTGTTGACACGAAATCATTTCCACCGTTGTTGTTGTTGCCGTTGGAAGCCATTGGACCTATTGGAAGAGCACGGTTGATCTTAGATTGGCCCCACAAACACCTTTTGGATAAATGAATTAACCCACAAACAAAGAAAAAGACTCAACCACATAAGGAAAAACGACTCTTTTTTTTTATTTATTTACAAAGTCGGAAGGACGTGGTCCTTTTTGGGGTTTCTAGGAAAATAGTGGAATCGTCACACTAGTATATAGACCATCTCGCGGTCCCATATACTCATCGGATTCCACCACGCTTGTGAATCCTACATGTGTCGGGATTAAACTAAATTAATGTAGTAAATCATACATGCGGGGACGGATTTTTATTTTCGTCCAAAATAACCACTTTTGGGGATGGAGTTTTATTTCGTCCATTGCAACAAGTTGGCATGTGTGATTTGAAGACATTAGTTTAGGGAAATCTCGGCACATGAAAAACCGACTTGGTCACGGAGTGTTAGACCCTAGACTAGAATTGTGTGGTTTGTGCTCGGCTTGAATATGAGGCTTAAAGGTCACCCCCCGCATGTAGTCATGAACTACGCCTCGGGCTTAGGTTTACCACTTCGAAAGAGCCAAGGTCGAGTGGAGCTTGAAACTTTCTAGGACGGGCCTCGACGGGTTTGAGGTTGGACTTATGCGACTCGATAGTGAGCAGTTGATAGGAATATGTGCATGAAGTGTGAGGTCTAACATGTGACAAAACATATTTTTTTTTTTCAAAGGAAATAAAAAAAAACAAATAAGCACGTAATTTACAACTTTCGAATCACCCGTGTGACCGATAAAAATAAACAGAAAGTAAAGAAATTGTATGCAGGCCCGGTGCCCACACACTGTCATTCTGTTTTGTTTCTGTGCACTGTTCTGTTCCGGGAATGCACCCAGAAGCGCGCGCATTGGGTTGCCTATGCAGAAGGCGCGCGCGTGAGAGGAAGAAGGGCAGAGGCGCCCGCTTCTGGGTGAGAACCTGCAAATCAGTGGGTTCAAGGGATTGCCTTGACCCTTAAATAAGAAAACTTTCCCCTGCAGTAATTGTTAGCACAGAAATATGGAATTGAAGGACAAGAAAGGAGGCGGGCGATTCTGGTAATTGGGGTCGGACGCGCGCGCTTTAGGTCAAGAAGGCCAGAGGCGCGCGCTTCCCACCCTTTTTACCAGAATGCCCAGAAAACAGTAATAAGACCACCAAAAGTTAAGAACGCAAGTTTAACCCTCTAAATTGTCCCCAGCCGAGTCGCCACTGTAGATACCCCGGGGAACCACGGCTTGGCTAGAGCGGTGAATTATCCTAGGATGTCTAACTTGTTTTAGATTGTTTAGAGTCGCCACCTATGTTTTTAAAGGAACATAAGAAAAACCTAGAAATAGCCTAATTTATGTACAAAACCAGAGATTCGGGAGAGAAGGGTTCGGGGGTTAGGTGACGGAGTGGGAAGTACTTAAACACCCACTCCGCCCCGCTTACGCGAGTCTTGCTACTATTGGTGTTCTAATATTTACATGTCCTTCAATTAATTAAATACAAATGTGCTAACAATTGTGATGAGAAGTAAAGAGGAAATAAAGGGGAAATAAAATAGAATTGTTTTATTTATTTAATGATAAAGATTACATGTACCAAGTAATGTTAAAGAATTACATTAAGAGATGAAGAGAAATTAACATGGTGAATTAAAGTTGAGATTAAAATGTAGGGAGATAACCTTAACTAACTTCAATATGTGAAGTAGTCATGTTGGTCATGTCCCATTAATGGGGATTGCATACATTGACTAGAACATGAATAGAATAAAAAAAAGAAGACTTGTACCTTTAGAAAGAAGACTTCAAACTTGGACTTGAAAATGATGTTGTTGTGTAGAGATTTGTGTAGAGTTTCGTTGCGTAAAACTCTTGTTGGGAGAATTTGTGTAGGGAAAAATGATATAGAATTTGTGTAGAGAGAAAGTTCCAAGTCTAAAAAAATGAGGTCCTTTTCCAAGGTAGGAGATGATGGTTTTTATAGGTAAAAAAGAGAGGGAAATGATGGAGGGAAATTGGTCATCCATGTGAAATGGAATGGGCCAATCACAAATACGATAAATGAATAAAAGAAAAATAAAAGAAATAAAAGAAATCAAATAATAAATGAAAGAAATATTAGTTTTTTGGGAAAAGGCTTAGAATTTGGGATTGGGAGTTAATGAGAAAAGGGGGGATGAATGTGGATGAGAAAAGAGGTCTTTTGTGATCAAGAAAGAGATGTTGCAAATAAGAAAAGGGAGGGAAATAAGGTACAATCCGTTACTGCCAAAATGGGAAGCGCGCGAGTCCGGCTTTTGGGTCGGGACGCGCGCGCGGCTCACTGACAGTGCCGGAAGCGCCCGCGGGTGAAAATGATAGAATGACAGAAATGACTCTAAAGTTAATTCTGTTATGCAGTTTAGTCCAAAACTAACGGAATCAGTTAGGAACTTAACCGAAGTAACAGAAATTAATGAAAATGAGTTAAATAAAATACTTTGTATGCAATCGGGGTGAGAGGTCCAAGGCGGGGTGTCTACAGTAACGTGTTTTCATCTTTTGAAGTGTTTGGCTTGGTTCCTTATTTTAGAATCATTGCCCTAGTTGTTGTTGTTTAGCAAGTATTTAATACTGTGCTTTCGTGTAAAGTCCAGCTGGTCTTGTGTTGTTGAGTCGGGCAGTGGGAAAATTATAGGGGTACAAGTTAAGTTCCCTATAAGGTTTTCCATTGGTACCTTGAGTCGGGCAGTGGGAGAATTATAGTGGCACACAAGCCAAGTTCACTATAAGGTTGTCCACTGGTACCTTTATCCTCAGTCCAGATTGGCCTTGGATGGGATGAACTCGCTCCCTTGCGTGAGTATTTAGGGGTATGACTTTGTGTCATTTTCTCCCGCTATTGTTGTTGTTGTGTTATATGGTTCCGGTTGTGTTATATGGTTCCGGAACCTGCTTCAGCTATTGATGCTGCCCCGTTGTTACTTTGGTTCTATTGATTATGGTTTGATTTTCGGGATCCCGGCTTCAGCTATTTATGCTGCTCAGATGGTTTTCTCAACTGGTTTTCTCAGATGGTATTCTCAGATGGTTATGTTACTTCGGTAAACCTTGGCTTGGTATTCTCATAGGAGTGTTTACTCCTACACTATGTGTTGTATGATGAGTTGGTCGTTATTTCCAACCGGTATGAGACGGTTGGCGATAGGGAGCCTCTCATGTTATGTGTTATATGCTATATGATTATGTGTTGATATTGCTTCTTTATGATTATCATATCAGCATGTAACGTAGTTTCATTTTAGTAGCTTACTGAGATTCATTCTCACCCCTTATTTGTTTACTGTTTTAGATAAAAGCAAGTCCAGGGGATAGGACACTTTGGCACGGGAGGACGTTGAAAGTGGTAAGAGTTGGGTTTTGTTTTGTCAAGGTTACATTACATAAATGTATAACCTTTTGGGTAGAGTTTCCTTGACTTCATCTTCTTGTAACACCTATATTTTGGATAATGTTGGTGTGAGTACATTTGTATAAAGGTTTGTAAGCCTTCGGGCTAAATAGTTTCGTTTGTGAAAATTTGTTTGAAAGTCAGTGGAAGTCTTTGAACTTCAAGTGTGGATTTGTTAAACTTTATGAAAGTATATTTCGAAAAATTTTCTAAAGGTGTTTTATAACGTCTTCCAATCGTGTCCCGAGCGTGGGGCCAAGTAGGACCACAGGTCTGGGGCGCGACAGTTGGTATCAGAGCTAGGTTGTAGATGGTCTAGAATGACTAAATGACCTAGGAGGGTAGTAGAGTATAGAGTGAGTAACGTTGAGTGTTCTATGCAGGTATTCATTTAAAATGGTTGGGACAGAAGGAGATAGTTCTGGGCCATCAGGGCAAGATAAGGCAAGAGAAGAGGCTCGAATAATATTCCAAGGTATGTTTGAGGCTACAATGAAAATAATTAATGATCAGAGGCAAGAGAGGGAACAGGCACCACCAAGAGATGGGTTGGCACAGTTCCTGAAGATGAAACCAATGGGATATGATGGAGAGCCTGATGTATCTAAGACAGAAAGGTAGATTGAATCAATAGAAAAGATCTTTGATGCTATGAGATGTTCTGAGGAAGATCAAGTCAGGTTTGCTACTTATAAACTGAATGGAGCTGCCGAGCATTGGTGGAAGGCTTTGAAAACTAAATGGGATGAGACTCATGTACCCTATACTTGGGAGAATTTTCTGGGAAATTTTAAAGAACACTTCATTCCCCGGGTAGATCAAGACAGGAAGGAAATGGAGTTTCTTAACTTGGAGCAAGGTTCTATGTCAGTGGCTCAGTATTCAGCTAAATTTTCAAAGCTGTCCAGGTATTGTACTCATTTAGTGGCAACTGATGAAAGAAAGGCTACGAGGTTTGTGAAGGGATTAAGAACTGTGATTAGAACTCAACTAGTATCCCACAAGTTACAAGATTTTCAAGATGCAGTTGATCGAGCCTACCAAGTGGAGCATGATATTGAGGAACACAAGAAGAAAATGGAGTTGTTAAGTGTAGGGAGGCAAGGTAGGCAACAACAACAACAACGTGATGATAATAGAGGAAATCAAGGTGGATCTTCATAATTCAAAGGGTCTTCTCAAGGACAGTCAAGTGATAGAAATCAAAGTAACACTTCAGGGAGTCAGAACAGAGGAGTCTGTAATTATTATCAGAAAGGAGGGCATTCAGAAGAAAGATGTTGGAAGAAGCAGGGCAAATGTTTGAATTGTGGAAAGTTGGGTCATTTTCGAAAGGATTGCCCTAGATTTAGAGTACAGGCATCGGGAAGTGCAGTTGGGTCTTCTCAGGGCCAGAAGAGGGATTCTTCAGGAAAGCCTAAGGTGCAGGTCATGTCTTTGCCATTACTCAACAACAGGCTTCAGATTCCTCTAATGCGATAGGAGGTATTATTTCTGTGTCTAGTTTGAGAGCACGTACACTTATAGACCCTGGTTCATCGCATTCTTATGTGTCTGTGCATTTTGCTTCTCGATTGCATTTGTCTTCTGAATCTCTACCTTATGTGTTAGAGGTGCCTACTCCTATAGGGGAGTGTTTGGTGACCAATGAGGTGTTGTATACTTGTGATATGAATATACGTGAGCATGTTTTACCTGCTGATTTAGTTATCTTACCATTATAAGATTTTGATATTATCTTAGGTATAGATTGTTTGGGTAACTATCATGCATCTGTTGATTGTGCTGAAAAGGTGGTTACATTATCTATTCCTGATGTTCTTAAATT
The DNA here is from genome assembly GCA_026119855.1 of Campanula takesimana. NCBI lineage: Eukaryota > Viridiplantae > Streptophyta > Magnoliopsida > Asterales > Campanulaceae > Campanula > Campanula takesimana. The sequence goes on along the minus strand of JAOWBW010000150.1, from coordinate 1,738,198 downwards.
TACTTTTAAAACTGTTCCTTGGGGTAGAGAGATACATATTATTTATTATGTGAAGGCTAGGAGGTTATTGAATTGTGGTTGTGTGGGATTCTTGGCCAGTGTTCTTGATACTACTAAAGGGTTGCCTGAAATAGAGGATATGCCTATTGCCAAAGAATTTCCTGATGTGTTTTCTACTGAGTACTCTATGCCTCCTGACCGGGAAATCAAGTTCTGTATTGACTTACTTCCAGGTACAGCTCCTATATCTGAGGCACCTTACAGAATGGCTCTAGTTGTTTTCATGGATATGATGAATCGGGTTTTCAAACCTTATCTTGATACCTTTGTGGTTGTCTTTATCGGTAATATCCTTGTTTATTCTAAATCTCGAGAGGAACATGAACAATATTTGCGAATGTTTTTGTCTGGGCTCCTAGGGAAGCAGTTATTTGCGAAATTTTCTGGGTTTAGCGGAGTATTATCGAAGATTTATTGAGGGGTTTTCCAAGATTGCTACACCATTCACTCAGTGGACTTAAAAGAATGTACCATATATGTGGGATGAAAAATGTCAAGTCAGTTTTGAGGAAATAAAGAAGAGATTGACCACTGTACTGATTCTTGCGTTACCTAATGGGAATGATGGTTATTTACAGTGATGCTTCGAGGAAGTCAACTTCTTGTGAACAGAACTATCCGACCCATGACATGAAACTTGTTACGATTGTTTTTGCGTTACATAAGTGGAAACATTATCTTTATGAAACAATGTTTGAGATTTTTTACAAATCGATAGCGTAGATGAATGGAACTTTTGAAGGATTATGATTGCACCATCTCTTATTATCTGGGCAAGGCAAACATGGTTGTAGACACTATTAGTCAGAAATCTTACATAGTTTCGAGGATGGTCCGAGGGTAGAAGATGTTAGAGGATGTACGGGATTGGTGTCTACATGAATTGAGACATGGGGTAATAATTGCGAATATTCAGGATTTGCTAACCTTAATTCAACGGATATAAGATGCTCAACAGAATGACCTCGTGTTGAGAATGATAGTGGATAAACCAAAGATAGAAAAGTTGAAGATATTTCTTTTAGTCTTGAAGGAGTATTAACTTATAGAGGGCAGTTATGTGTACCAACATTGATGGAATTAAACGTCAAATTCTTGATGAGGATTACGAGTTCAAGTATATTACTTATCCCTAGAGTACCAAGATGTATCATAATTTGAAGTAGCATTTCTAGTGGAATAATATGAAATGGGGAATAGTGGATTACGTATCAAGTGTTTAATTTATCAACAGGTTAAAGCTGAACATCAAGACTCGCAAATCTACTTCAACCTCTAAAGATACTTGAATGGAAATACCTTTGGTTATTTGATTCGTGTGGTAAGTAAACCCTAAAATTCGGGACGAATTTTCTTAAGGGGGAGTGATTGTAACGACCCAAAATCACCCTAATTTTCTTAACTTAAATGGAACTTTATGTGCATTTTATGTGTTAGAAAATATTTTTATGACTTGCATATATTATTTGAGCATATGTGGTAGTTAAAGTGTAGTAGAAATTTTGTTAAAGGAATAAATGAGTTAGTTGAAAACTTTAGGTCCAAAGTGTAACTTTAAAAGTTTGAGGGTTAGTTGTTAGAAATGAAGTAGAGGGCTTAATGGAAATTTATAAATATCAAAAACATTCTTATCCCATTTCCTTTCTCTCTCTGCGTTGATACTCACACAAACACATATACTTTCTCAATTACTTTCTCTGGTTCATGAAGGTTGAAGACGAAGGGAGTAAGTTTATTTTCCTATCTTAATTTATATCTTTTTTATTACTTCTCCGTTTTAAAAACTAATTATATATAAATGTTCAGGGTGTTGATTAGATCATTTCTAACCGAACAAATATTATTTCTGCGACACTTTTCCGGAAATAGGTAAGTTACTAATTCCCCTTAAATAGTAAAATGGTCATATATTTGCTATATGTGTGATATGTGGTGAAATTATTGTGAAAATAATTTATTTGTGATACTTGTTTATTTGGGACAAAGGGAGTGTAATTATACTGGGTAAGTGACTTGGTTTGTATGCAAGGATGTATGTGGAGTATGTTTATAGCCTGAGAATATTAGTATAAGTGTTTGAAAGTATACTCCTACTTGTGGGACGGTAGAATATTAACTTGAGTTAAATGTTAAATAAGTATATTATAAAAATTATACTATTATTCGTGGACGGGAGTTGAGTTTTCTTGTCTTTAAATGTTAGGATGGAATTATATATAGGTACTCCCAAGATTTAGAACGAAAGGAGTGAAAATCGGACCCCAAAACAGGGAGTTTGAATGTGTGTGCGGCCGAGGCTTTTATAAAATTGTCCGTTTTACGTTCAATCTTCCAGAGTCCATAACTTCGTCCGGACTCCGTTTTGGACGTGTAAACTATCGTTGGAAATATCTTTTCGAGTACTATGAAATAGTTCTATTGGCCGCATGGTTCCAGATCAGAATGGTTGTATTTTGTTTGAGGTTTAAGATCAAGGTGTAGTCTCGGTCTAGGTTCTGTAGTACTATTCTAGTTGACTTAGTTGGGCACCGTGGAACACTCTAGTGTTTGTTAATAGTCCTTTGTGAACAAATGAGTTGGGATGTGTGGAATTTAACTAAGTATTATATAGGTATTATGGAACATCCTTTTGATGTGTTTTGGATTAATTGTGAATGGGTGCAAGCTTGTGAGGTGACTTAATGTCATTAATAAAGGATTGTGTTGTGACCTAATGTCAATGTTGTGAACTCTTTATGAGTAACGTGTTTGCATCTTTTGAAGTGCTTGGCTTGGTTCCTTATTTTAGAATCATTGCCCTAGTTGTTGTTGTTTAGCAAGTATTTAATAATGTGCTTTCGTGTAAAGTCCAGCTGGTCTTGTGGTTGTTGAGTCGGGCAGTGGGAAAATTATAGGGGTACAAGTTAAGTTCCCTATAAGGTTTTCCATTGGTACCTTGAGTCGGGTAGTGGGAGAATTATAGTGGCACACAAGCCAAGTTCACTATAAGGTTGTCCACTGGTACCTTTATCCTCAGTCCAGATTGGCCTTGGATGGGATGAACTCGCTCACTTGCTTGAGCATTTAGGGGTATGACTTTGTGTCATTTTCTCCCGCTATATGTTGTTGTTGTGTTATATGGTTCCGGAACCTGCTTCAGCTATTGATGCTGCCCCGTTGTTACTTTGTTTCTATTGATTATGGTTTGATTTTCGGGATCCCGGCTTCAGCTATTTATGCTGCTCAGATGGTTTTCTCAACTAGTTTTCTCAGATGGTATTCTCAGATGGTTATGTTACTTCGGTAAACCTTGGCTGGGCTTGGTATTCTCGTAGGAGTGTTTACTCCTACACTATGTGTTGTATGATGAGTTGGTCGTTATT
>JAOWBW010000150.1:1642563-1734676 GCA_026119855.1 Campanula takesimana | reverse complement strand
TTTTCTGATCTAAGGGCTTTGTCAGTATGTCTGCTCTTTGGAAGTCGGTATGAACCTAGAGCAGCACAACATTTTCCCTTTCTACATGTTCTTTCAGAAAGTGGTATTTGATGTCTATGTGTTTAGTTTTAGAGTGCATGACCGGATTGTTTGATACTGAGATAGAAGATTGATTGTCCACAGTAAATGGGACAAACTTGAGATGGAACACTCCATAGTCAACCAGCTGCTGCTTCATCCAAAGGATCTGTGAATAGCAACGGCCGGTAGCTATGTACTCAGCTTCAGTAGTTGAAGTGGAAATTGATGCCTGCTTTTTACAAGACCAAGACACCAACCGATCACCAGAAATTGGCATGTTCCAGTTGTACTTTTCTTGGTTACCCTACAAGCTGCAAAGTCTGCATCTGAATAACCTATTAGATTAAAAGATGAATCTCTAGCATACCATAATTCAGGTTAGCAGAACCACATAAGTATTTAATAATGCGTTTTACAGCTTGCAGATGGGATTCCCCAGGGTCAGCTTAAAACCTGGCACATACCAAACAGCAAACATGATATCTGGCCTACTGGCAGTTAGATAGAGGAGTGAGCCAATCATACCTCGGTAGACAGTCATATCTACCTTCTTACCAGACTCATCCTTATCTAAATGAATGTTAGTGCCCATTGGTGTGCTTTGAGAAACCAAACTTCTTGATTAATTCTTTTGCATACTTAGCTTGACTGATGAATATTCCCTCATTGTTTGCTTGACTTGAAGTCCAAGGAAATATGTTAGTTCACCCATCATGCTCATCTCGAACTTGCTCTGCATTAGCTTCTCAATCTCTTGCAAAGTGATTCATTGTAGAACCAAAAATAATATCATCGATATATATTTGAACAAACAATGAATGACCCTTATGCTTGGCAACAAATAAAATTAGTATCGATTTTTACCTCGCATGAAAACTAAGCCATCACTAAGTAAGAACTTATAAAGGGTTTCATACCATGCCCTTGGATCTTTTTCAAGCCATAGAGAGATTTCTTCAATCGGTAGACATGATTAGGCTTCTCAGAGTCCTCAAAACCAGGTGGTTGTTCAACATAAACAAGTTCTTGGAGTTCTCCATTCAAGAAGGCACTTTTCACGTCCATTTGATATAGATTGAATTCTTTAAAGGCAGCATAGGATAAGAAAGTCTTATAGCTTCCAATCTTGCACCGGAGCAAATGTCTCGTCGTAGTCAATCCCTTCTTCTTGACGGTAGCCTTTAGCAACTAACCTGCTTTGTTTCTAGTGATAATCCCAGCTTCATCCAACTTGTTCCTGTAGACCCACTTTGTACAAATAACTTGCTGAGAAGTTGGTCTTGGCACAAGTTCCCATACTTTGCATCTTTCAAACTGATTCAGTCCTCTTGCATGGCTTCAACCCAACCAGGATCGGCAAGAGCTTCTTCAGTCTTCTTTGGCTCTATGTTGGAGACCATAGCAGATGAGAAGAGACTTTCATCAAATGATTTGCTAAGGTTCCTTGTCAATCTGGGACCAAAGACATCACCAATCACATTTTCTAATGGATGATCACGAACTGCTCTAACTTCTCTCGGCACATCATGTCTTACTGATTCTTGATGTAAAGATTCTAAAGGAGGATCAAGGCCAGCAGATGTGTGGAGGAGAAGAAGAGTTTTGAGTGAGAGGTGGATGAAAACTTGGAGGATTAGGTCTTATAACAGAAAATTGGTTGAGGGCTAGATCCGTCTTCAGGATGATCAGCAGAGTTTGCATCAGCAAATGGATTATGAAAGTTATCAGTATGATCATGATCTGCCGATAATGGAAAATACTGAGTATCTGCTGGTTCTTCTACTGAAATGATAGATCAGCAGCTGGTACTTGACCCGCAGGGTTTAGAATTACTGGATTCACCTGTCTCATGAGCACTAGAAGCATTAGTACTATTTGGAGTCTTGTCAGACTCTAACAAATCAAATTCATCAAAGGTTACATGAACAGATTCAACAATTTTCAGAAGTTTCTTATTAAAAACGAAAGGCCTTACTATGTTTAGCGTATCCAACAAAGATTCCTTCATCAGCTTTCTCATCAAATTTACCTCTGTGCTCCTTACCGTTGTAAAGCACGTAACATTTGCAGCCGAATATTTTGAAGAATCCAATGTTGGGAATTCTGCCTCTCTAGAGTTCATAAGGAGTCTTGTTATGGAATTTATTGATTAGAGATCTGTTCTGAGTGAAGCAGGCGGTATTGATGGCTTCAGCCCAAAAGTATTTCGGCAGCCTAGCTTCAGCAATCATGGTCATACCAGCTTCAATGAGAGTTCTGTTCTTTCTCTCAACGACACCATTTTGTTGTGGTGCACCGGCAGCTGAGAAGTTGTGGTCTATGCCTTGATCATCACAATACTGAGCAATACCATTGTTCTTGAATTCAGTGCCATTGTCTGATCTCATACTGATGATATCGCATTCTTTCTGGGTTTGTAGTAGTCTGAATAACTTGGTAGCAACGGAATATGTGTCATCTTTGTGACTGAAAGTTTCCACCCAAGTATATCTAGAGAAATCATCTACTACAACCAAGGTGTATCTACTTCCCCTAATACTTGCTGTAGCTGTGGGGCCAAATAGATCCATATGTAGCAATTGGAGGCACTTAGAGGTTGACATGCAGGGCTTGCTCCGGAAGGATGACTTGTGTTGTTTTCCAAGCTGGCAGGCCTTGCACTTCTTTGCTTGATCAGCAGACACTTGAGGCAGACCGGTAACTAGATTTGAACCGGCAAGCTTAGATAGATATTTGAAGTTCAAGTGACTGAGTCTCTTGTGCCATAGCCATGAGTTCTCACTGATGTTCTTAGCTACAAAACTAACATTAGCCACCAGTAATAGCATTTCAGTCTACTGCATAAATGTTACCTTTACGTTTGGCAGTGAGAAGAGTTTTACTGGAAGCAATGTCTTTCACATAGCAACTGGAAGTAGTAAATACACATTGCATTCCTTTATCACAGAATTGTGATATTGATAGAAGGTTTTTGTTCAGACCATCCACTAGAGAGACCTTCTGTACAGTTACTGCACCTCTCTTGATGGTACCTACGCCGATGATGTTTCCTTTGGCATTATCACCGAAAACCACTGGGGGACCTGATGCTTCTGAGATATCGGCAAGTAGATCTGCAAATCCTGTCATATGTCTTGAACAGCTACTATCTAGAATCTACAAATCCTGCTTGCACCAGTTGAGGCCATAAAGCATTCCTGAAATAAAACAGTATGCTTATGGTCCCCCTTATTCTTGGGTCCGAGGGTTAGTTCCTCTTTGGCAACCACATCTGGCCACCACTAGAGGATACAACCTCAGTGGGTCCAGATAGGTGCTTCAAGAGGCATTCATGAGCCTTGTGACTATAATCAGAACATTAGAACATCTCAGTTGACTGATAGGTTGTGGAGTCGTAGAACATCATTCTGTTTAGTCAGTGCATCGGCAGAACTAGAGAATTGAGCAGGCACAAACTTAGTAGGTTTAAAGGTGATAGTGTTGCCTTTCTTTCCATTATGTTTACCTTTGGCAGTTACCTTTTTAGGTACTTGTCCACGGCAGCAGAGGTGGTTAGACGGTAGCACTTGCTTTGCTAATGTATTCACCAAGAATACCATTATCGGCAGACTCAGTATTAGCAACCTTAACATATCTTTGTTTGTGCTTATCATTCCTTTTGTTCTGGTTCTTAGGATACTTCATAGCACAGGACTGTATATTGGCTTAGCATCCTTATGCACTGAGTTAACAGGACTACATTCAACTTTCTCATCCTTTTTCTCGGTCGCACAAGTTTCAGTAGAGCTACTACTGCTGCTGGAATCAAATCCTAACCCAGATTGGTCCTTATATGACATTTGGGTCTGTAGGATTGTTTCAACAGCAACTCTAGATTTTATGTAAGAATCAATAGTCCTTGAGAGATAATCATTTTATTTTCACAAGATCTTCGATCTGAGCTATCAATACTGCCACTTGGCTTTTGAGATCCAGGTTTTCTTTCTTTAGAGGAAAAGACTCAAGCTCACTTCACTTTGAAAACTTTAAGTTCAGACACAAGCAAGTCATTCTCTGTAGAAATTCTATTGAAATCAACAACCATCACTTTAATGAACCTACTCATTCTCTCATGATCAATAAAAGTTCATCCATTGTCTCTACCCATTTCAGCTTTGGATATTTCAGGAAAGGGATCAGCTAAAATTTTTGGGGCAGAGGTAATAGGTTCAGGAGAGAAGTTGGGTAGAGAAGAGATGGGTTTTGATAGGCTTTTGGCAATGCTAGGATGTTCAGTAAATGAGAACTTCCTTGTCATCGGTAAGGGTGTTGGTTTGACGGCAGTGAAGTGAGAAGAGGTACAATGGCCATAGAGTGAGGTTCCCACTTGATGAACTTTGTATCCATTAGGGTTTTCTGCTTTGACACTAATCTCTTTGAAGTGTGATTGAGGTTTTCCAGCAGTTTCTTCTCTGATTGGAGTTCTTGGAGGAGTTGGATCTCGGTAGACTGGAGTCGGTAATGATAATGTATCGGCATCTTCCAAGTCTAGGGCTTACATCGGCATATTCATCTTCATCGGCATCTTCGTCTGAGTCAGTTTCACACCAGACCGGTAAGGCATTTTCTGTGCTTTCATCGGCAACAAAGCTTCGAGACTTAGGATGTGTCTTCCTGAAAGACTTCCTCACATACTCATATTTTGGTTGAGGACATTTGGAAGCAAAGTGACCAGGTTTTCTGCAGTTGAAGCAGACCAAGTCACCTTTGTTGTTCTTTCCGTCGGTAGCACTAGTGGAGAGTTTGTTGTAGCTTGCTGTTTTTGAAATGGTGATGTGAATGACTTTTGTTGCTGGTAATTTCCTTTCTGCATCTTTTTGAAGTCTTTAAACCTTTTGTAGTTTCTGGCGAAGGCGGCGAATTCATCTTCTTCCATAGGTTTGTCAGTGTTTACTTCTGGGTTTTTGGAGCTGCAGGGTGTTTGATGGGGATCTATAGGAGGGAATTTATTTGAAGGGAAGGATACCTGTGACTGAGCTGATAGAGACAAGTTTTTGAAGTTTTTATCAAGAACGTTAAGTTTTTGCAGTTCTCTCTCATACAAGAATAGACTAGATACAAGATTCTGAATAGAAGTCTTGTTTAAGTCTCTAACCTCTCTAACAGCAGTGACCTTGGTATGATACTCATTTCCCAAAGAACTTAGAAAACAAATATTTAGGTCTTTCATAGTATAAATCTTTCCTAATGAAGCACATAAATTACTTACCTCGCAGAATCAGTCGTAGGCACTCCTGAGAGATTCACCATAAATTACAATGAATCAGTAGAACCATATGCGATCTGCCGGTGATAGAGTTCCAAACGGCAAGGATAAAGTAAGCAATATGGGAGACAATGATTTGGAGAGGTTCACAGTGTAAATACTGCTACGTCTTCTACCAAGTTTGGTCAGAACTTGGATTTGGGTTAAGAGTACTATTAGATATCTCTAGTCTATTACAAGCACGGCTTTGCCAGAAACAAAGACTAAATTCTAGAGATCACTAATGGATCATAATACAAATCTGACCAAGTGTTTTTGAGCGGCAAGTCCAAGAGAACTAATCTCACTCAGGTGGGTGTTTGAGTAACTCAAGCAACTTCAAGCAACTTATCCTTAAATGATCTAGTTCGGGAATACTGACATTTATTGATGAGTTTGTGCACAAGTGTATGTCCTAATAAATGTCTAATGATTATCTGGACAGAATGTTTGAGCTTCAATGAATACTCAAAACATTAAACTCTCTTCAATGCTCTAATTTCACCAACCTTCTTCAATGCACTAAGTCCTCTATTTATAGGGGGAGTAAATGACTTTAGTCTTGAGAAAGAAGGCTTGCAAATTTGAATTTCCAGCTGGGTGGTTGAGGAGCAGTAAATGCGGTATCTTTAGCATTAATGGCGAAGATATGGAGTACACGCATGCTTGCAAAAGTCTGATGGGTAAAGACCCCTTTGTCTCAACCGGTTACCTGCAAAAAGCAAGTAGAGACAGAGTAGAGCTAAAAGTAGCTCAGTGTCAGACGACGCAGTGATCATGATAGAGTAGATTAACAACTTTCTGATAAGAAAGTACAGAAAGGACAGAGACAATCAGTAAGTTGACTTTGAGATAGAACGATGAAACCTGACTGTCAGTAAGGTTCAGATTGTCCTTGCTGATTATTTATGTCGTCGGCAACATGAGTACTAAGTTGATCGGAAAATTGAATTCTTGTCTGATGATTTGCTTCCTTTGGCTGGTTTGCCTTGATTGAAGAGTTGTAATACACCTGTGCTGGTCACAAAGAATCCTAAGGATACCTTAAAAAGGTTCTAACAAAAGTGGGGGATCCTAAGTGTTAACTACGATTGGGATTAAGCAATTCTAGGTCTAGGACATATATTCGAACAACAATCTCCTCCTAATTGCTTAAGTCCAATCACCCTATACTAGAACATCTATCTTAGCTTAGTAAAGAATGGTTTCAACCAATGTCAATTTATTTTCATTCCCTAAGCCAAGTCACACGAGATGTCAAGTAAAGGTAAAGAAAAAAAAATAAAAAAAAAATAAATGGAAAGAAGGATGGATTGCTGATTAGTAATGATCAGCAGATGAGTAATAATATGCAAACAAAGTTAGCATAAAGAACAACAGATATATTATAAGAACATAACAAGATATAAACAAACACACAAACAAATGTTAGCAAAGAATTTGGTGGATATATCTATGAAGATCTTCAGGATATCTATATCATTGGCTATATTGACTCAAGACACGGGAGGGTCTTCTGGTTGATCAGCAGCCTTTGATGTAGATCCAGTACGCTTGGCCTTCTTATTTGCTCTGGCAGCCTCTTTTTCAGCTTTCCTCTTCTGTCTTCTCTGTGCACTTTCCAATCTCTCAGTCAGCATTTTGTTGTTGGCTTCAAGAGCAGCAATTTTTAGTTGAGCATCATCAAGAGCGGTCTTGGTAGAAGCTAGCTCGTCTTCAATAGTCTTCTGGTCTCTGATCTGAAGTTTGCGGTCATCAACAAGTTGCTTCTGAATGGAATGCATGTTTCCCAAGGACTCAGAAAGCGTCATCAGTCGGTCCTCTCTATCAGCAAGAAGCTCCTTCAAGTATGTGACTCGCCTATTCTCTTCCTCCTGATTGGACTTAAGTAGTCTCTTAACAATATCCTTGTGAACATCCTTAATCAGGTCGGCAAGAGAGAGGCCTATATCACCAATATCAGAACGAGTGGCAGGCACTTGCTGATTTGAGAAATCTCCATCACCAAGGCGCAAATACTCATATAAGCTGTTAATAATGGCCGGCTGGAAGACACCGATAGAAGATGGGACTATCAAAGAAGAGACAAAGTCTTCATTATTCAAATCAACATCCTCGACAAGAACATCATCAGCAACCATCTCATCATCAGATGAAAGAATCATCAGCTCAGAGGGTGAAGAAGGAACATGAACAGAAGGAAGGAGCAGAAATTGTTGAAGAGCAGCAGCATCGACAGGCATGTAGTAGTCAGCAGGAACAGATGTCGAAGAGATTAGGTCGGCAGCACAAAAGCTTTGGAAGAACGGCAGAGGGAATGCAGGATGCACAATTATTTCACGCACTCTAGGCGGATGGAAAACACCACCGTCTTCCATAGAAAGAAATAAGGCCAGAAAATGAAGTTAAAGCAGGCACAACCTTTAAGAATCATGGCCATCAACCCGGCATTCATCAGCCTTGAGGTATAGACCAAGTGATCAGCACGCTGGCGAGGATGAAACAACGGTAAAGTCAGTGCAACAGCGGTAGATTTGACCAAGAAAAGTAGACCACGAGAATTAGTAGCTCTGAATTCAAGTATATCATAAAGCTCATCGTTGATCATCAAGCATCTTCTCATCCACCCATTCGTGACGATGCAAACCTCCTTAGGAGAGGAACCAGGCAAGTGGATTTTGCCTCTAACCTTAAACTTCCCAGGAAAGCAATGAAGAGGATCATAGACAGCTTTAATCACAGGAGAAGTCAGTGAAATACCAAAGAGAAGTGATGGAGAAATCTTATCATTTTGGCTCTAGGATCAGAAGCTGGAATTGTCACAGACTGAACATGATCAGCAGGCTTTGGCTTTCGAACGACAGATGGTTCACCGGCAGATATGATTTTTGACTTTTTGGATGGCTCTTTATACGCATCCTTGACTAACTTCCTTTTTCTAGGAGCAGCAGGAGTTGAGTCAGCAAGGATCCTGTCGGTAGAAGGAGCAGGAGTAGAAACGTCAGTAGGAGAAACAGTAGCAACCTTAACCACTTTCTTTGCCTTTTTCTTTTTCGGAGAACAAGTAGCTTGAACAACTACTGTGCCGGTAGAAGCCTTCTTGGTGATCCTATTCCAATCGGAAAGCTTGAAAGATTTGAGTTTGTCAAAGTCAAAACTTGGAGGTGCTGGGGAAGCTCTAACGATCGCTGAGTTGCGCCTCAGGATAGTGCTAATCAGCATATAATGGCATCCCTTACCAGGGTGAGCCTTGTTCTTTCTTCTATCCTCCTTCCATTTAACAGCAGCAATAGCAATGACCCTGAACAGGTAGGCACACCAGTTGAATTCTTCTTGCAACACAATGGCTGCCATTGCTTCAAACTGTATATCGGTAACATGGCTGTGAGAGCCAGATCTGCAGACCAAGCATCTATCAACAATCTCAGCAAGTGCATAGAATCTCCTCCTGTAATGAGCCTTCAGATGATTATCTCCACTAAGCCTAGGATCGGCTCCTCTCATTAGAGTCCATGCCTTGTCCAAGGTCTTGTCATCAGTAATGGAGTCAACACCCTCATTCCCAAGTAAAGGAAATACTTCTGAAATAGACGATGGAGATACAAAGATAGGAACGCCTGTGACGGAGGAGTTAATAGAGACGAAAGTAGAAGGGTCATTTGGAGCAGTGATGACTGAGGCATTTGAGAAGAACTCTTGTACTTGATTCAGAAAGATGAATTCAATCCCTGTCAGAGAGATTAAGGAATCGAGTAGAGAGCCAATCAATAAATTCTTCAAGAAATCCCCATCGGTTGAGTCGTCGAAGAACAGAGAGTCAACGTAGCCTCCATAGATATCCTTCTCGTTGCTAGACATTTTCTGCAAAAACACTCAAGAAATCTCACAAGTTAAAATTAGATAAATCAAAATAAGTTTGGAAAGCAAGTGTAAAATCATCAAGTAGTTACCAGAGATTAGAGTAAGATCAGTTGAAAACTGGTAGGAAATACGAGATGATGAAGGTGAACACAAACAACATGGAGAGTGAAAAGCGAAATGAATAATAAGAGTTTTAAGTGAAGCTTTTATATGTTATGGAAGAGAGAGAGAGAATAGGAAGGGTTTGCATGGGGGAAAGAGAATTAATGATGAGTTTAACTGTAGCGAGTATATCGGAGTACGTGCGCACACAATGAATTTAATGCGCGCACTGGACGGTTTTAAAATAGACTGTTAAACTTAGGAGAGAGAAAGGGTAAAGAAGGCAACAATAATATAGTAAGCATAAAAGTTACCTTACTGATTTATCACAATGATTTGGGATAAATCTTTGACACGATTTGGGTAAGGCGGTGCACACACATGTCAGAGAGATGGTGTGACCAATTGTACCTTTGATTTGACTTTGCTTACGTCATGTGTCAGAGAATCATTATCCGTTAAGAGGAGATCTACCGATGAATTTTGAATTTTTGAATTTTGGTCGATCGGCAAGACATAATTTGACAAGATGTTGATCGGCAAGATATTATCGGCATAATGTTCGTCGGCAAAACATAGTTGCTTTGCTGATTTGATCGGCAGACTAACACAGGTAACAAAGTTAGCACAATTTTAACCATAGAAATCAATCATACATAGTTCACCTCTGAGGAATTCAAATCTTTTCTGATCTAAGGGCTTTGTCAGTATGTCTGCTCTTTGGAAGTCGGTATGAACCTTGACCAGCACAACATTTTCCCTTTTCTACATGTTCTTTCAGAAAGTGGTATTTGATGTCTATGTGTTTAGTTTTAGAGTGCATGACCGGATTGTTTGATACTGAGATAGAAGATTGATTGTCACAGTAAATGGGACAAACTTGAGATGGAACTCCATAGTCAACCAGCTGCTGCTTCATCCAAAGGATCTGTGAATAGCAACTGCCGGTAGCTATGTACTCAGCTTCAGTAGTTGAAGTGGAAATTGATGCCTGCTTTTTACAAGACCAAGACACCAACGGATCACCAAGAAATTGGCATGTTCCACTTGTACTTTTTCTGGTTACCCTACAAGCTGCAAAGTCTGCATCTGAATAACCTATTAGATTAAAAGATGAATCTCTAGCATACCATAATCCAAGGTTAGCAGAACCACATAAGTATTTAATAATGCGTTTTACAGCTTACAGATGGGATTCCCTAGGGTCAGCTTAAAACCTGGCACATACACAAACAGCAAACATGATATCTGGCCTACTGGCAGTTAGATAGAGGAGTGAGCCAATCATACCTCGGTAGACAGTCATATCTACCTTCTTACCGGACTCATCCTTATCTAAATGAATGTTAGTGCCCATTGGTGTGCTTTGAGAATGAGTATTATCGAAGCCAAACTTCTTGATTAATTCTTTTGCATACTTACCTTGACTGATGAATATTCCCTCATTGGTTTGCTTGACTTGAAGTCCAAGTAAATATGTTAGTTCACCCATCATGCTCATCTCGAACTTGCTCTGCATTAGCTTCTCAAATCTCTTGCAAAGTGATTCATTTGTAGAACCAAAAATAATATCATCGATATATATTTGAACAAACAATGAATGACCCTTATGCTTGGCAACAAATAAAGTAGTATCGATTTTACCTCGCATGAAAACTAAGCCATCACTAAGTAAGAACTTATAAAGGGTTTCATACCATGCCCTTGGATCTTGCTTCAAGCCATAGGGAGCTTTCTTCAATCGGTAGACATGATTAGGCTTCTCAGAGTCCTCAAAACCAGGTGGTTGTTCAACATAAACAAGTTCTTGGAGTTCTCCATTCAAGAAGGCACTTTTCACGTCCATTTGATATAGCTTGAATTCTTTAAAGGCAGCATAGGATAAGAAAAGTCTTATAGCTTCCAATCTTGCAACCGGAGCAAATGTCTCGTCGTAGTCAATCCCTTCTTCTTGACGGTAGCCTTTAGCAACTAACCTTGCTTTGTTTCTAGTGATAATCCCAGCTTCATCCAACTTGTTCCTGTAGACCCACTTTGTACTAATAACTTGCTGAGAAGTTGGTCTTGGCACAAGTTCCCATACTTTACATCTTTCAAACTGATTCAGTTCCTCTTGCATGGCTTCAACCCAACCAGGATCGGCAAGAGCTTCTTCAGTCTTCTTTGGCTCTATGTTGGAGACCATAGCAGATGAGAAGAGACTTTCATCAAATGATTTGCTAAGGTTCCTTGTCAATCTGGGACCAAAGACATCACCAATCACATTTTCTAATGGATGATCACGAACTGCTCTAACTTCTCTCGGCACATCATGTCTTACTGATTCTTGATGTAAAGATTCTAAAGGAGGATCAAGGCCAGCAGATGGTGGAGGAGAAGAAGAGTTTTGAGTGAGAGGTGGATGAAAACTTGGAGGATTAGGTCTTATAACAGAAATTGGTTGAGGGCTAGATCCGTCTTCAGGATGATCAGCAGAGTTTGCATCAGCAAATGGATTATGAAAGTTATCAGTATGATCATGATCTGCCGATAATGGAAAATACTGAGTATCTGCTGGTTCTTCTACTGAAATGACTAGATCAGCAGCTGGTACTTGACCCGCAGGGTTAGAATTACTGGATTCACCTGTCTCATGAGCACTAGAAGCATTAGTACTATTTGGAGTCTTGTCAGACTCTAACAAATCAAATTCATCAAAGGTTACATGAACAGATTCAACAATTTTCAGAAGTTTCTTATTAAAAACTCGAAAGGCCTTACTATGTTTAGCGTATCCAACAAAGATTCCTTCATCAGCTTTCTCATCAAATTTACCTCTGTGCTCCTTACCGTTGTAAAGCACGTAACATTTGCAGCCGAATATTTTGAAGAATCCAATGTTGGGAATTCTGCCTCTCTAGAGTTCATAAGGAGTCTTGTTATGGAATTTATTGATTAGAGATCTGTTCTGAGTGAAGCAAGCGGTATTGATGGCTTCAGCCCAAAAGTATTTCGGCAGCCTAGCTTCAGCAATCATGGTCTTACCAGCTTCAATTAGAGTTCTGTTCTTTCTCTCAACGACACCATTTTGTTGTGGTGTACCGGCAGCTGAGAAGTTGTGGTCTATGCCATGATCATCACAATACTGAGCAATACCATTGTTCTTGAATTCAGTGCCATTGTCTGATCTCATACTGATGATATCGCATTCTTTCTGGGTTTGTAGTAGTCTGAATAACTTGGTAGCAACGGAATATGTGTCATCTTTGTGACTGAAAGTTTCCACCCAAGTATATATAGAGAAATAATCTACTACAACCAAGGTGTATCTACTTCCCCCAATACTTGTTGTAGCTGTGGGGCCAAATAGATCCATATGTAGCAATTGGAGGCACTTAGAGGTTGACATGCAGGGCTTGCTCCGGAAGGATGACTTGTGTTGTTTTCCAAGCTGGCAGGCCTTGCACTTCTTTGCTTGATCAGCAGACACTTGAGGCAGACCGGTAACTAGATTTGAACCGGCAAGCTTAGATAGATATTTGAAGTTCAAGTGACTGAGTCTCTTGTGCCATAGCCATGAGTTCTCACTGATGTTCTTAGCTACAAAACTAACATTAGCAACACCAGTAATAGCATTTTAGTCTACTGCATAAATGTTACCTTTACGTTTGGCAGTGAGAAGAGTTTTACTGGAAGCAATGTCTTTCACATAGCAACTGGAAGTAGTAAATACACATTGCATTCCTTTATCACAGAATTGTGATATTGATAGAAGGTTTTGTTTCAGACCATCCACTAGAGAGACCTTCTGTACAGTTACTGCACCTCTCTTGATGGTACCTACGCCGATGATGTTTCCTTTGGCATTATCACCGAAAACCACTGGGGGACCTGATGCTTCTGAGATATCGGCAAGTAGATCTGCAAATCCTGTCATATGTCTTGAATAGCTACTATCTAGAATCTACAAATCCTTGCTTGCACCAGTTGAGGCCATAAAGCATTCCTGAAATAAAACAGTATGCTTATGGTCCCCCTTATTCTTGGGTCCGAGGGTTAGTTCCTCTTTGGCAACCACATCTGGCCACCACTAGAGGATACAACCTCAGTGGGTCCAGATAGGTGCTTCAAGAGGCATTCATGAGCCTTGTGACTATAATCAGAACAATTAGAACATCTCACTTGACTGATAGGTTGTGGAGTCGGTAGAACATCATTCTGTTTAGTCAGTGCATCGGCAGAACTAGAGAATTGAGCAGGCACAAACTTAGTAGGTTTAAAGGTGATAGTGTTGCCTTTCTTTCCATTATGTTTACCTTTGGCAGTTACCTTTTTAGGTACTTGTCCATCGGCAGCAGAGGTGGTTAGACCGGTAGCACTTGCTTTGCTAATGTATTCACCAAGAATACCATTATCGGCAGACTCAGTATTAGCAACCTTAACATATCTTTGTTTGTGCTTATCATTCCTTTTGTTCTGGTTCTTAGGATACTTCATAGCCACATCACTGTATATTGGCTTAGCATCCTTATGCACTGAGTTAACAGGACTACATTCAACTTTCTCATCCTTTTTCTCGGTCGCACAAGTTTCAGTAGAGCTACTGCTGCTGGAATCAAATCCTAACCCAGATTGGTCCTTATATGACATTTGGGTCTGTAGGATTGTTTCAACAGCAACTCTAGATTTTGTGTAAGAATCAATAGTCCTTGAGAGATAATCGTTTCTTTTCACAAGATCTTCGATCTGAGCTATCAATACTGCCACTTGGCTTTTGAGATCCAGGTTTTCTTTCTTTAGAGGAAAAGACTCAAGCTCACTTCCTTTGAAAACTTTAAGTTCAGACACAAGCAAGTCATTCTCTGTAGAAATTCTATTGAAATCAACAACCATCACTTTATGAACGCTACTCAGCTTCTCATGATCAATAAAAAGTTCATCCATTGTCTCTACCATTTCATCTTTGGATATTTCAGGAAAGGGATCAGCTAAAATTTTTGGGGCAGAGGTAATAGGTTCAGGAGAGAAGTTGGGTAGAGAAGAGATGGGTTTTGATAGGCTTTTGGCAATGCTAGGATGTTCAGTAAATGAGAACTTCCTTGTCATCGGTAAGGGTGTTGGTTTGACGGCAGTGAAGTGAGAAGAGGTACAATGGCCATAGAGTGAGGTTCCCACTTGATGAACTTTGTATCCATTAGGGTTTTCTGCTTTGACACTAATCTCTTTGAAGTGTGATTGAGGTTTTCCAGCAGTTTCTTCTCTGATTGGAGTTCTTGGAGGAGTTGGATCTCGGTAGACTGGAGTCGGTAATGATAATGTATCGGCATCTTCCAAGTCTAGGGCTTACATCGGCATATTCATCTTCATCGGCATCTTCGTCTGAGTCAGTTTCACACCAGACCGGTAAGGCCTTTTCTGTGCTTTTATCGGTAACAAAGCTTCGAGACTTAGGATGTGTCTTGCTGAAAGACTTCCTCACATACTCATATTTTGGTTGAGGACATTTGGAAGCAAAGTGACCAAGTTTTCTGCAGTTGAAGCAGACCAAGTCACCTTTGTTGTTCTTTCCATCGGTAGCACTAATGGAGAGTTTGTTGTAGCTTGCTGGTTTTTGAAATGGTGATGTGAATGACTTTTGTTGCTGGTAATTTCCTTTCTGCATCTTTTTGAAGTCTTTAAACCTTTTGTAGTTTCTGGCGAAGGCGGCGAATTCATCTTCTTCCATAGGTTTGTCAGTGTTTACTTCTGGGTTTTTGGAGCTGCAGGGTGTTTGATGGGGATCTATAGGAGGGAATTTATTTGAAGGGAAGGATACCTGTGACTGAGCTGATAGAGACAAGTTTTTGAAGTTTTTATCAAGAACGTTAAGTTTTTGAAGTTCTCTCTCATACAAGAATAGACTAGATACAAGATTCTGAATAGAAGTCTTGTTTAAGTCTCTAACCTCTCTAACAGCAGTGACCTTGGTATGATACTCATTTCCCAAAGAACTTAGAAAACAAATATTTAGGTCTTTCATGGTATAAATCTTTCCTAATGAAGAACATAAATTACTTACCTCGCAGAATCAGTCGTAGGCACTCCTGAGAGATTCACCATCTTGTTTCTTGAAGGATTCAAACTCAGCAATGCAGTCATAGAGTCTGTTGTCCTTCACCTGCTCATCTCCTTCAAAGAACGCAAAAAGTTTGTTCCAGCATGCTTGAGCCGTGGAGCACAAGTCAATGAGTTTGTATTGCTTGTCATCCAAACCACAAGAGATAATGTGGCATGCTTTTCCATCTAGGGCAGCCGAAAGTTTGTCGTCATCGGTCCATTCCTCTCTGGGTTTTTCAACCAGAGTTTCCTCAATCTGAACATGGGTTTCTTGTTCAGTGTCACGATCAGCATGTTGTGTCAGCGGAGTGGAGGGAATAGGTCTATAGGTGGTTAAGAATTTTAAAAGAATGATTGGACCACCTTCTATGACCTTCATCAATCGATCATCGATTGAGTTCATATACTTTATCATACGAGATTTCCAGACACCAAACTCGTTGACATTCAACAACGGGATGGTGGTGATGTTGAATGACTGCATGATTTTTCCTGCCATGGTATCGGTAAACAAGCTGCAAAGCTTGGAAATTTCTTTCAAAATTCCAAGCTCTGATACCAATTGTTAGGCCCAATTGGCAGGAAAATAGGCTAGAGGGGGGGGGGTGAATAGCCTTTTTAAAAACTTTTACAAAGAAACACTTTTATAAATACAAAGTCACTTATCAGTTTGCAAACTATTATCAGTAAGCGCACCGGAGAAGATATGACTTAGTTTAACTCACACAAAATCAGTATGAAATGGTTTTGAGAGCTTGGTTTAAACACGAAGTAGTTTCTAAGAGTTCAATGCAGTTTCAAGAGATTGGTCAATGGAAATTACAATGAATCAGTAGAACCATATGCGATCTGCCGGTGATAGAGTTCCAAACGGCAAGGATAAAGTAAGCAACATGGGAGACAATGATTTGGAGAGGTTCACAGTGTAAATACTGCTACGTCTTCTACCAAGTTTGGTCAGAACTTGGATTTGGGTTAAGAGTACTATTAGATATCTCTAGTCTATTACAAGCACGGCTTTGCCAGAAACAAAGACTAAATTCTAGAGATCACTAATGGATCATAATACAAATCTGACCAAGTGTTTTTGAGCGGCAAGTCCAAGAGAACTAATCTCACTCAGGTGGGTGTTTGAGTAACTCAAGCAACGTATTCCTTAAATGATCTAGTTCGGGAATACTGACATTTGTTGATGAGTTTGTGCACAAGTGTATGTCCTAATAAATGTCTAATGATTATCTGGACATAATGTTTGAGCTTCAATGAATACTCAAAACATTCAACTCTCTTCAATGCTCTAATTTCACCAACCTTCTTCAATGCACTAAGTCCTCTATTTATAGGGGGAGTAAATGACTTTAGTCTTGAGGAAGAAGGCTTGCAAATTTGAATTTCCAGCTGGGTGATTGAGGAGCATTAAATGCGGTATCTTTAGCATTAATGGCGAAGATATGGAGTACACGCATGCTTGCAAAAGTTTGATGGGTAAAGACCCCTTTGTCTCAACCGGTTACCTGCAAAAAGTAAGTAGAGACAGAGTAGAGCTAAAAGTAGCTCGGTGTCAGACGTCGCAGTGATCATGACAGAGTAGATTAACAACTTTCTGATAAGAAAGTACAGAAAGGACAGAGACAATCAGTAAGTTGACTTTGAGATAGAACGATGAAACCTGACTGTCAGTAAGGTTCAAATTGTCCTTGCTGATTGTTTATGTCATCGGCAACATGAGTACTTAGTTGATCGGCAAGTTGAATTCTTGTCTGCTGATTTGCTTCCTTTGGCTGGTTTGCCTTGATTGAAGAGTTGTAATACACCTGTGCTGGTCACAAAGAATCCTAAGGATACCTTAAAAAGGTTCTAACAAAAATTGGGGGATCCTAAGTGTTAACTACGATTGTGATTAAGAAATTATAGGTCTAGGACATATATTTGAACAACATGAACACTTTCTTATTCGAAATAAGAAATATCTATAATCTTCTAATAAAGAAACCAAAAAAAAAATTCTACTTAAAGTGGGAACATCATAACATTTGTTCAAAACAAATATGAACCCAATAGGTGAAGACACTTCGCAAGTTCCTATGAATAATGTCGTAACCTTTGCATCATTATCAACACATAGGTTAATCTTTACCCTTTTAAGTAGTTTTTCTATTTCTCAAGTCTTACACATTTATACAAATATAAGATCCATATCCGGTATCCAATACCCAAGAACTTAGGTTTAGAAAGATAAACATAAATACTTGAAGTGGTAGTCCTACTACCCTTCCTTTTGATCTTTTAATTCAAATTGCAATTTCTCCGACGGTCAATCTTATTGCCAAGGTAGAAATTATATCCTTTGGATTTTAGGTTTAGCCACAAATATTTTCTTTAGGCTTGACAACTCTTGTCTTGCCTTTATCTTAAATCCTTGTCTTTATTAACATTTAGAGTTTGAGAAGGTTTCCATTTGATATTAAGACATATAATTTTAAACATCAAATGTCGCTTATGAATTAATATCAAATCAGGTTGTTAGTTCCAAACTAACTTGATAACCAAGCTGACTAAGGTAATTAATATGTTTCTCCATGTTCAAAACATGAGAACTTATTAATATATCTTTCATTCATCACACGAATGTTAGGCTCTTAATCAATCTCAAACTTTATTTGCCTTTCTTGCTTGTAGGAACGCTTCCTACATAATTGCTTATCGCATAGGCATTCATATGTTTCATATACTTCTAAAGTTCTGATCATATGATAGCAAGTCGTAGGACAGTTGACATCTATAGAATCATCCATATGTTTCTAATCAATGTCTTTGTCCGCCCTTAAGGCATTAGGTTTCTTAGTAATAGGATTTATTAAGAATTCATAACTTCCGTTCTTGCTTTAGAACAATTCTTAAGCTCAAGACTAGGTCAAGGAAGTTAATCTTATTCTCTTTAAGTGGGGTCAATTATAGTAATTAATCCTGATTAAAGTTTAAGACATTCTACAAAATATGCAAATAAATATACACATATATTTCATACCATTATCATTCAGAGATATTTAATGTATTTCAAAAATACTCCCACTAAATTATACACAACTCTTGTATAATGCTCCCTCCGTCCCACTCGAATTAGGATTCTTGGTCAATTTAATTATAATTTGACTAATAATTTGAAGAAAAATAACGATGCTAATAAAAATTTAAAAATTGTTATTGTATCATGGTTACTAATAAATTCAATAACTATTTTTAAATTTTCATTAAGATAATTATTTTTCTTCATATTATTGATCAAAGTATAATTAGTTTGACCACGAATCTTAATTCGAGTGGGACGGAGGGAGTATAATTTAAGTAGGCTAAGATCCAACTTTAATTTAATTTCAAGTCCGCTTTGGCGATACTGCTCAAAATTAAATTAATTAGGTAGACAACTCTTTGTCAATCATATCATATATGATTCTTAGATCCTTTATGAGATTTGTTAGACATCTTATGTCAAACATGTTTTAATCTCATCTTGTGCCTTAGGCCCAAAACTTTATCTTTTGATAGCCTAATTAAGTCAAACCACGTTAAACGTATAGGAAACTCTCATTCACTCATCTTGCTCATACACTGATAGAATTAATGCACCTCGCTTTGGCAGAGCTCACATAAAACTACCCGGTGTACTCACAAGTGTTTTAATAATGGATTGGCACTTGACTTAAATTTTAAGAAGGTTTATTTGCTTAGAGATATGCATCATATATTTAATTATGTCAAACATAATATAATATAGTCTTTGCATAATGTATGTTAACTAATCAAATTAATTAACTGAAGCAAAATCTTGTGATTTAATTATGAAGCAACTTTATGGGGACGGAATCTAAATTATCTGTAAACAATTTACAGATTGAATATTTCATTCGCATTCCCAGAAACAAGGCGTATGTCTGCCATTGGTCCATGCAATGAATTAATCCATATTTAGTTTCCTTCTCTTGCAAACAATTTGCATTTTACTCATAGGGTTAAATTCTGAAACTTTGTTTCTGCAGAACATCTATAGATTGAGAGCACAAAACGTACGGTCGAAACTAAGCCAAAAGGGATCCACAATCCCGTACTAAGATCAAGAAACCAAGTAACCTTTGTATATAGCAGATACTAAACCAAAAGGCATCCACAATTCCGTATAGAAAAATAACTTGTTTCAGGATCATTCATTGTCTCAACAATTTCATAGACTACAGCAATTCTGAACTCTTCAGAACTCTGATTTCTGCAATTTTCTGGATTAAATCATATTTCAGGAAACACGGTTTCGAAAACCAGCCGTCTGAAACCAGATTCAGTTCCTGATTCGAATTCTGTAAACGATTTACAGAACAATCAGAAAATCCAGAAAACAAAACAAAACAAAACAGTCCAAAAAAACTAGTCCAGCCTTACGGCTCCTATGGTGGCGTACGCCTAGGAGGGCTCCGTACGGATCCAATGATCAGTTTCCCAGATTTCCAGAATTTCTTAAATTTGATCAATCTCATTATCATATTCATACATAATCAGATTATAACGACACGAAATTCCAGATTACGAATTTAAACCCATCTAATTCACATAATCAATAACCAATTTATTCCTCATACAAATTAGATCAAGATCATCAATAAATATAATCCAATTATAACATGATAATCTAAGCATGCGATTATACATATGAATCCAATTAATATTACAATCACATAATCCCCATATAAACATGCTCATATATTTTATATCTCATATATAAAACTCAAATCACACATTCATCTTATTATCATGTAGATATCATATAATCGAATTAAACAATTTCAACATGATATACTAAAATAATCAACAACGAACGGGGCTCTGATACCACTGTTGGGTTTTGATGCATCATGCGCAGCGGAATTAAACATATAAATCAAACACCCAAGAGCCCAGATCCGTGCATGTTGATTAAATTAAATACAAGATGAAAGAAACTAACACTTGAAGATCGCATCCATGAACACGGACTTTAAGGTGCTAAAGTCAACACCCTCCATCGGTATCCACACGTCGAACGAATATCAAGAACACCTTCTTGATCTGGATTGCTAGACCCAAGGCTTGATGAAGAAACGATTTCTTCGTTGGAATTATTTTGCTCTTTGATTATTGTATATTGATGATCATGAATCATCAAATAAATAATCCTACTTCTATATAATTTATTGTTTCTAAAACAATGGTTTGTGATTTCCAAAATCACCATTAGAGGCTGTCAAACCCGGCTGTATATCTTATATAAGGGTTTGACCTAATTTCGTTTGGGATCGGGATTCCTTTTCTAAAAAGAAAACTGAATAAACTGACCAGTGCCGGGACCAAAGCCGTACGGCTCTATACAAGCCATACGCCTATCCTTGTGCCGTACGGTGGCCTAGTGTTTTCCCAGATTTTTCGCCTTTTTCCATCTGCTCTATTTGTGTGTGACCCAATAGCATTATACTATGTTGGCAACGAGTCCGAACCAGTCAGAACCCGTAAGTCATAAGCGGACTCTAGCAAGCCATTATGACTACCCAATTAGTATAACTTTGAAAGCCCAAAGTATCCTTATAGAACATATCACAATCCCTTTGTCACGCGATATCATATTAGACATAAGTCATGGTCCACGTCAACTTATGTTGTCCAATGCTTTCTCGATCTGGAGTAGATTGATATGAGCAAATAACATTGAACGCTTCAATTCATTTGGGTACGGTCGTACACTATTATCAATCTTACTCATCGAGTGGCCAAGCAGATATCTCTCTTGAGAGAGGGACAAATCCCATCTTGACTAATCATTCTTCCCTACAAGAATCCGATTATGCCAATCATAGCCTTTATAACCACCCGGTTATGGGTAGCGTTTGAGTATGTCAAACATAATGTTTATCATGTGGAAGACTATGATAATCTCAGGTCTAAGGATAAAAGATATAACTATTATGAGATTTAATTATGACATTTGACCATGACATAAATCTCATAACGGGTCTATCCAGTACTTGTTCTCCAACACGTACCCATAAGTTTAATCCGCATCCTATGCGCTATAATCATCATATGATTACCATTAAAATCATCCTAGCCCTTCATAAGTGCTAGGGACAATGATCATTATAATAAACATGCAAAAGATATAATAATCGGGTTTGTTATCTCTATAACAATGAAGCTATGATATAACGTTTTAGTAAACCGACCCAAGAGATAAATAATAATGAACACAAATCAACACAGAATATACTTGGTTCACCAATATTTATTGGCTACCTCCACGGGTAAAGGGAAACAGATATTATTATGGCGGAGAAACAATTACATGAGGATAATCACACTAATCTATGTTTGCATGAACTTTGATCACAAAGTTCCTAGCTATGCAAATCCCTAGATCTAGAATCACTGATCTCTCTCTCCATGTCAATTGAATCAAGCACACAATAAATACTAATCTATGGCTAGTATTTATAGGGATTAGAGACCTAAACCAGAAGAAAAAAGGAGTCCTAAATTAAATCCTAAAAGGACTTAATTTACTTTCCACACAAGCCACGACAGCGCAAAATCAAATCAGGCCCGAACCCCATGGTCCGGCCGGACCAAGCTTCATACCCGGTCGGACCTTTTCACTTTTCCAGAAAAGCCTTTCCGACGTAACTTGGGTCCGGTTGGACCATTCATGCTACCCGGCCGGATCCTCCTTTTGCTTCTTGTTCTTCTTTTTCCTTCAAAATCATCTTTTGCTTTAACAATCTCCACCTTGATTTTGAATCTCCCCATAATAATTCAGATGCACGAGCTTCCGACATAGCCTCCACCTTGAGCCACATCCCTCATACCAGATTTTTCAACCTTTACCTCAGTCTGTCTTTCGTCAAAGACACTAGATTTGTCCTCCAGACAACCATATTTTTCGCGCGCGTCATGTATCTTCAAGACACTCAGAATTTGCCTCACCAGGCAAACAACTTTGTCCTCTGGACAATCAGATTTTCTGCATGCAATGTATCCTACGGACACTCAGAATCACCCCAACGGGCAATTAACAGTCATTCAGACGTGCCCCATCCAGTCGACATTGGATCTTGCCAACCATGACTGATACAATTGGTATGTGTTGATCTTCTAGCCGTTGCTTGCCCAGTTCACTCCAGCCTAAAGTAAAACGATGCTCCACCTGCTCGTCAACACCCTCACCAATCTCAGAACCTTGGAGGATAAACAAGGAATCTTTTCTTCCGCCCTTCAGAATCACATCCGAACCTTTGTAGACATCCAGAACTCCACCTTCACCTTTGAAACTGTATCTCTTCTTGTCCAACCGACTACGTGATACCAGGTTCTTTGCTACTTGTGGAACGTGTCTTACCTTGTTCAATGTGAGATATTTATCACCAGAAGTTCTCACCCTTACAGAGCCCAAGCCAACTACCTCGCAGATAGATCCATTAGCCATATAAATACGGTTTCCATCCTTCTGCTTGTACGTTGTAAACTGCTCCTTGCGCGAATACGTGAGATAAAAAAATCCCGAATCTAGAACCCATGCAACTTCCTTGCACGCTTATTCTTTGGTCACCAGGGCATAATTTCCATCCTCATTCAGATTGTCACTGCTCGCTATTGCTGCAGCCGACTCAGAACTCTTCAGACGCGGAGTCAGATGAACAACTCTGAAATCTAACCAGATTATTGCCTCGGGCAATACAAATTTTGTATCTACTTCTAGATCACTAGAATAGACTACAACAGATGTTAGATCTTTAGATTATACCAGACAGCTAACTTCTGATCACAGAATCCTAGCTTCAAATCTCTGTCTTCAGATGTAGATACCAGTCACTGAAACATTCTATTGCGTTCTTGGATCACCACCGAACACCATACGAACTTTCAGATTTAGATCTACCAGATTTGCTATTTCTAGCACAGATTTCTGCACGGACACTGCACACGGACTGCACGTGCGCTGCACGAAAAAAACTGCACGCGATCCGCACCAAGACTGCATGCGAACTGTACTAAAACTGCACGCGACCCGCACCAAGACTGCACGCGAACTAAACGTTTTCTGCACGCGATCTGCACTTTTCTGCCCGCGTTTTGCACGCCCGATGCATAATCTTCTATCAGATAATAAACCTGTTCTTCCCATCAGACTTGTTGATTTTCTTGTCCATCCCGGAATCCATCTCTTTCTACCACAGCGGAATGCCCTGATATTTCTTTACTAGCCAGACTCTGGTGGCAATAAGAGAAATCGCAACAAGAAACTCCAAACGCATACAATCGAAGACAAAACACCAGCAGCTTCTGTCCGGATACAATTTCGGATGCTACAGACATCAAAATCCGATCTCCACCATTCAGATCCAAGATCTATGAGTCCAAAAGCTACTCACCAAAAATCAGCACGATCCAACGGTGAACAAACAAGCTACGCCTTTTTCTTCACCGCTGCGCTGGATAAAAACGGACCAGAAACTGCTACCTTGTTTTTCTTCGATCTTGGATGAGTTAAGTACCTTTTTCGTCCCTCAACTTATCAATTTTTTACTTTTTGGTCACCAAACCATTTTTGTTTACTTAAGAATCCTCAAACTACGTTTTTTTCCCTAAAGCATCCTTCCGTCTATTGGCCATCCATATTGACGTTAAATATTGCTGGTGTGGCATGCTGACTCATCATTTTGATTATGTGGACTTACAAAGGTCAAAATGTTTAAAAATCAAAATGCAGACCAACAAAATATATTTCATAACATTAAAAGGCTCTAAAAAAAATTCCAACTCAAAACACTTTCCATCCCTACGTTCTCTCTCAGCAAACCCAGGAGATCAAAATCGCCGACACCCCTTACTCTTCCCTCCGCCATCGTCTACTCCTCTTCCCCGGCGCCGGTGCCGTGAGCCCGCAACCACCCACAACCCCTTCATATCCCTTCTCACACCCACCCTTCTCTCCTCACAACCACAATTCAAGATCTCGAACATCACCTTCATCGCCGACACCCCTTCTGCTCCTTCTTCGTCACCGCACATCGCCCCTTCTGCTCCTTCTTCGTCAACATCCAGCAAGCACTAAACTCGCCCCAGTTGATCTGTTACAGATCTGGGTTTGATTTCATTTCTATTTGTGCCCAGATCTTACTGGCGACTCCCCTTTCTTCTCTGCATTTATATTTTTCCTCTCAATTTTTTTTCCGTATACAATGAAACCCAGATCTGGGTCTTCAAATTATTTTGTTGTTTGGCATTTTCGATAATTGATTTTTTATATGTGTTGGATTTAAGTTAGTTTTGATTTTAAATTTGGATATGGGTTGCTGAATTAAAGATTTTTCTTGTTCTGAATTTTGAATTTTGAAGATGGTTGGTGATGATAGTGCGGTGGAAGGCGGTAATGGGTGCGTCTCTGTGTGTGGTTTCTGGGTTTGATTTGTGCCAACCAGATTTGAGGTGTCTAGGCTTTGTTTATGGGTTCTTAGAATTAGAATTGGTGGTGATGATGATGATGGTGGTGATGGTGGTGGTGACGGTGGTGATGATGATGGTAGGGGTGGTGGCTATGACGGTGATGGTGGCGGCGACGGCGGCAGCGGCAATGCTGAGGTAGTGATGATGGTTGCTGTGATGACGGAGATGGGTTGAGGAGGTTTATGATGGAGGTGGCTTTGTTGTGCTGCAATGGTGAGGAAGATGGGGTGGGAAACTTTCACTTTAACCCTTCATTTAACTAAAAGTATCACATAAGTTTTTTTTGATTAGTCAGCTCCACATAGGCAAAAATGATGAGTCAGCATGCCACACCAGCAATACTTAACGGCAATATGGATGGCCAATAGACGGAATGACTCTTAAGTAAAAAAAACGTAGTTCAAGGATTATTAAGTTAAAAAAAATTGTCTGGGGATGAAAAAGTAAATAATTTAAAAGTTCAGGGACGAAAAAGGTACTTAACTCGATCTTGGATCTCTTCCGTCGATGCTAATTATCCTTTTCAACCAAGCTCTGATACCACTTGTTAGTAAATCAGACCCAAGAGATAAATAATAATGAACACAAATCAACACGTTCACCAATCTTTATTGGCTACCTCCACTGGCAAAGGGAAATAAATATTATTATGGCGGAGAAACAATTACATGAGGATAATCACACTAATCTATGTTTTCATGGACTTTGATAACAAAGTTCCTAGCTATGCAAATCCCTAGATCTATAATCACTGATCTCTCTCTCCATGTCAATTGAATCAAGCACACAATAAATACTAATATATGGCTAGTATTTATAGGGATTAGAGACCTAAACCAGAAGACAAAAGGAGTCCTAAATTAAATCCTAAAAGGACTTAATTTACTTTCCACACAAGCCACGACAGCGCAAAATCAAATCAGGCCCGAACCCCATGGTCCGGCCGGACCAAGCTTCATACCCAGTCGAACCTTTTCACTTTTCCAGAAAAGCCTTTCCGACGTAACTTGGGTCAGGTCGAACCATTCATGCTACCCGGCCGGATCCTCTTTTTGCTGCTTATTCTTCTTTTTCCTTCAAAATCATCTTTTGCTCTAACATAATGCATAGGCCTTTCTCAAGGTCCTAGGGAAAAATATCCAACAGGTACCTCTTGTCTGATCCCATACTGACGGTGCACTCGAGATGGGATATAAAAGGAAGTGTAACAAAAGCCAGGTACCTCTGCATAAGCACTGTCCCTGATAGTCCTTGTAGTGGTGACCCCCCAATGCTTGACCCGCTTTAACGCTCGAGCTTCTCCTGATTTAATAACAGAATACCTTGAGATTGCCTCAACATCTCGTTTGACTTCTTGATCGAAGAACGACTTCATAACTTTATCCCCAGCTCAAGATGGCCTTGATATCTTATTATTTCAGGCCCACAACCCACCTCCCTTTATAAAATCCCCAACATTGTCGGCTTGAGACAACCTTGTCATCTTGTCCTTGAGTTGAATCTCGAGATTTCCACCGTATCCCTATCGTATACCTTCTTCTGGCAACTCATGCGCCCAAGATGTGTTCAACTGTTAGTACCTGATCTGAAGATTGAGGATTTCCTAGACCTTTAGGAGCCTCTAAGGACCTTTTAGGCAATTAAAACCTGACAGGGACCTATCGAGCAGTTCCCTAGAGTTCCTGATTGACGAAATCAGTTATAGGTCGAAATGTATCAGGATATTGATCAAATCCCAAGAACAAACTGATAAGGATTCGCTGAAATCTTGCCAACCAAGTAAAGCCGGAGGAAGCCACCGTACGGCTCTCAACCTCCCGTACGGCTTGAGCATAGCCGTACGGCTACTTTGGCCGGGTCCAGCCCAAATCCCTATAAATAGAGCTCTCTCCCAGCCTCATAAGGACACCTTTCACCTACGGGAAATCCCTAGCAGCAGCTATTCCCAGCCTCTCTCTCTCTCTCCCTCTCAAAACCTTCTCAAACTCTCTCTTTGATATTTCTTTGATCATAAAAAAGATTCAATACCGCCATCAACCAAAAGAGTGAAGATTCAACCTTCGAAACCTCTTTAATTGGTTTGGTAACACGTTCTTACTCTTACTTAATCTAGTTTATTCATATATTGCTAGATTTAGCGTTTTGTTCATTGTTCGTGTTCGTGACCGATGATGATCTAGGGTTTCCATGAAACCCGCACTAGATCTGGGTCATATATTACTTACATAATGCCATGTTCTTAATTTAGATCCATAATATTCATGTTCATAACATGTTTATTCATATGTTCTTCATGACATTCATATATTCATAATATGCTCTTCACATGTTCTTCATGTTCTTAGATTAAAACCTTATTTATACTAGAATTAAGGTTACGATCTTCATGATTAATATGTTATTTCATATCCGATGATGATCTCAGGTTCATCAACCCAAACTTGATCTAAGAACTACTTCTAAACTCTAAATCTTTAGGTAAATTCCCCATCATTATGCATGATCCCGTTTCTTCTGCCTATTCTAAATTCTTCTCGAACTACGCTGACCTGAGCTTCTCACATTAAGAAGAACGTAGGCAATCTTCGGATCTGGTCTCTAAACACCACACACAACCTACACCGCATCATGATAGAAAGACCGATCATTCGGGCGATAGGAGTGATAACGCTTAATATTCTTCTCTTATCTTAATTTGACCCTTGAACCCATTTGCATGCTTTTTCTCAATGTTTTGGCTAATTAAAACAATGTGGCGACTCTCAATTTTAAACACACGTATTCACATCAGCGAGTGAGCTGAGGCCTTTTGCCTCCCCTTTTCAGCAGCTTGTGCACCCATGATGCATTTAGTGACTGAGCTGAGGCCTTTTTCCTCCTTTTTCTGGAAGCTTATGCATGTAAGATGCGTTCAGTGAGTGAGTCGAGGCCCTTAGTCTCCATTATCTTTATTTGGTACTCGTGTGCCCAAGACACGTTTAGAGAGAATACTTGGTTTGGTGCCCTATTCCCTAGCAAATCGCAACCACCTATTTCTCTTGGTGTGGGTCTCTTTCTTATTGTTGATGCCCAATTGCCATGTAAAGGACGTCGTTGAGGAGCTCTGTAGACACCTTAACCTGGTTGGGTACACCATTTTTTATGCACCCACTGCTAGCGCACTAGCAGTACGTGAGAGGCACATCTTGGCCTGGGTGGCCAGCCGGCCCCCTAGATAGATGGACGGCCACACGTTCATTTTAATCGCATTCTCGTCTTTTGCCACATATTGAGTGATGATCACTCACCCTAATTGGCCCCTGTCACCTACAAGTGTAAATTGGAATCGTGGGAACGATCTCCCGCGAGATAAGCTCCCCATCACTCTTATTTTTACCTCCTTTTCGCTATAAAGAGGACCCTCAGCCCTTAGAATTGACACACGGTCTTTACACAGTGCATAGAGCAACCACACAATCTTTGGAAAATAGCAAGACAATCTCTCTCACCAAGCAAATTAGCCAACACTCTGCCCAAATAACTTTCTCCCCATAGAGAGTTATTCCACCCATCATTCTCATATACATTAGCCATTAAATCCTTTCCACCTCAAAAGAGACCACTCTCGTTGAGAACCACTGCCCATCACCATTGAAAAATACAAATAAACTTGGAGCAAACCAATTTCCTGAAGTTATTCCTCAAGCAACGATCGACAAAGCGTAGGAGGTATATTTCCCTCTTTTTTATTCATTATAACATTATATCACTGAGTTCAAGCTTAAGAACACCAATGTACACACACATAAAAAGACTAGTCCTAACGGACCGAGCAGATTTGGTGCCTATCTCAACCCCTCCCCATTCGGTAACTAGACCTGCGAACCCATAATTACTGTTAAAAAGGTTTTCTATTTCTTTCTTCTTAAAAGTAATGGTGGCGATTCTTTAAATAATCCAATTGGGTCAAACCTCTATCGGGGACTCGAAACGCCCGAACATTGAAATACCACACCTACAGAGTTTGTGACTTCAGATGAACTTTATAGCATTTGTGACTTCAGATGAACTTTATAGCATTTGTGACTTCAAAAGACACTTATAGAATCCATGACCTCGAATGAGACCTACAACGTTCGTGACTTCAGCCGACATCTACATAAACCTCAACAACAAGATATCTTCATAATTGGACCAGAATAGGTTCCTCGGTATGGATTTATCCTTCAAATTTCAAAATTGATTTTCAGTGTACTCGAAATGACTTTTTTGAGTATTTTTAGAGTCTAACTATATTTGGTTTGATTCCTAACTAGGATATGCAGGCAGCTTCTTAGCAAGATCATCCCAATGTTCTGAATCGATGTCTTTCTATCAACGATATTACTTATTTCATAAGTTCTTCTGTTGAGTGGCTCTGTAGACACCCCATTCTAAATCTCTCATTAATGATTACACCACTCTTCGTCTCACCTTTGTGTTTTGATGAACATGTATTAGTTTCATCATGTAACACTAAGTTTTTGACTAACTTTTTTAGATTTGGATCAACTGACTAACAGAATAACTAGAGAGGGAAAAATGGTGAATTTGACTTGCTTTTCTCGTACGAGACGATGTGTCTCGTATGAGACGTTCTCTCCAAAATAAGTCTAATTCACCTTTCCTTCTCTGTTTCGTTATCGTTCTTGGTCGAAACTCATTCCTTCCGGGATTTACCTAAATTGGTGACTTCTTACAGAGTTCCTTGTTTATTTGTCACCTAATCAAACCTCTCTAAATAATGACTTTGATTCTTACCATAATTGAGAATCCTTTTCTTGGTGGAAAACTCACCATTCACTATAAAGGGGTCCGCCTTGTTTTCGGCACATGTTTTCTCCATATTTTATGAGAACATTATCTCTCTCCTACATATACGCCTATACACCATTATTCAAGCTTTAGATCGAGAGCCTTTATCAAGGCCATCCCTCAGAATCTCACGTTTCCAATGTAAACTTCTAACGTTTTATCTTCTTCTCTCATCTAAATCTAACTTGATTTTAGAGTTGTGTAATCTCATTAAAAGGAATAGCCTAGAGCCTCTTCAACTCATGAATATGATTTCGAAGCACATAATCCGATATTCCAATAATTAAAAAATATTTTTTATTTTTATTTTTTACTATTCATATATTAATCTTTGAATGAGTTGAAGCAAGATCAATCACAAGATTTGGTGAAGTTGGTTCTCCTTGACCTTCGAGTTCCATGGGTTAACCCTCAAACCCTCTAATATCTAAATATATGGTATACTCCCTCCGTCCCAGTTTACTTGACACTTATTTTCATTTTGGTCCGTCCCAGCTTACTTGACGCTTCCCAAAATAGCCTACTTTTTATAATTGTATATTCACTCTACCCCACCACTCATTATCTCTCTTCATTTTTCACCACTCAATTTATTCAACCAACACTAATATTCACCCCACTCATTCTCTTTCTTCATTTTCTACCACACATTTTATTTATTTTATTCTTTTTCCTTAATTATCATGCCTACCTCTTGAGTGTCAAGTGAGTTGGGACGGATGGAGTATGTTCCATGAAATAATATAATGATGACACAAAAATTAAAAAAAGACTAGGTCAGAAACTAGAATGCTTTGTTCCTCATTCTCACAGTTGCAAGCAACTCTACTACCACTATTGGATTTCGATAAACATAACGCAGCGGAAATATAATATACAAAACCCCACAATAAATTTTTTTCGATAAGATGATTAACAATTACTAACCCTTGAAGTGTAGATACGATTTCTGAATTGCAGTTGCTCTTGCGAACGACCACCCTTTAATGGTATCCATACATGAATGAAGTCATGAACTTCTTGGACTGCTATATTTTTTTTCTAGGGTTTTTACAAATAGGTGTTTGTTTCTCACGTTTTTCTCTTCTCACGAACGATTTTGAGAAAGAAATTTGTGTGTCACCCTATGGACGTGGTAGCTCTATTAAATACCGCTACCATTAGTCCTAATGAAATTAAGAATTTTAAGCCTAATAAAACCCTTTTCTAATTCACTTCATTCGTTGTGCACGACCCAATAAGTTTATATTAGCCGGATATAATCATAAAACATGAGTAATAATGGGTCTCTAACAAGACATTGTTACTACCATATATATATATATATATATATATATATATATATATATATATATATATATATATATATATATATATATTGTCTGGTATAACCGTTGTAACAGAATATACCATAATCCTTTTGTCTCACGATAGCTATCTTGGACATAAGTCATGGAAAATGTCAAACTTCTATTGTCTTAGTTTGTTTTTTTGGATCTTCAAATATATTTTATTAAACAAATAACATTAATTTATCAATTTATTTGAGCACGACCATAAATTTATCAATCTTACTAATCGAGGGGCCCAGTAGATATCTCTATCATAGAGAGGAAAAAATCTATCTTGGTTATTCCTTCTCCTCCATATAGTTCCCATTATAATCAATCATAACATTATAATTAACCGATTAAAGATAACGTTTGGTTATGTCAAATATAATGTTCTTTATGTAGGAAATCATGATCGCCTCATGTCTAAAGATTCATAGATATAACTATTACTCTCTTTATCCCGTAATGTTAGTCCTTCTTTATCGTTGTTATTGCCAATGAAATTTTAGCAATAATTTTCGATACAGTTAATTAAGTATCTCAATGAAAATGTATAACTTGTTATTGATACACCATTACAAATACTAATAATACCAATTTTTAGATTCTCATTTAAATAACTAAAGATAGCTTAAATCGATTCTCAAAATTCATTAGTAATAACAAGAGGAAAAAAAGGACTAAATTTTCGAGACAGAGACAGAGGGAGTATGAGATTTTTTATGACATTTAACAATGCAATAATCAACAAGTACATACGCTTCCCATCCTATTTTAAGATTTAAAAAAAAAAAAATTGGGCCCAAAATTTAAGCAAGAAATGCTTTTATTATAAAATATAAAATGTACGAACAGTATTGTGAGTATAGAATGGAGGTATGAGAGAGAAACTGAAGTAAGAAATAGTTAATAGATAGTTGTTGGGAGTATGACATGCATGGTCCATTAAATTAAGAAGTATTAAAACTCTCATATTTGAAATTTTGAATCTTAAATTGGGACACCCATTTAAAAAAAATTTAAAGCTTAAAATGAAATAGATGGAGTATACTTTAATCTGTATTACCATACACATAAATATCTAATGATTATCTATTAACTCATATTAGTATTTCCAACATGATTGACTAGGTGTTAGTTATTATAATGAAAATATAAAAGATATACTTCCTCCGCCCCTCTTTAATTTACAAAAATGAGCCTTGGCACAAAAATTAAGAAAATGATTGAAAAGATAATATGATGTGAGTGTAGATAGTTGAGTGGGAGAGAAAAAGTGGCGTAGAGAATAGTAAGTGGATAGTTGTTATGAATATGACATGTGGGTTATATTATTTAAAAAGTATTAAAATATTTTCATGTTGGGACTTTGTAGATTAAAATAGAACAACAAAAATTGCAAATTTTGTAGATTAAAAAAGCAAGTAGACATAGGGAGTAATGATTAATACTCCCTCCGTCCCAAAATGATCTTCACATTTGATTATTCAAACTTTTTAAGGATATGAACAATTGCTTCACTAGCCATGTTGTGTTTATGAACAATTAAGCCTAAATTGTAGAAATGAGAAGAACTTATTGGGACAACAAAAAATAGCAAATGAGAAGTTTATTTTGGGACGGAGGGAGTAGTAAACTTGCAAACACCTCTTTAATTTAAGGGTTAATGACAATTTAAACCCTAAAGTCATATACCACCCTCCCAAACGAATCCTGATGTTTTTTTTTTTTCCGTCAGATCAGACCTTGACGTGTAAAAAACTCGCCAGTTAAGGAATTTTTGACGGAATTCGTTAAAAAGTCAGTTAAAAGGCATGTGCCATGCACGTGACTAACATAATTGAGTAGTTTGAAGTTGATATTTCTTTCAAGGGGATTAATGAAAACTCCAAATAAGGCTGAAAATCAAAATAATTATTTAAATATTAATAAATTTTAAAACAAAATAAATTAATTATCATCTATTTTCATCGATTTTTTTTACAAAAATAAACAAATTTAATAAATAGTTAATTTTCCAATATTAAATATTAAAATATTAAAATTAAAATTAAAAAATTAACATAAAATTACATTTTCTAATGGGCCTTGGACTCTAGGGCCCCTGAGCCCAGATTCAAACCCAAATAAGGAAAATCCAGATGGAAAATTCCTCATACACCCCTCACTAGCAAAATGATGTAAGAAGACTAAAATACCCTCATATCTCTTCCCAATTTTATTTTTTGGTCAAATTTTAGTCAACTCTTATAACTTACACATAATTATCATATAAGAGTTTAAAAAATTACTTTTTTCATTTTTTTACAAAAAAATAATAATTTTTTTGGGTCAAATTTGGTCAAACTTGGTCAAACAGCAGTCAAACTCTTATTACTTACACATAATTATCATATAAGAGTTACAAAAAATACTTTTTTCTTTTTTTACAAAAAAATAATATTTTTTTGGGTCAAATTTGGTCAAGCATGGTCAAACAGCAGTCAAACTCTTATAACTAACACATAAGAGTTACAAAAATTACTTTTTAAATTTTTTTACAAAAAATAATAAATTTTTTGGTCAAACTTGGTCAAACAGCAGTCAAACTCTTATTACTTACACATAATTATCATATAAAAGTTAAAAAAAAAAAAAAACTTTTTTCATTTTTTTACAAAATAATAATAATTTTTTTGGTCAAATTTTGGTCAAACTTGGTCAAACATTAGTCGAACTCTTATAACTAACACATAAGAGTTACAAAAATTACTTTTTTCATTTTCTTACAAAAAAATAATAAAATGTTTTGGTCAAATTTGGTCAAACTTGGTCAAACAACAGTCAAACTCTTATAACTAACACATAAGAGTAAAAAAAAAATCACTTTCTTCCATTTTTTTCAAAAAAATAATAATTTTTTTTTTGTCAAACTTGGTCAAACAGCAATCAAACTCTTATTACTTACACATAATTATCATATAAGAGTTACAAAAATTATTTTTTTCAGATATTTACAAAAAATAATAGTTTTTGTTTTTGTCAAATTTGATCAAACTTGGTCAAACATCAATCAAACTCTTATAACTAACACATTTAACATGTAAGTGTCAAAAGTCTTATGTCAAAATTTGGTCAAACATCAATCAAACAACAGTGAAACTCTTATAACTTGCACATAATTAACATATAAGAGTCAAAAAGTTTCACTTTTTTCATTTTTTTAGAAAAAAATAATAACATTATTTGGTTAAATTTGGTCAAACTCGGTCAAACACCGGTCAAACTCTTAAACTTACACGTAATTAACAAATAAGAGTCATTTTTTTTTTTTACTTTTTTCATTTTTTTAGGAAAAAATAATAATATTATTTTGTCAAATTTGGTCAAACTCGATCAAACCGTCGTCAAACTCTTATAACTGACATATAATTAACATATAAGAATTAACATATATAAGAGTAGATAAATCGTGGTTGATTCTGCAGATTTGGAATCAGATCTGTTGAAAATCGAAGACAAGCAGTTGTGTGTGTGTGGGTAGATGAGCAGATCGAGAGAGATAGAGAGAAAGAGAGGGAGGCGTAGATCTAGTGGTGGAGAATCGCCGATGACGGAGAATCACCGAAAACGGAGAACAGATCTGGAGAAGTTGAAGAGATCGGAGCAGACAGTTGTGTTTGTGTGTAGATGAGCATATCTCGAGAGAGAGAGAAAGAGAGAGAGAGAGAGTGAGAGGAGAGAGAGGGAGTGAGGCGTAGATCTGGTGGCTGAGAATCGCCGATGACGGAGAATCGCCGAAAACGGAGAACAGATCTGGAGAATTTGAAGAGATCGGAGCAGACGGATGGCGTCGGAGACGATGAAGAAGATGGCGTCGGAGACGATGAAGGAGATGGCGCTAGAGAAAACTAATAAAAACGACGGCAGTGGGCGTTGGAGGAGATGTCGGGGTTAAATTCGCCGGAGACAGAGAAGGAGGTCGGACGTGGTGGTGGACTTCGACGGAGAAGATGAAGGGGGCCGGCGCAGGGAAGTGAGTGTGGGCCGCCGTATTTTTCTAGAGAGAGAAAGTGTTAGTGTGTGTCTGTATGTATGTTTTTGAGAGAGAGAGAGAGAAGGTTTGAGTTGGAAATGGGAAGGAGGGGGAGGGGAGGGTTTTGTTTGAGGGACGGGGGTAGATTTGGAATTTGGGCATTTCGTTTGACTGGTCAACGGAGCTTGAGGGATGTATGGGGAATTTGGATCTCAACTCAACTCTTTATGTGGAATTTTGGTCTGGACCTCTCCTTATCTGCAATAAAATATGAGATTGGGGGCCCTTGGGGAAATTTTCCATTTTCTAATATTATATAATTAATTTTTTTATCAAAATATTTACCAGTTATTGTGCAACACTTATAATGTACAATGTGTATATGCTTAATTTAATATATATATAATATACATAGTTTTAAAAACAAAATAAATATAATAAAACATAACACCAAATTCCCCTTCATCTTCTCCATTCCTCCCCTGAGACACTCTCTCCCCTTCTCTTAAGATCCTCTCCTCACACTCTGGCAATTATCCCCTATCATCCCCTTCAAGATTCCATATAAATATACCCACTCCAACTCCTTTGTCATTCTCACCGGTAATTAAGACCCAAATCTCATTTTTACCCTAAGTCATTACAAGTCCTCATTAAGAAAATGCCGCCCCACCTCCACTCCTCCGTGCTCTGTCGAATCCACCCACTAACGCTACACCAGGGGCGGACCTACCCTATGTCTATGGGGCAATGGCCCCCCTTTGTTTAAAAAAAAATTACTAGTGTAATTTTTTAAAAAATTTAGAGTATTAGTGTAATATTTTAGACTTTGTCCCCCCTTTGTTTAAAAAAAATAAATGCATTAGTATTTATTTTTGCCCCCTTTAAATGTGTTATGCAATTTCCCCCCCCCCTTGTGAAAAATTCCTGGGTCCGCCACTGCGCTACACCCTACGCCTTTCCCTTCACTCCCTTCTTTCTATTTGCTCATCTATCTCTTCCTTTCCATTTCCTGTTATTGTGTGTAGTGATGGAAGATATGGTTTGATTTGGGCAAGTAAAATGTTTGTTGTTGTTAATGGGTTCAATAAAAAGCTAATGTAAAGATTAACTTGGTTTTGCATTCCATTCACTTCGAATTCAAGCCATGAACGATCTAGATTTGTAATTTTTATTTTAGATAAAATAACAATTGAGTTCAAGAAAAGTTTGGATGCAAATCCATTTGAGAAAGTTTGAGTTTTGGATTCTTCATTCAGGTAGCTGGGTTAACTGCTTTGAGTTGTGGGCTTTGGTTTGTGGTGGTGAGGTGGGGGAAAAGATAAGGTCATCGGTGGGTGAAGTGGGGATAAGGATTGGAGAAGATGGAGATGAAGATGGAGTCTGGGGTTGGGCATTGGGTTTGCTGGGTTTTTTTTCTTTTTTAAATCCTCCCCAAACTTTTAAAATATTGCATCTAGAACCTAAAATGTAATATCAATCTCAAGTTCATTGATCCGTCTATCACGTGCTCGGCACATGTGTACTTAACTGACTTTTTAACGAATTCCGTCAAAAAGGCCTTAACTGGCGAGTTTTTTTACACGTCAATGTCTGATCTGGCAAAAAAAAACATTGGGGTTCGTTTGGAAGAGTGATATATAACTTTAGGGTCTAAATTGTCATTAACCCTTAATTTAAATTGCAAGTATGATATAACATACATGTCCTATATTAAGAGTCTAGGGCATAACCACAAATAATGTCCCACTTGTATTAGGCTTAATCAAATACTCCCTCCGTCCCACAGTAAGAGTCCTACTTTCTATTTTGGTACGTCCCAGAGTAAGAGTCTCTGTAACACCCCGAATTTTCTTAATGTATCTTGAGCATTTAATGGCATTTAATATCCATAAATAACAATAATAAATACTTCAATTTAGGGTTCACAACAGCCCCTTTATTAACCATAATTTCAAAACAATAGCGGAAGCGTAACTTAAACATGTCTTGGTAGGCAACAACCTTAACCTTCAATGTACTTCAACTTACATCAATAAATAAGCGTACTTAAAACTACTAAATCAAGAATCTTCAATCCACCGTCTTCCCACGGCTACTTTCCTTGTCTTGTCCTTCTACTTAAATCCTGAAAACAAAATTTATAGAGAAGGGATGAGCGAACGAATGCTCAGTAAGTTCATACGTGGCCTCTCCGGTTACTAAGGAGAGACGACCAGAACGAATACTTAGAATAACTTTTCAAAGATAGGTTCAGTTACTTTTGGATTCAAGGCTGCAGAACAATACAGTCTTATTACTTTTAAGATTTCACTTTCAAAGGATTATGGCACTACAATCCAAAGGGATTCATTCAAGTTTCCGTCAATTCCTTGGTAACGTACATTATAACCTCAATGCCAAAGGTACAATTTGTACACCTAGCTTCTTCAGCCAATAGTGTGGGTCGAAACATATATGGTATCCACACACATATGCTCGGGGTCTAGAATCATCCTTGTAATCAGACAATTCCTGAGAGAAGGCATGTGATCACTCATGCAATCCCTAGTTTAAGGACGAGTCTTTTCTAACTGGACATTGGATGCCTTAACAAGTAAGTGGTTAACTTACAAGTTAAAATTAGAACATACCATGGTACAAGTATGTGATACAAGTTTCAAACTTCGATACTTAGTAGATCGATGGGGACATCACTAAGTATAGATTATTTCAAGGAACGTTCAATAACGCAGAGTTCATTCAAATACTATCATGCCATACTGATAGCTGTCTTTAGAAAGAAATACCGAATTCCAATAAACAGGAGTTCAAATACTGTAAGGAACGTAATCCCTTACCTGAATTGCTTTTCCTCGCAATCTCCTCCCTGTGCAAATCTACAAGGCACGGAGTAATTTACTTTAGTACTCTCTACATTGTTAACTATTTTTACTTAGTTAACTGAGAGATACGTTTTAACTTCTTTACTTCGTTACTTCTTTCTTTACGTCTAAGTTTCTGACTTTGATTTACTAGTCAGTCCTTTAACTTTGATATAATTGCAATTAAGTCCTTTAACTTTGGGTTAATTACAATTTGGTCCCTCAACTTTGGGTAATTGCAAATTGGTCCTTCAACTTTGGGTTAATTGCAATTTAGTCCTTCAACTTTAGTTCAATTACAATTTAGTCCTTCAACCTTGGATTAATTGTAAGTTAGTCCTTCAACTTTAATTCAATTGCAATTTAGTCCTTCTACTTTGGATTAATTGCAGATTAGTCCTTCAACTTTCTTTTAATTACTGAAAGGTCCTTGGACTTTTGGTTTTGTTCATAAGGTCCCCTAAGTTTCTCTTCTTAATCACTTAGGCCCCTCTAACTTCAAAGGTTTCCTTTTTATTCCTTCTAACTTTAATTCTTTTCAGTTTAGTCCTTTTCTGTTAGGAAACTAACTGAAATTTCTAATCTTATTCTTTCTTGTTAACTTTTTAACTTTAAGGTCTTCCAAGTGTTTATTCTATTTCCTCAAGTTACTTTTCTAACTTGTTAACAATCCTTTTAACGATTTTTGTTTTCTTTCCGTTAGAAACTTAACGGAAACACTGACTTTTCGTCCCAATTCTTAACATCTTCAAACCGAATTTAACACCCATAATTTACCTCTATTACCGAGACATACATGATCTATAATCCATTGATTTGATCAATTTTCTAGTTCTTTAAATTTTTCTAAATTCCCAAACACCAATATTATTCACAATACACTTAACAAAGATCATTTAAATCAACAAAATAAATTTTCAATGATCTAGGCCATTCGGCCGAAACTAGTTCTTGGGGGAAATCCATATTTTTTCTTCTTTTGATAAACCCAATTCAACCTCAATGATTTATATGTTCAATTCCCCAAACATCGCATAATATAAATCAATTTAATTCAAGATTATAAAATCAATCTTAAAATAAACTAATATCAAGATAACTATATTTTATTTTTCATACTATTTAGATCAACTCCAAAATCCTTTAAAATTTTATCTTATTTCACTAGCATGCAAAACCCTAATATCTTAAATCATGCTCATTGATTAGAAGATGGGATTTGATCTTACCTTGAGAATGATCGGATTGTATCTTCGAAACAATGGCCGGAAAATTTTCTCCTCCCCCTCCCAAGGTTCGGCCGGCGGCTATTGAAGAACTAGGGTTTTGTTTTTTCTTTTTTTTTTTTTTGAGTTTATGATAATAATGAATTTCCTCAGTTGACTAACTCATTTATTTATACCTTGGGTTGATTCTTAATTGGGTTGGGTTTACTAATACAAATTTTGGGCCAATCCAAATTCCTTGGGCCCACTTCTTTAAGTTACTTTAAAATTCTAATTATCATTTAATTAGTTTAACAAAAACCGAAAAAATATAATTAATTAAATAAATATTCCGGTTATTACATTCTTACCCCCTTAAAAGAAGTTTGTCCTCAAACTTTGACAATTCTTAATCCGAGAAGATGTCCGGGTACAATTCGCGCATTTCACTTTCTTGTTCCCATGTCGCTTCTCTTTCCGAGTGATTGCTCCATTGCACTTTACATAGGGAACCGTACGCTTTCTTATGACCTCGTCTTTTCTGTCGACGATCTTGATTGGTCGTTCATCGTACGTCAAATCTGCCCGAACTCTTAACTGCTTGTATTCAATCACATGACTCGGATCATGAATATACTTCCTTAGCATGGAGACATGGAACACATTATGCACTCCAGCTAATACCGGCGGTAACGCCAATCGATAAGCCACTTCCCCGATCTTATCAAGAATTTCGAACGGTCCCACATATCGT
This sequence comes from Campanula takesimana, assembly GCA_026119855.1. Classification (NCBI taxonomy): domain Eukaryota; kingdom Viridiplantae; phylum Streptophyta; class Magnoliopsida; order Asterales; family Campanulaceae; genus Campanula; species Campanula takesimana. Next base: position 1,694,749 of record JAOWBW010000150.1, on the reverse strand, counting down.
GGACTTAACTTTCCCTTAATCCCAAAACGCATAACTCCCTTCGTAGGCGATATCTTTAGGAATACTCGATCCCCTGGCTGAAATTCCAGTTCTCGCCTTCTGTTGTCTGCGTAAGATTTCTGCCTACTTTGCGCAGTCTGTAGCCACTTCCGGATCTGTTGTACTTTATCTGCCGTGACTTGTACGAGCTCCGGTCCACTTAACTTCCTTTCACCGACTTCGTCCCAACACGCCGGTGATCTACACTTTCTCCCATACAACGCTTCATATGGAGCCATCCCAATGCTTGCGTGAAAGCTGTTGTTGTATGCGAATTCTACTAGTGGTAAGTGTTCGTCCCATGCATTTGGCCAATCTAACGAAGTAGCCCTCTGCATGTCTTCCAACGTCTGGATAGTCCTTTCCGACTGCCCATCTGTCTGTGGGTGAAACGCCGTGCTCATGGTCAACTCTGTTCCCAATGCTTCTTGTAGGCTATTCCAGAACTTCGAAGTGAACCTAGCATCTCGATCAGACACAATTGTGACCGGGATTCCATGTAACCTTACTATCTCGTCGATGTACAACTTGGCCAACTTCTCCAACGAATCAGTCTTCTTGATTGCCAGGAAATGTGCTGACTTAGTCAATCGATCTACTATAACCCATATAGCATCATACTTCCCTACTGTCTTTGGCAACCCACTTACGAAATCCATAGCAATATTCTCCCACTTCCATTCGGGAATTGGTAATGACTGCAGTAACCCTGCTGGCTTCTGATGTTCACTCTTAACTTGTTGGCACGTCAGGCATCTATGCACATACTCTGCCACGTCATTCTTCATGTTATTCCACCAATATGCTTCCTTTAAATCTCTATACATTTTAGTACTTCCCGGATGTACAGAGAACTTCGAGCAATGAGCTTCTCTTAGTATCTCTCTCTTGATCTCATCATTGCTTGGCACCCACACTCTCTTTTGATATCTCAGAATTCCATCTTCACCCATATGAAGATCTTTTGCTTGCCCTTTCCCGATTAGAGCTTCTCTCTCCTCGTCTAATTCTTGTGCCTCTTTAATTCTGCCCAACAATGCAGGTTGTAACGTCAGTTGAGCCAAATACCCGTTTACTTTTACTATCAAGTTCATCTCCTTGACATCCTTCCATATGCTTACCCCCTTAGAGATCAACGTTGCCAACATTCCGTGATTCTTCCTACTCAAGGCATCTGCCACCTTGTTGGCTTTCCCAGGATGATACAATATTTCACAGTCGTAATCCTTGAGAAGTTCTAACCACCTCCGTTGTCTCATATTCAATTCCTTCTGCGTGAAGATGTATTTGAGGCTCTTATGATCCGTAAAAATCTGGCATTTCACGCCATACAGATAATGTCTCCAAATTTTCAATGCAAACACTACCGCTGCTAACTCCAGATCATGGGTCGGGTAGTTCCTTTCATGCACTTTCAACTGCCTAGATGCATAAGCTATCACCTTCCCATTTTGCATCAGTACACAGCCTAGTCCTTTCAACGACGCATCACTGTAGATAACAAAACCTTCCGTCCCCGTTGGTAGTGTTAATACTGGTGCAGATACCAGTCTATTCTTTAACTCTTGGAAACTTCGTTCACATTCTTCTGACCAAACAAACTTAGCTGCCTTCTGCGTCAGCTTTGTCAATGGTCCAGATAACTTCGAAAATCCCTCTACGAACCTTCTATAGTAACCAGCTAAACCTAAGAAACTTCTTATTTCGGTTACCGTCGTAGGCCTTTCCCAATCCATTATTGCTTCTACCTTTGTTGGATCCACAGAAATTCCTTCTTTCGACACTACGTGCCCCAAAAATGCTACTTTCTCTAACCAGAATTCACATTTCTTAAATTTTGCATACAATTTCTGTCTCCTCAAAATTTCTAGTACTATCCTCAAATGTTTGGCATGCTCCTCCTTTGTCTTCGAGTACACCAAAATATCATCAATGAATACTATCACGCATTTGTCTAGGTACTCTTGAAATATTCTATTCATCAACTCCATGAATGCGGCTGGTGCGTTCGTTAATCCAAATGGCATCACGACAAACTCATAATGTCCATACCTCGTCCTAAACGCCGTCTTCGCCACGTCCACATCCTTGACTCTCAGCTGATGGTATCCGGATCTAAGATCAATCTTCGAAAAGTAGCATGCTCCCCTCAATTGATCAAACAAGTCATCAATTCTCGGCAACGGGTATTGATTCCTAACCGTTACCTTATTCAATTCTCTATAGTCAATACACAGTCTCATAGACCCGTCTTTCTTCTTCACAAATAGTACCGGTGCACCCATGGTGATACACTTGGCCTAATCAATCCCTTGTCCAACAATTCTTGTAACTGCTCCTTTAGTTCTTTCAACTCTGTTGGAGCCATCCTATACGGTGCTCTCGATATAGGTGTGGTTTCTGGTACTAAATCAATGGAAAACTCTACCTCCCTCACTGGTGGTATACCAGGTAAATCCTCAGGAAATACGTCTTGAAATTCATTCACGACTTCGAGCGACTCTAACGTTACTCCTCTTTCTTCTGTTTCACCTATGTGTGCCAGAAATCCTACACATCCTTTTCTCAACATATTACGGGCCTTCATCACCGAGATTAAGCCTATCCTCTTCCTCGGCCTTGAACCCACAAATCTGTACTCTTTACCTTCCTCTCCTAGGAACGTCATTATTTTCTTTTGACAGTCCACTTTGGCTTGATGCAAAGCCAACCAATCCATTCCCAGGATTATGTCGAATTCTGACATGTCTAATTCAATGAGGTCGATATTTACATTCGTGCCTCCTATCCCTAAAGTACAGTTCCTGTAACAGGTAGTAATGGGGATAGCGTCTTTAGTAGGTGTATCTATTACTAAAGGTATCTCTAAATTCTCTGGGTGTAGTTTTAACTTCTTTGCCACAACATTACTAACTACTGAATGAGTAGCGCCAGTATCTACTAACACATAAACATCACGGGAATTTAATTGTATCGTACCTGCCACAAGATCGGCATTAACTCCAGCTGCTTTGGCGGTCATGGTGTACACCCTACCACGGCCTCCACCATTTCCTCCCCCGTTGTCTTTATTTCCCGCAGCCGGTTCATCCTTTTTAGGTTCTGGGCACTTCCACTTCGGATGTCCCACCTTCTTACAGTTGTGACACTGCCGTTCCTTATACCAGCAAACCTCTGACTTGTGCGCTCCATCACAAATAGTGCACTTATCATAACTGATGAAACCTTGGCCTTTGCCCTTGTTCCACTCACGCTTGTTGTCATTAAAGTTCCGACCATTCCCACCATGGCCGTTGTTGGAGTGTTTGTTCCCATGACTGCCCTTGTCTCGACTGTCATCCACTGCTTTCCTCTTATTATTGTTGTGGTCCTTACCACCCTTGTTTCCTTCCGACCTTTCAGTCACTGCCTTGCCTTTCTCTTCCCGTCGATTACGGTAGTTATCCGACTCCCGTTCTACTATCTTGGCCCTATCCAATACCGCTGAGTACGTAGGCAGAGCCAGCGGTGTGATCCTGTACCGAACTCTATCACTTAATCCCGCTTCAAACTTTCTTGCCTTCTGTTCTTCCGTATCGAAGAATCTTGGCGCAAATTCTAGTAAGTCAGTGAACTTCTCACCATACTCTGCTACAGTCATACTCCCTTGTACCAAAGTCAGGAATTCCGTTATCTTAGCATTCCTCGTGCTTGCAGGATAATACTTTTCGTTGAAAATGGCCTTAAATCTGGTCCAAGTAAAGGCTGCATCACCACGAGCCACAGCAGCTCGCTTTTCCGCTTCCCACCATGTCTGAGCCTTACCTTTCAACATAAAGGTTGCAAATACTACCTTCTGTTCCTCAGTACAGTTCAGAGTCTCGAATATCCTTTCAGTGCTCTTAATCCAGTCCTCAGGTTTCTCTTTAGCAGTGTCCGAGAATGAGTCCGGATTCCTCCTTTGAAATAGCTCCAACGGATCACGTAATGGAGCTTGTGGTGGTGGTTGCGCAATTCCAGCAACAGTTTGACCTATCCCAGCTACTGTCTGCGATAGTGTCTGCAACAGGTTTACCAGGGCCGGATCCAACTGTCCTCCCGCATTACCGGTGTTGTCATTTCCCTCACCGTTCCTGTTATTTCCGCTTCTGGTATTCATCTGCAGATTTACTTTTATTTTAGAACAGGTTCGTGCTCCAGCAATATTCATCACTACAAAATACGTGCAATATTCATGGTATACTTAACTTATTCTTTTACTAACGGGTACTTGTTAGTTTTGATTCATGTTCGTAGGTCTTTTGTACTAGACCATTATTCAGATGCGGTTAGTTTTACTTAACCTTTCTTCTCCAGTTCAGGAGTTTTCATAATTCATAATTCACAACCGTTTTACTTGGTTGATTATTATTTCTTTCCTTCACTAGTTTTTATTACTTAACTAGCTTTAACTTATTCCAATGGTCGTCTTACTTCGTACCATGGTTACGGAGATCATTTCAAATCACTCCGATGCTTTCCCTTGTCTTTTCTCGACAAGTTAACTTTGGTTTACACAACAATAGTAATTTCAAAATTTTTGGGTATTTAAATTAAATAATTAACTTTATTCAACTAAGGTGTGAGATTTAAACATCTCAAATACCCCCAAAATTCAATCTTTAACATAAGAAAATCCTAACTGTATTACTCCACTACTAATAAGTAAAAGAATCTATTCTTATAACTATCTGTCATTAATTGCATCACTTCCCACAGTGTGCATGTTCTGCTGCAAGTTGGTCATATTTCTCTTGCAACTCTAACTTCTCAGCCCAAATCTGATAGCCTGAAGTCCTAAGCTCTTCCTCATAAGCTTCTTGTTCATCTATCTTCTTTTTCAGTTCATTATTTTGTTCTATCTCATCCACCAGTTGCACACTGATTCGATTCCATTCGCGGTTAGCTCTAACCACATGGCTTTCTAGGCCTTTGACCTTCTTCAGCTGTACTGCTAACTTTCCTTCCATATACATCATGTCCTCATCGCGTTCTTTGATGACATTCTGTAAGCTGTCGACTCCTCGAGTCTCCTTCCTAAGCTCTCTTTTGGCTGAGCGAAGTTCCTTAGTTAGCTGCTTAATAATATCCTCTTTAGCTTCTATTTCTTCCCTTAGAGTAGCACTGTACCTTACTGACTTCATGGGTCTCCTCGGCATGGTCCTACACACACCAATAGTAAACTTAATTAGTACATAACCCCAAGATTCCATTATAACATATTAATAGAATGCAATAGTCATACAATGAAGAGATTCCTATTTCCCCAAGTATTTTCATACTTTATGTACACTCTTAGTATCATTCCTAGAGTTAGACTTTATCACTTGAACTTCCTCAAGTAAGATCTTAATTAAGTCAAGTACTAAGTTCTCCCATTAGTCCTAACTTTCAGTTTTCTCCCATAAGACCTAAAACCAGGCTCTGATACCAACTGTAACACCCCGAATTTTCTTAATGTATCTTGAGCATTTAATGGCATTTAATATCCATAAATAACAATAATAAATACTTCAATTTAGGGTTCACAACAGCCCCTTTATTAACCATAATTTCAAAACAATAGCGGAAGCGTAACTTAAACATGTCTTGGTAGGCAACAACCTTAACCTTCAATGTACTTCAACTTACATCAAATAAATAAGCGTACTTAAAACTACTAAATCAAGAATCTTCAATCCACCGTCTTCCCACGGCTACTTTCCTTGTCTTGTCCTTCTACTTAAATCCTGAAAACAAAATTTATAGAGAAGGGATGAGCGAACGAATGCTCAGTAAGTTCATACGTGGCCTCTCCGGTTACTAAGGAGAGACGACCAGAACGAATACTTAGAATAACTTTTCAAAGATAGGTTCAGTTACTTTTGGATTCAAGGCTGCAGAACAATACAGTCTTATTACTTTTAAGATTTCACTTTCAAAGGATTATGGCACTACAATCCAAAGGGATTCATTCAAGTTTCCGTCAATTCCTTGGTAACGTACATTATAACCTCAATGCCAAAGGTACAATTTGTACACCTAGCTTCTTCAGCCAATAGTGTGGGTCGAAACATATATGGTATCCACACACATATGCTCGGGGTCTAGAATCATCCTTGTAATCAGACAATTCCTGAGAGAAGGCATGTGATCACTCATGCAATCCCTAGTTTAAGGACGAGTCTTTTCTAACTGGACATTGGATGCCTTAACAAGTAAGTGGTTAACTTACAAGTTAAAATTAGAACATACCATGGTACAAGTATGTGATACAAGTTTCAAACTTCGATACTTAGTAGATCGATGGGGACATCACTAAGTATAGATTATTTCAAGGAACGTTCAATAACGCAGAGTTCATTCAAATACTATCATGCCATACTGATAGCTGTCTTTAGAAAGAATACCGAATTCCAATAAACAGGAGTTCAAATACTGTAAGGAACGTAATCCCTTACCTGAATTGCTTTTCCTCGCAATCTCCTCCCTGTGCAAATCTACAAGGCACGGAGTAATTTACTTTAGTACTCTCTACATTGTTAACTATTTTTACTTAGTTAACTGAGAGATACGTTTTAACTTCTTTACTTCGTTACTTCTTTCTTTACGTCTAAGTTTCTGACTTTGATTTACTAGTCAGTCCTTTAACTTTGATATAATTGCAATTAAGTCCTTTAACTTTGGGTTAATTACAATTTGGTCCCTCAACTTTGGTTAATTGCAAATTGGTCCTTCAACTTTGGGTTAATTGCAATTTAGTCCTTCAACTTTAGTTCAATTACAATTTAGTCCTTCAACCTTGGATTAATTGTAAGTTAGTCCTTCAACTTTAATTCAATTGCAATTTAGTCCTTCTACTTTGGATTAATTGCAGATTAGTCCTTCAACTTTCTTTTAATTACTGAAAGGTCCTTGGACTTTTGGTTTTGTTCATAAGGTCCCCTAAGTTTCTCTTCTTAATCACTTAGGCCCCTCTAACTTCAAAGGTTTCCTTTTATTCCTTCTAACTTTAATTCTTTTCAGTTTAGTCCTTTTCTGTTAGGAAACTAACTGAAATTTCTAATCTTATTCTTTCTTGTTAACTTTTTAACTTTAAGGTCTTCCAAGTGTTTATTCTATTTCCTCAAGTTACTTTTCTAACTTGTTAACAATCCTTTTAACGATTTTTGTTTTCTTTCCGTTAGAAACTTAACGGAAACACTGACTTTTCGTCCCAATTCTTAACATCTTCAAACCGAATTTAACACCCATAATTTACCTCTATTACCGAGACATACATGATCTATAATCCATTGATTTGATCAATTTTCTAGTTCTTTAAATTTTTCTAAATTCCCAAACACCAATATTATTCACAATACACTTAACAAAGATCATTTAAATCAACAAATAAATTTTCAATGATCTAGGCCATTCGGCCGAAACTAGTTCTTGGGGGAAATCCATATTTTTTCTTCTTTTGATAAACCCAATTCAACCTCAATGATTTATATGTTCAATTCCCCAAACATCGCATAATATAAATCAATTTAATTCAAGATTATAAAATCAATCTTAAAATAAACTAATATCAAGATTACTATATTTTATTTTTCATACTATTTAGATCAACTCCAAATCCTTTAAAATTTTATCTTATTTCACTAGCATGCAAAACCCTATTGTTCATATTCTTAAATCATGCGTAGATTAAGTTTTAATAATTCAAAATCAATGAAATAAATTTTAGAAGATGGGATTTGATCTTACCTTGAGAATGATCGGATTGTATCTTCGAAACAATGGCCGGAAATTTTCTCCTCCCCCCTCCCAAGGTTCGGCCGGCGGCTATTGAAGTAATTGCCTAGGCAGTGGTACAAAGGATTTGACAGCTATTTGATAGCAGCAGTCAAGAAGTCAGAGATTCAGAAGCTGAAAGGCTTATTGGTCGCAGAGATGAAGGGTTTGGGTAACGCGAAGAGAATTCTAGGTATGGAGATCTATAGAGACAGAGCCAAACGGAAACTGTTCTTATCCCAGAAAAGATACATCAAGAAAGTTTCAGAGAGGTTTGGTAGGTCGACAGCTAAAGCTATAGATACTCCGAGTGCAGTGAATGCACATACAGTCGCGTTTGGGCCCAAATCGGTTGAGGAGAAAGAGTATATGGCTCTAGTATCCTATGCTAGTGCAGTTGGTAGTTTGATGTATGCTACAGTGCGCACCAGCAATGTCAGACTCGTCTATGGAGATGGGACAGAATGGAGATGGGACAGAATGTGCAGTCGAAGGTTTCTCAGAATTGGGTGATGTTAATACAAGAAGATCGAAGACCGGATATATATTCACGCTTGGTGGGTCAGTTGTCAGTTGGAAGGCTACATTGCAGGCGACAGTGACGTTGTTTATAACAAGAGCAGAATACGTGGCATTGAAAGAGTCCGCTATGGAAGGAATATGGTTGAAGGGATTGATCAGCAATCTTGGGATACATCAGGATCAGGCTAGTATTTATTGCGATAGTTTGAGCGCGATTTGTTTGGCCAAGGATCAAGAGAGGACCAAGCACATTGGTGTCAGACATCATTTCCTAAGGGATGAGAAACGGGTAAGGTAAAGGTAGGGACGGCGGACAACCCTACAGACATATTCACAAAACCCGAGACGGGAAGCAAGTTCCAACACTGTTTGGACTTGTAGAATGTTCGCAGCTATTAGATAGCATAAGAGGTGAGGGGGGAGAAAAGGTTTGTTGTCATGGAGATTCAAAGTCAAGGTGGACATTGTTGGGATAATGCATTTGAATGTGGGATGCCATATTAGAGGATTATACAACAGAGGGTTTCGTAATGCCTAGACAGAGCAGAAGAGAAGACAAAGAAAGGAGAATCAGACTGAGCACAAGTTGTGCTCCCGAGCACAAGTTGTGCTGAAAGTTGTGAAGAACGTTACTGCACTAGTGCAAGACCTGTGAGCACTAGTGGATGTGCAGAGCACAAGTCGTGCCAGCGGCAAGTTTGTCCTGAATTCACAAGAAAGTAGAAAAACGTGTGGAACAACTCAATTCCGTTTGGGAGTTGTATTTTGGGACTCCTAGTGTCTTCAGGGTTAGGTTATGACTAGTATAAATAGAGGCTATCATCCTAACAAGTTAGAGACTTCAGAAGCAACTCAGTTTGCTCAGTTTACACAGAGAGATCAATAATTCTAGATATAGGGTTTGCACAGTCAGGAATTTTGTGATCAAAATTCGTGCAAAGTAGATTAGTGTAATCTTGTGTAATTGTTTCTCCAGTGATAATAATATTCTCTCCCCTCCCCGTGGACGTAGCCAAGTTGGTGAACCACGTATATCTGTGTTCTTGTGATCGCTCTATTTTCTTATCAAGTCTTGTTCAATTGCTCTAACAAACATCATAAGGAATGAATTAAGATAATCATTTTTTACAATTGATTCTTTTACCACTATATTACGAGGCACACATTGTTTCAAAATGAAAGAATAAAAAAAAAATCAACCTATCCAGTTTGCTCTATTGAGTTGAAAAGGATTTGATCAAGAATAGGTAAATTTAACAAGGAAAGAACATACATACTAAATTTGAAAAATATGCTAATAAGTAAAGGGTAATTTTGTCACAATATAATAATTTTATTAATGATGTAGTGGATGTTTTTTTTTTAGTGGTAATAGCCTCTCCCTATCTAAAATTAAGTCTAAAATTTATTACCTTTATAGTGTATATGGACTTTTATAATTTTAACGAAAAAGTCAAATTATATATTTTAAATTGACTCTAATAGAATTCAAAATTATTTTTGGTCTAGGGTAAATTTTTATTTTGTGTTTTGAAAAAATTACATATGATAGAGGATTTCGTCACAAAATATTTATTATTCTACATTAATTTACATGAAATTTCAGTACTACATACCCTTATTTATTGTTCATAATACTCCCTCCGTCCCATTTGAAGCTTCATCAATTACCCAAATGGGTGTCCCGTCAAAAGTTTCACCATTTCCTAAAATAGTAAAAAATGTAAGCCCCACTTTTCATACCCACTAACTTCTTCCTTTCACATACTTAAATTATGGGGCCCACTTGTCATACTCACTAACTTTCTCCTCTCAATATTTAAATTGGAGGCCCTACATGTCATAACTAACTTATTCCCTCTCACAATCCTTTTTACACTCATCACTTGCCATAATTTACGTGTCATCATCAAAATGGTGAACCTTCAAATGGAACGGAGGGAGTATTTGATTTTGTAAAAAAAAATCATGTGAAGAGTTGACCACTAGTATTAGCGAAAGTTTTTTGTTCTTTGAATACAACGAACCTTTTCTTAAAAAACAAAAAAAAAATGAAATACAACGAACCTAATGGAGTGAGAAAATGATTTGATGGTAAAAAAAACATGCACAATAACAATAAGGTGGACGGATGGCCAAAACCGGTTCCGGGCCCTGTTCCGGTTCGGAACCGCCGGTTCCGGTTCGGCATATATGTGACCCTGGACCGGCCCGTGCTTACCCCGGTTCCGGTTGGCACAATCCGGTTCCGGTTAGGTTCCGGTTTCGGTACGGTTTCGGTCCCCCCTTTAAAATTATTGAAAAAAAAAAGATTTTCTGTCCGGTTCCGGTTCGCCATTTATGTGAACCGTAACCGGCCCGGATGAATGGCGGTTCCGGTTACTCCGGTTGCAATTTATTCTCCGGTTTGCTCTGGTTCCGTGCTTTTCCGGTCCGGTTCCGATCCGATTTTCCGGTGCCGGTTCCGTTTGGCCATCCCTAGTGGACAGGGACGTTTATGCTACTCTACGAAAGAAAGAGTTGACTACGGCGTCAAAATCATTGACTTGAAGGTGAAGACTAAAAAATTAAGACTGAGATGAGGCCGGCAGCCACCTAAACCGTATGCTTATTCTAAGTCCAAGTCCAACATCTTAATTACTCATTCAGGTCAACTGATTTTTTTTTTATTCCTTTCCAAAAAATAATTTACTCTCTATGTTTGGCAATAAGACCTAAGTGTCCCAATATTTATTGTATTAAACTATTTTACATATATTAAAATGGTAAATAGTGCCTATAAAAAATTTGTATGCCTGTACAATAATTGAAGGGCTGATTGCAATTTGATTACCTGAGCTTTTAAAAGATGTTGCAATTGATTATCGTATATGTAAATGTTTAAATCTAATTCCTAAGTTTGTATTTTTGTTGCAATGTGATGTAAAAATGGATGGGTTGTAAAAAACTAACGAAATTTGGATCATTGTAGACGCCCACACCTGGCTCGGGACACCCACTTTGGTGCACCTACAACACACCCACCATCTGACCAGTCAACACCTCGTGAGAGGCACCCCAAGATTGGCTGCCCACTTCTCCCATTTTTGCCTCTTTTTCACTATAAAAATGACCCTTTGCCCCTTAGTTTACGACACCAAAAATTCCTCAAAAGAATACATGTTATACTGCCAGGAGACAGTCTCTACACTGTTGGGTTTCCTATAATCATGCGCAGCGGAATAAAACATTTAAATTTTCATGAAACCCCAAGCCCATAGATCCATTCATATGATTAAATTAAATACTGGTATAATGAATACTAGAATACTAACCCTTAAAGCCTTTGATTAACAACCTTGATTCTTGGTGGAACCTTGAAACTTGATCACGAGCAAGAACACGAACTATGGAGGTGATAAGCTTCACCCTCTATTGGTATCCATACCTCGAACGAATATCAAGAAGCTTCTTGAATTTGGTTGCTAGACCAGATTGTGAAACACGCTTTCACAATTGTTTTAGAACTATATGGAATTTTATGTGATGTTCTTGTTCTACAATCTAGGGATCGTAGAATAAGAAATAACCCTCTCAAACTCTTTGGAGGCTCACAAACTGCATTGGACTGATTAGGGCAACTAGAGGAGGTTTTTATACTTGTTTCTCCTATTCCAAATAGGTAACAAGTGGTCAAACCCATAAGAAATCGGACTAAGAAAATCCCAAGCCGAAACCGACAGGTCCGCCCGGGTCTTACAGGAGGTCCACCCGGGTCCTATACAAGGTCCGACCGGGTCCTTGTATAGATCCGCCCGGACCCTTCAGATTTCCCATTTTCTCCTCTAAATTCCTAAAATTCCTCAAAGGCCCTTCGACCCAAATTCTAATTAAGTCATTTAGGATTCGTTCTATTTGTGTGTGACCCTATAGGATTACACTAAGTTGACAATGGGTTTAAACATAAACCCATAAGATATGATAGGTTCTAGCAAACCGTCATACCTACCCAAATAGTGTAACTATATACAAGTTCGTATTCTTTTATAGAACATGTCACAATCCCTTTGCCCACGATGTCATTGAACACAAGTCATGGTCATTGAGTCAATTTGTATTTGTTCAATAGTTTCTCGATTCCGAATATGTTGATAATCCAAATGACATTGATCCAATCAATTCACTTGATTTTGGCCAAACTTTTCATCAACATCATTCTACAAGGGGCCCAAGCTTGACATCTCTCCGAAGAGGGACAAATCCATTTAGCTTATTATTCTTCCCTACGTGAATCCGATTATGCCAATCATACCCTTTATAACTACCTGGTTATAGGTAGTTTGAATATGTCAAACATAATGTTCATCAAGTGGAAGACTATAATAACTTCATGTCTAAGGATTCAAATGACATAACTTATATGAGATCTATATATGTCATTGACCATGACATAAATCTCAGAGAGCGAGTCATGTCGAGTACCTTGTTCTCCAACAAGTACCCATAAGTCTAACATGATCATCCCATGAACATTTAGACTTATACTAGTGCTTCATAAGCATTAGGGACGGAGATTAATATAAGTAAACATGAATGACAATAATAATCAAAACATCTCTTTATTAATATGAATAAAACGATAACATACATAACGTTTAAATAAACGTACCTAGGGAACCAACACTAACATACACATTATACACAACATATTGCAAACATACAACATACAAACTCTTTTCCAAAATACTTAGCCAAAACTCTGCCCAAATAATTCCTCCTCAAAAGAGAATTATTTCCCCAACTTAAATCCCGAATCCATTAGCCATACAAATCACTCCTCCTCGAAAAAGACCGCTCTCTTCTAGAACCACCGCTCATCACCATTGAAGAAGACAACGGAACTTGGAGCGAGCCAATTTCCCAAAGTTGTTCGTCAAGTAAACATCGGCGTAGCGTAAAAGGTATAATTATTATCTTCCCTTAAAATTTATAGCTTTAAAACACCAACACACACACACACACTTAGAAAGACCGATCTTCGGATCGGGTGGATTGGGTGCCTAACACCTTCCCAATCCGTAACTATACCTCCGAACCTGAATTTCTAAATAAAACGATAACATACATAACGTTTAAATAAACGTGCCTAGGGCACCAACACTAACAATCTCCCACTTTCCCTAGGCCCAATCACTCATGTATCTAATACCCATGGACCTAACATGACCATCATGTTTAGCTTGTGGAAGTCCATTTGTTAGCGGGTCAGCTACATTATCATCAGTTGGTACTCTGCATATATTTACGTCTCCCCTGTCTACGATTTCTCGAATGACATGAAAATGCCTAAGTATGTGTTTGGATTTCTGATGTGCCCTTGGTTACTTTGCTTGAGCAATAGCACCATTATTATCACAATAAAGTTCTATTGGATTAGCAATACTAGGAACCACCTCAAGTTCACCAATGAACTTCTTAATCCAAACACCTTCCTTTGCAGCATCCGATGCAGTAATATACTCAGCTTCAGTTATAGAATCAGCGACTGTACTTTTCTTAGAACTCTTCCAGCTTATAGCTCCACCATTCAACAAAAACACAAAACCCAATTGCGATCTACTATCATCTTTGTCGGTTTGGAAGCTTGCATCCGTGTAACCATTTACAACGAGATCATCTTCTATACCTCCATAGATTAAAAACGAATCTTTAGTCCTTCTTAAATACTTAAGAATCGCTTTAACAGTCATCCAGTGACTCTCACCGGGTCGGATGGATATCTACTCGTCATGCTCAAAGTATAAGATACATCCGGCCTAGTACATATTGTCGCGCCCCAGACCCGTGGTCCTACTTGGCCCCACGCTCGGGACACGAGTGGAAGACGTTATAAAACACTTTTAGAAAAAATTTCGAAATATACTTTCATAAATTTTAACAAAATCCACACTTGAAGTTCAAAGACTTCATCTAACTTTAAACAAACTTTTCAAACAACTTTCACAAACAAAAGTATTTAGCCCGAAGGCTTACAAACTTTTATACAAATGTACAAACACCGACATTATCCAAAATATAGGTGTTACAAGATGATGAAGTCAAGGGAACTCTACCCAAAAGGTTATACATCTATGTAATGTAACCATGACAAAACTCATATCCCAAACTCTTACCACCACGACGTCCTCCCGTGCAATTATCCTATTCCCTGGACTCGCCTTTATCTAAAACAGTAAACAAATAAGGGGTGAGAATGAATCTCAGTAAGCTACTAAAATGCAACTACGTTACATGCTGATATGATAATCATAAAGAAACAATATCAACAAATAATCATATAGCATATAGCACATAACATGAGAGGCTCCCTATCGCCAACCGTCCCATACCGGTTGGAAATAACGACCAACTCATCAGGCAGCACATAAGGCTAAATTATTCACTCATACATGGATACTGAGCCAAGGTTCTCGAATCAAACATTTAACCATCTGAGAGGTATCAACTGAGCAGCATCAAAGAGCTGAAGCTGGGATCCCGAAAACCAAACCATAACCAATTGAACCAAAGTAACCAGAGAGGGAAATACGACACATAGTCATAAGCCAAATGCTCACTCGAGGGAGCTAGTTCATCCCATCCAAGGCCAATCTGGACTGGGGGTTAAAAATGAGAAACCAATGGTAGACGCCTTACAATGAACTTGGCTCGTGTGCCATTATAATCCCTACCACTGTCCCGACTCCACAACACAAGACCAGTTGGACTTTAACACTAGCATAGTAATAAATACTTGCTTAAACAACAGCCAAGGACAATGATTCCAAAGTAGGTAACCAAGCCAAACACATCACAAAGATGAACCAATCCAAACCACATCAAAAGACGTTCAACCAAATCCAATTAACATTTAGTCAAATTCCACAACTCTTATGTTCACAAAGGAACCCATTTCAAACACTAGAGTGTTCCACAACAACCCTCTAGGTAATCTAGGATATCACCTAAGACCTAAACCAAGATTGAACTTTAAATCACTTGAAATTGAACAACTCAACTTTTCAGCAACCCTGGGCGGTCGCCCACACCAGACTGTGCGGCCGCCCAAAACACTCTGTCCCAAGACAAAAATCTTCCAGATAAGTGTGCGGCCGCACGCCCTATTTGGGCGGCCTCCCAACACATCTCGCAGGCCAAAACTTGAATAAATTATACTTCCTCTATTCCACCGTCCCAAACGTAGGAGTATACTTTCACTAGTATTTTAACAATACTAACAATACCCAGTAGTGCAATACATGCCCAAAACTTTACTTTCAAGTTTATTTCATTCTTTTTACCGTCCCACAAATAATAGAATAATTTTCTTTTATTCTATTTAAATATTTTACCATCCCAAAAGTATAAGTATAATTTTTCTGGGCATAATTCCACAAGAACCCTATTCCCAAATCAAAAGGTTATAAAAACCCTCCCCATACGCATAAACCCACCTACACCCTAAGCCAAGATCAAAATGCCATATAAACCCAAAACCCCACACTCTGACCCTGACCAGCCCGCCTCACCACCATAGCCCAAGGCCCGACTCCACAGCCCGCTCTATGTCCAAATCCGCAGTCCACCCACTCGCTTCTGTTGTAACAGAACTCGTTTTATAAAAAAAACCAAAAATGCTCCTACCAGGTTTTGAACCCTACCTTTTAGCCTTGGAACCCAACACCAACACCACCATGCCAATGAACTAGTTGTTGATTAAATGACGATACATATTATTACTACTGTTTCAGCGAAAATCAATCACAAAATTTGAATTCTAGAATATTTAAAAAAGCAATTTTTGTTAAAAATAAATAATAATTAAATAACGTGTATATTAGATTTGTGAGTATTTGTATGAATTAAGAGTGGACAATAACTAACTCAAATGAAATGTTGTTATAAACAATGATGGATGGGTTAGTATGTATATATCTAAGCTTTCCAATAAACAATTTCAGCTGGTAATAGTATATAAGATTTTCTTGTGATTTTTATTTTTATGAAACTTTGAAAAATATGAAGGAAAAAAATCAAGGAAAAAACTCTTATACTTTAGATATAATAGTAATTTTACAAGGTCTCATTTCAGACTTATGAGAGTCTATTTACAAGGTCTTATAGCAGACTCATGAGTCTCTCAAAGGTCTCATAAGTTTCATTTTTTAGGTCTTATTATTTGTATTAAAGTCTTGTAAATTCTTATGAGACATGTAAAAAAGTCTCATATCAAACTTATGAAGGTCTACTTACAAAGGTCTCATACCAGACCCATGAGTCTCTCAAAGGTCTCATAAGTGCATTTTTTAGGTCTTATAATTTCTATCAAAGTCTTGTAAATTCTTATGAGACATGTAAAAAAGTCTCATATAAGACTTATGAGGGTCTATTTACAAGGTCTCATAGCAGACTCATGAGTCTCTCAAAGGTCTCATAAGTGTATTTTTTAGGTCTTATAATTTGTATCAAAGTCTTTGTAAATTCTTATGAGACATGTAAAAATGTCTCATATAAGACTTATGAGGGTCTATTTACAAGGTCTCATAGCAGACTCATGAGTCTATCAAAAGGTCTTATAAGTGCAAATAATGACAATTTGGTAATAAGGACTTAAATAGTGTCATTTTATATAAATAGTTTACTGGAGGGTGCTAGTAAATTAAAATTAAAATTCGATATTGCACAAAATTATAATTTAATTTATCTTTGGGTCTTTTATATTTTTTTTCTAATAAAATATTTAAATACTTTATATATTTTTTTTAAATCTTGTTTTTCGTTTTTTTTTTTTTTTTTAACAAAAAGTTGATGTTTTGGGAATAATCAAAAATTTTATAAATTGATTTAGAATCTTGTTTTTTCTTCACTTAGTTTCATTTAGGCGCAATAGTAATAGAATATATTGCAAATTTTGTATCAAACAGTAGGGTGGTGTAGTGGTTAAGTTGTTAGTTTTCACAATAAGTCATGGGTTCAATTCCCATACCCAACATTTTAATTTTGCATCCAAACAGTGAGCTGGGCATGGGCGGGCGGGCTGGGCATGGGCGGGCTGGGTATGGGCGGGCTGGGCAGGGCATGGGCAGGGCTGGGGCGGGTTGTGGGCTGTGGTGGGTTTAAATGGGATTTTGATCTGACCTTGGGTTTTTATGGCATTTGGATCTCACCCAAGGGGTCTAGAGTCCAAAGCCCATTTTTCTAATATACTAATATACTCATTTAGGGATACTTTCATTCATTTCCCGTCCCATGAATAATAGTATAATTTTTATAATATACTTATTTAACATTTAACTCAAGTTAATATTTTACCGTCCCACGAGTAGGAGTATACTTTCAAACACTTATACTAACATTCTCAGGATATAAACATACTCTATATACATACTTGCATACAAACCAAGTCACTTACCCAGTATAATTATACTCCCTTTGTCCCAAATAAACAAGTATATCAAATAAATTCCTTTCACAATAATTTCACCACATATCACACATATAGCAAATATATGACCATTTTACTATTTAAGGGGAATTAGTAACTTACCTATTTCCGGAAAAAGTACCGCAGAAATATGTTTTGTTCGGGTAGAAATGACCTACTCAACGCCCTTTTCTCAACCCTAGGAAAGAACGAGAGAATTGTGCTGGGAAGATGCAAACACAGAGGGAGAGAAGGAAGGTTATCCTTATAAAGATTTTTTTACCCAAAATTACATTTTGGTCACCCAAGTTCCATTTTTAACACTTAAGCCCCTAAATTTATAATTTCACAAAGGACCCTAAGGTTTCAACTAATTCAATTAAATCCCTTAATCATTATTACTACTAACTAAATAAATAACACAATTAATCAAGTAAGATATGCAAATCATAAAATATGATACAACACATAAAATGCACACATAAGTCAAATAAAAATCCCCAAAAATTTAAAATAAATAGGGACGGGTTTTGGGGTCGTTACACATATCATGGCATACATGATGGATCCAATTGCCGAAGCATATAGAATCTCACTCAATTTTTCACGCTCATCATTTGTCTTAGTACATTGAGTCTGGCTTAGAGAAACTCCATGTAACACTGGCAAGTGTCCTCTCTTAGAGTCTTCCATGCGGAATATTCTAAGGACTTTGTCAATGTATGTACTTTGGCTTAAACCAGTTAACTTATTTGATCTATCTCTATAGATCTTATTTCCAAGGATATATGCGGCTTCACCCATATCTTTCATTGCGAAACACTTTCCTAACCAAGTCTTTACAGATTGAAGTATAGGAATGTCGTTTCCAATGAGCAATATGTCATCCACATATAAAATAGGAAATAGCACTATGCTCCCACTAATATGCGGCTATGGCAATCAAAATTCTTATTGACTTGATCATTTCTACGGGTGAAAAGGTTTCATCATGTCAATACCATGAATCTGCCTAAAACCTTTCGCTACAAGCCTAGCTTTGTAAGTATGCACCTTCCCATCCATGTCAGTCTTCTTCTTGAAGACCTATTTGTATCCTATGGTTTTTACACCATCAGGTGCATCAATCAAGTTCCAAACTTGATTATCATGCATGGATTGTAATTCGGATTCTATGGCTCTAAGGCACTTATCTAAATCAGGAGATGACATCGCCTCTTGGTAGGAGGTTGGTTCATCATTCTCAATGATCTCCACTTCATTACTATCCGTTACGAGAAATCCATATCTCTCGGGTTCGGATCGTAACCTACCAGATATGCGAGTTATTTGTGTATTTTGAATGGGTTCCACAACTCCTTGTGGGACTCGTTCTTGTTCTATTATCGGTTCAATGTCATTTTCGGGTACTCGAACCTCTTCGAGATTTACTTTACTCCCACTGATTTCTTTGGAGAGAATCTCTTTCTCTAGAAAGACACCAGTTCGGGTAACAAACACTTTGTTGTCCATTCGGTTGTAAAAGTAATATCTTTTAGTTTTCTTAGGATATCCCACGAAAATACATTTATCATATTTGTGTGCAAGTTTGTCGGAGACAAGTCTTTTGACAAAAACTTCACAACTCCAAATCTTCATGAAAAAAAAACTAGGTTTTTTCCGCTCCATATCTCATATGGAGTCTTTTGAACTGATTTACTTGGAACTCGATTTAGTGTGAAAGCGGCGGTTTCTAGTGCATAACCCCAAAAGGATATTGGAAGATCAACTTGACTCATCATTGATCAAATCATGTCTAACAAAGTTTGATTCCTCCTCTCGGACACACCATTCCATTGTGGTGTTCCGGGTGGAGTCAATTGTGAAACTATTCCACAATTCTTTAGATGATCATCAAATTCTTGGCTTAAGTATTCCCCACCTCGATCTGATCGAAGTGCCTTAATACTTTTGCCAAGTTGTTTTTCTACTTCATTTTGAAATATTCTAAATATATTAAACGCTTCACTTTTATTTTTCATTAGGTAAACATACCCAAATCTACTAAAATCATCGGTGAAGGTTATGAAGTATTGAAATCCTCCCCTAGCATTGCTACTTAGTGGTCCGCATACATCATAGTATGTATTAAGCCCAATAAGTCGCTTGCCTTTTCACCCAACTTGGTAAAAGGTGTCTTGGTCATTTTTCGAAGAAGACACTACTCGCAAGTGTCATATGACTCAAGGTCACATGAACCCAAAAGACCGTCCCCATGGAGTTTTGAGGTACGCTTCTCATTAATATGACCAAGACAGCAATGCCATAAATAAGTATGATTTACATCATTAGGTTTAGATTTCTTATTTATATGATAGACATTATCATTATTTTTATTCTTGACATCAAGGGCATAAAGGCCACTTAATGAATTTGCAATACAATAAACCACATCATTTAAATAAATAAAAAATCTCTTATTTTCAATAAGAAACTTAAAACCTTCATTATCCAAACAAGAAATTGAAATAATATTCCTACTTAATCCGGTACATAATTACAATTGTTCAAAACAAGAAATAAACCGGAAGGTAAAGTAACTTCATAAGTTCCTACGGCTAATGCAGCAACTCTTGCTCCATTCCCCACACGTAGGTCCACTTCACCCTTTTTAAGTAGTCTCCTATTATTTAGTGCGTGCACATTTAAACAAATGTGAGAACCACATCCGGTATCCAATACCCAGGAACTAGTGGTAGAAAGGAAAATATCTATCATATAGATACCTGAAGTCGACGCAGTCCCACTGCTCTTCTTCTTCTTTTTCTCTTCCTTAAAAGCCTTGCAATTACGTTTCCAATGACCAATTTCTTGACAATGGAAACAAATTACATCCTTTTGTGCATCGAGTTTTGCAACTATAGCCTTGGAAACCTTTGCCTTGCTAATCTTGGGTTTGGCAACCTTTGCCTCACCCTTTCCTTTGGCACTTGGCCCTTTTTCATCATGAACCATGAGCACTGGAGAATCTTTCTCCATTATCTTCTTCTCCGCAGTTTTTAGCATGTTATGCAACTCAGAGAGATTCTTATCTATTCCATGCATGATATAGTTTATCACAAAGTGATTATAACTTTTAGGCAATGAATTAAGAATAAGATCTGTGGCTAGCTCCAATGAAATCGGATAGCCAAGTTTCCCAAGATGCTCTACGTAGCCTTTCATCTTAAGCATGTGAGGTCCAACTTGTTTCCCTTCACTCATTTTGCAAGAAGTAAATGAAACAATGGTGCCATACCTCTCTTGCCTAGCTTGATCTTGAAACATGTCTCTTTCCGCCCTAGGGGCGTTGGCTTCGGGTTCTTCAGGAATAGGCCCATCAAGAATGTACAACTTATCTTCTTGCCTTAGAACAATTCTTAGGCTTCAGATCCAATCCATGAAGTTTGTACCATTCTCTTGAAGTTTATCCTTCTCAAGGATCGATCGCAACGAAATTGATTGAGTGTGGGTTGTCATTATCTACAATTATGCAAAATTTCCAAAATTTTATAAGTACCAATTTCATTAAAGATACAATTAATGTATTTTTCCAAAAAATACTCTCACTAAATTATATAACCTTCTTATACAACATTTGTATAATATAATTTAAATGGGCTAAGATCAAACTTTAATTTAATTTCAAGTCCGCTTTGGCGTGACCGCTCAAAATCAAATTAATTAGGTAGACAACTCTTGTCAATCATATCATTTATGACTCTTAGATCTTTTATGAGATTCTTTAGAAATCCGATTTCAAAAGCATGTTTAATCTCATCTTTTCCTTAGGCCCAAAACTGTTTTGACGCCTAATTAAGTCTAACCATTTTAAACGCATAGGAAACTCTTATTCACGCATCTTGCTCATACATGAATAAAATCAATGCACCTCGATTTGGTGAGCCCACATAAAATTACTCATGTACTTACAAGTGTTTTAATCATGGCATGACACATAGACTTAAAATTTCAAAGAAGGTTCATCACATATAGTATACAACATATTTATGAGCACATAAGATAAACATGTCTAGCATCAAGATAGTCACTAAATTAATCACCATTAATTTAAGCATGATATTTATGTGTCATTAGTTTCTCTATAATTATGAGGATGAGACTTTTTTAACTTTGGTTATCATCTCTAAATCAAGACAACAAGAAGTGCGGCCGAACTAATCCATAGGCAACCATAATTCCGCACTAATTCAATAAACCAAGAAAGTAGTCCATGTGGTCGAAACTAAGCAATAGATGGTCTCGATGAACGTAGGCCAATTGCATTCACAATTACACATGGATCTCCAATCTTCAATCAAGAACTTTGTTTCTCAATTTAGCAATTATGAACTCTTCATAATTCTAATTTTGTTTTATCTTTGAATCTTTGATTGCGATCAATTTTGAGAAACACAGTCTCCAGAACGTAGGCTAGCCATCCATACATTGATCCAATCTTAGAATTCACAAGACTAAAACAAATAGGAAACTTAAACCCTAAGATCCAACCCAAACCCTAGCACAAGCTCCTGGCTCCGAAACCCTAGGTCCGGCCAGGTCTCTGCATGGGTCCGGTCGGACCCTCTGAAAAATCTGAAAAAAAATTTAAAGTTATAAAATTTATCTCAAAATTGCTTTTTCCCGATTCAATTAGGATTTGGTGTTCTTGGAGATCCAATCACCATGATCATCAAAATCTTTAATAAACCATTTATTCATGAATCTCTAGATTATCAAAACTTTGATCCAATCAAAAATTGATAAACCAAACAATTTAAAATCCACCATAATTTTTATTGCGATTGAATAGTGCGATTAAAGTTACAAAAACAATAAACCACATAAAACACATAGATCACATAAACATCACAATTCCAATATTCAAATCATGCTAGGCACATAAACAATTTATATACACACAACATGATTATGTATTGAAATAATCAACATGAATGGGGCTCTGATACCACTGTTGGGTTTCCTATAATCATGCACAGC
The DNA here is from genome assembly GCA_026119855.1 of Campanula takesimana. Lineage (NCBI taxonomy): Eukaryota > Viridiplantae > Streptophyta > Magnoliopsida > Asterales > Campanulaceae > Campanula > Campanula takesimana. Next base: position 1,671,951 of record JAOWBW010000150.1, on the reverse strand, counting down.
GGAATAAAGTATTTAAATTTTCATGAAACCTAAAGCCCATTGATCCATTCATATGATTAAATAAAATACTGGCATAATGAATACTAGAATACTAACCCTTGAAGCCTTTGATTAACAACCTTTATTCTTGGTGGAACCTTGAAACTTGATCACGAGCAAGAACACAAACTATGGAGGTGATAAGCTTCACCCTCTATTGGTATCCACACCTCAAACGAATATCAAGAAGCTTCTTGATCTTGGTTGCTAGACCAAATTGTGAAACACGTTTTCACAATTGTTTTAGCACTATATGGAATTTTATGTGATATTCTTGTTCTTCAATCTAGGGATCTTAGAACAAGAAATAACCCTCTCAAGTGGTCAAACCCGCAAGAAATCGGACTAAGAAAATCCCAGGCCGAAACAAACAGGTCCGCCCGGCTCTTACATGAGGTCCAGCGGGGTCCTATACAAGGTCCGACCGGGTCCTTATATAGGTCCACCCGGACACTTCAGATTTCTCGTTTTCTCCTTTAAATTCCTAAAATCCCTCAAAAGCCCTTCGACCCAAATTCCAATTAAGTCATTTAGGATTCGTTCTATTTGTGTGTGACCCTATAGGATTACACTAAGTTGGCAATGGGTTTAAACATAAACCCATAAGATATAATTAGGTTCTAGCAAACCGTCATACCTACCCAAATAGTGTAACTATATACAAGTTCGTATTCCTTTATAGAACATGTCACAATCCATTTGTCCACGATATCATTGAACACAAGTCATGGTCATTGAGTCAACTTGTATTTGTTCAATACTTTCTTGATTCCGAATATGTTGATAATCCAAATGACATTGATCCAATCAATTCACTTGAGTTTCGCCAAACTTTTCATCAATATCATTCTACGAGGGGCCCAAGCTTGACATCTCTCCGAAGAGGGACAAATCCATTTAGCTTATTATTCTTCCCTACGTGAATCCGATTATGCCAATCATACCCTTTATAACTACCTGGTTAAAGGTAGCGTTTGAATATGTCAAACATAATGTTCATCAAGTGGAAGACTATAATAACTTCATGTCTAAGGATTCAAATGACATAACTAATATGAGATCTATATATGACATTGACCATGACATAAATCTCAGAGAGCGGGTCATGTCCAGTACCTTGTTCTCCAATAAGTACCCATAAGCCTAACATGATCATCCCATGATCATTTAGACTTATACTAGTGCTTCATAAGCATTAGAGACAGAGATTATTATAAGTAAACATGAACAACAATAATAATCAAAACATCTCTTTATTGATATGAATAAAACGATAACATACATAACATTTAAATAAACGTGCCTAGGGCACCAACACTAACATACACATTATACACAACATATTGCAAACATACAACATACAAACTCTTTGCCAAAATTCTTAGCCAAAACTCTGCCCAAATAATTCCTCCTTAAAAGAGAATTATTTCCCGAACTTCAATCCCGAATCCATTAGCCATACAAATCACTCCTCCTAAAAAAAGACCGCTCTCTTCTATGACCACCGCTCATCACCATTGAAGAAGACAACAGAACTTGGAGCGAGCCAATTTCCCAAAGTTGTTCGTCAAGCAAACATCGGCGTAGCGTAGAAGGTATAATTATTATCTTCCCTTAAATTTTATAAATTTAAAACACCAACACACACACACACACTTAGAAAGACCGATCTTCGGATCGGGTGGATTGGGTGCCTAACACCTTCCCAATCCGTAACTATACCTCCGAACCTGAATTTCTAAATAAAAGGTTTTCTATTATTTCACCTCTTAAAAATAATGGTGGCGACTGTATAAAAAGGTCCACGGGTACAAATCCTCTAGTGTTCCCAAACCTGAGATACCCACAGTCATGTGCCACGCACATGTCATTTTAAAGGGGGTTTAATTTACTTTTCCCGAGGCATGAGATTTAAACATGACATATTAAGGGTAAAATTGTCATTTTCTAGAAACCGTACCTTTACCCCCTTTTCTGCCCCAGATGGATTGCCTCCCACACTCCATCTCCGGCGCTCTTCCCCATCGCCCCTTCTCATGTAGTCCGGCTCCCCTCCTTCCTCTCCCCATCTCCGACCTCCTTCCCATTTATCTCATCTTCTTCCACCCATATTTTATTCTATTCCTCCATTATGACCACCCACATTCCCCAATTTCATCTCTCTCCCTATCTCTGACCCCTTCCCCCTTTTCGTTCTCTTTCTCACTTCAATTCTATTTTCTCTTTCCATATCTGACATCACCTCCATTCATGTGTGTATGTGTATTTCGATCTACAAATATGCGTAATTTGGTGAGTTTCTCTATGTGTGTGTGTGTGTGTTCGTGTGTGTTCGTGTGTGTAAATTGTAGATTTGTAAAGATCTAATGTGTTCATGGGTGTGTGTGTGTTCGCCGGTGTGTAACTATGTAGATAGTGGTGGTATTATGGTGGTTTAACGGAAATGGTATGGTTGAAAGGGGTGGTAGCAACAGTGGTTGTAGCGGTGGTGATGGTGGTGTTAGAATGATGAAGATGGTGATGGTTAAAGGGGTTATAGATTTCATAAGTTTTCTTACATAATACCCCTTAAAATGAAAATTTCATTAAGTTTACATTAAGTTTTGGTCAACTTTGTTAGTATTTGTTAATACAAATCTCATGCCGTTCGAAAATAATATAATACCCCTTAAAATGTCATGTGTGCATCACATGACCTAAATTTCATTATATTTTTAACACCCCATCCATTTTTACATCAAATTACAACAAAAATACAAAATTAGGAATAAGATTTGAACATTTACATATTCAATAACCAATTGCAACATCTTGTAAAACTCAGGTAACCAAATTGCAATTAGCCCATAATTGAACTACCCAACTGGTTATGAAAAAATCACCACTATATATATATGCAACGTACCAAACTTCTGTTTGCAATTAGTATTATGTATTTTCAAATGACAACATAATTATATGTATTTTTAGACTTAATTATAATTTATTCAACCCCGTTAGATTTTATTAACGGAATGATGAGGTGGAAACTATTTTGACTAAAAAACTAACACCCGTTAAGGATTTAACAAAGTTAAAGAAATATCACCAGAACTTGAAATCACTTTACCATAAGGCCTCGTTTGGTGCATGGGAATGGACGAGTGGGAATAGGAACGTAATAGCTAGGTATCTGAAACTCGGGAATGATGGAATTAAATATTCTCATTCATATGTTTGGCATGTACTTATGTTGCTATGTTAAGGAATAAACATTAAATTATCATTTCTTTATTTGGTTAACATGTAAATTTATTTATTTATTTATTTTCAAATTTCAAATTTTGTTAAACGAATTAAATAAATGTCATACTCATTGAAGTTTGAGACATCTTTAATATGATATTGAATTTCCCCACCTCTCAAGCTGAAGTTGTAGCTTTTCCCTTCCATTAAACCCCATCTTGAAGGTAAAATAAGGATAAAAGAAACATCACTTAAAAAACCAAAACTAATGGATGAAGGAAAAAATAAAGTAATCACATCATTTTATTCGAATAGAGGAAAAGGGATTAGGGAAATCAAATTGATGCTTTTCAAATTTTATCTCATACTTATCTAATGGGTCAAAATATTTTATCACATTTTCTCTCTCAACAAGACCCATCTCACGTGTGAGACCGTCTCACACAAAACTTCCTCTAATATTTTTAAATTTGATTGATTACCTGGGAATGTTATAAGAAACCCACACTTTATGGTGGGATTATGATACCCATATATAATGGGTATTTGATTCCTTAAGGAATTAAATGACTAAACCCTTATCCACGATCATATTCAAACTAAACAAAGATATGTATTACCTAGGAATAAAATGCCTATTCCCAACCATAAATTCCCAAGCACCAAACGAGATTCCCAAGCACCAAACGAGGCCTAAAGTAATATCCCTTTCATCTTCTTCCTCAACCCTCTCTTTGTTCTCTCTCTCTCTAAAATTTTAACCCCAATCTGCCACCATATTGTTCTAGTCTCCCTTCCTCTACTTCTCCACCAGGATCTGCACCTCCCACCCTTCATCACTATCCTCTTACCCCGCCCCTTTACCCTGATTTCTTTCTCCCCATCTTCCCAGTGGCGGATCTTGAGTTTCCGTCCAGCGGGTGCACAAATTACACTAAAAATTCAAATTATAGTCGTCGTTTACTCTATTACATGTTATAATATACAAAACTTTAAATAATACTCCCTCCGTCCTAAAATGAATGTCCGAAAAACTTTCAAATTTGCTCTTTAGTTTGTATTAAAATATAATTATTTGGTGTTTTAATAAACAAAAATATGGTGAACAATAAAGAAAGAGAAATCAAAATATCATTTAAATATAATTCATATCAACCAATAATTATCCTAATCAAAATCAAAAGAAAATTGAACTAGCAGCTCAAATTGGAAGGGCATAAAAGCCAAATTGGAGAGGAAGCATGCAATAATTGAAATACTAAAAATGCCTTTGGTAGGATTCAAACACTAGTTTTCTAGTAGAAGAAGGCTAGACTCCATCCATCTGTATGTACTACAAAGCAATTTGTTTTAGGGGTGCACAGTTATATATATATATATCATAAATATAATATTTTTTCTTCTTAAATACGAAAATTCACCGGGTGCACTTGCACCCCCTTCTTATACTGAAGATCCGCCCCTGCATCTTCCTATCCTCTGTTTCTCCTTCTGACCCAAACCCGACCTCCGCCCCTCTGTTCTTTTCTCCCCTTCCTCGAAAATGGTTATGGGTTTTAAAAAATTGATGTTCATTCCAATTTATTTTGAATTTTATTTAGTTTTTTAACTGTGATAGGGAAAATGAAGAGTTTTTTAAAAAAAAAAAATAAAAAAAAATCTATTTTCACTGAATCGGGGTAAAATGTACTTTAGTTTGGGTGTTGTGTATGAGAAATTTTAAATTGAGTTTCTTGATATTGGGGTTTTTAGGATTTGGAGGTAATGGTTGTGGATGGTTGCGGGTGGTGGTGATGGTGAGGTAGAATTAACTTTATTTTGTTTGTTGTTGAATTTGAATTTTCTAAGATTGTTGGTAGTGGTGGCAGTGGCGGAGCCAGGAATTTTCATCAATGGGGGCAAAAGTTACACAATAAAAAATTTAACTGTATTTTCATCAATGGGGGTGAAAAAAAATTCTAATGCATTATTACTTTTATTTCAAAGGGGGCAAATTTCAATAAATTGCACTAAACTCCCAAATTAAAAAAAAATAAAAATTGCACTAGTAATTTTCTATTTTTTAAAAATCAATGGGGGCAATTGCCCCCTTTGGCCTTGGGGTAGCTCCGCCACTGAGTGGTGGTGTTGTTGGTGGTGGTGTGTTGGTGGTGGTGTGTTGGTGGTGCGTGTGTTGAAGGCTTTGGAAGATGGATACAAGAAGTTGAAATGTGTTGAGAAATGAGTGTGTTGAATTTGATTTTTCTAACTGTGTTAGTGTTCTATCGTTAGTGTATTTAACGATTATAATGCCATGTTAACATTTATGTTATTGTTTAATGATGGTGTTGCATAAATTGTACTCACTCTGTACCTAAATGAGTGTCCATTTTCAGGAATTTTTTATCCCAACATGAGTGTCCATTTTGATCATAACTTTGTCCCTAAATGTTTTTTTCGAAATTTTTTTCACCGGTCTTTTTATACTTGCAAAAACTAGTAAAAAATTAACAATGTACATATGATTAAGAGGTAAATTTGTACGTTACATAAAATTTCACCGGTCTTTGTAAAGAGAATTACAAGATTAAACCATCAGGCTTTAGCCTGGTGGCCAGAGCTCATGGCTTCCAACCTGGAGGTCATGGGTTCGATCCCCCCTCCCCCAGAAGTTAGAGTGAAGTTTTTCTCTCCCTAGGATTTGTCTCCTAGGCGCTTCTGCTGATGATTATGTATTGAGTTCAACTATGAATTAAATTTGAAAAAAAAAAAAGAATTTAAAAAAAAAAAAAAAAGAATTACAAGATTATATATGAATTTTGCCACCAAATTGTACAAAAAGTTATATCCTCTAAAATGAAATTTAGACACTCATTTAGGAACAAAAGTAGTAACAAATTAACAATGTACATATGATTAAGAGGTAAATTTGTGATACGTTACATAAAATTTAACCAAATCAATAATACGTTGCGTATTTAGGTTGTTCACCGAACTCATTATATGGTTATAGTAAGGTACTTCAGAATCATAAAGAAATAATTGGTACATACGAGTATAACTGATACATATGAGTAAAAATTATCAGATAATAGAGTAGTAAAGTGTTACTCCTTCTGTCCCGGAATAAATGTCGTCGTTTTTCGGACTTTTGTACGAATGAACTTTGAGCAAGAAATTAAGGTTGATTTAATTATCCTAATAAAGTTATAAAACTTGTTATTAATACACCAATATAAATATTATCAGTAGCAATTTTAAAATTTTCATTTGAATGATTACATTAACTTAAAATTATTGCTCACAGTTCTTTCGTACAAACGTCCGAAAAACGGCGACATTAATTCCGGGACAGAGGTAGTAAGTCTTTATTATTAATTTTAACTTTTTAAATAAAACATATTAAGAAACAGAAGGAGTATAGTGTTAGAACATGGCTTGCAACACAAGTCATCTATTATTTCCATAATGAAATCATACCTATAATATTAATATAAAGTGTAGTTAATAATAAATGTGTAGAATTCCTAAAATGTAATTTATCTATTTATGATGGCAAAATGCCAAATTAACATTACTTAGGTTGAATAGGTGTGGTCCCTAAATGAAGTGTCTCTTTGTCTTGTATATAAAGGGCTTTCCATCAACCCTTAAGACTACTACATTCTTTACTTTCTTTCCTAATTAACTTCATTATTGTCTAAGATGTTCTTGAGAAATAAAGGGCACTCATCATTTAGATGATCTTCTTCCCTACATCTTCTTCTTCATCTTATTTCTCCCTACAACATCAATAATGGATTCGACAGGTATTATACGCTTCCGCCTTCATCTCCTCTCTTAAACCTAATCTAGAAATGAGTATGGCATTCAGGGATTAAGATTGTTCGAACAATTGGTACAAAGCCCGCTCATATTCTGGTTTGGTTTGAGTTCTTAGGAAAGCCTTAAAACGCTTTAATTTGATTCATTTTTCTGTTGAATCATTAAGATTTTGATGTTGTTTAGAGGCTCTAATTCATTGATAAAGTGCTAATATTCACCATCTTAAATTTTAAAGAAAAGGTTTGAAGTTTTGCTTCAATGAACACAATGGTTCAAGCTTGACTATCCCTTCATAACATAATTATGTGTAATGCATAATTGTGTGGATCTACTTGCTTGAATTCCATTGTATTAAAAACAAGATTATCCCTATATAACAAGCATATACATTGTTTAAATGTGTAGACTTGTGGATCTACTTGTTGTTCATTGATTTTGGGAAAAAATTGGACAAAAATCAGAAGTGCAGAAAATCAATATGCACGGCCGAGTCTTAGGATATGCTCGGCCGTGCACTTGAACCGATGCAATTGGATTGTGATGATCCGGACGGGTGTTTGAATAAACCGGTCGGACCGCTCAGATTGGCACGGTCGTGTCTTTTGTTTAGCACGGCCGTGCACTATGTACCGAGAAAACAATGTTTCTGTAAATTGATGCTCGGCCGTGTCATTCCCTATGCTCGGCCGAGCAGACACTGTTCACAGGTTTTGGAGTTTTTAAAGTTTCTGCACCATTTTGTTTCCCTTTTTGAACAAAACATACATTTTTTTAAACCTTAAAGTCTTGATTAATTATATGCTTAAATAATTTTATTCATTGTTTAAATAATATTATCACCTAAGTGATTAACGTTATTTAAACCCAAAATTGTTAAAGTGATGAATGTTTGAGTTAATATGTGAATGACTTGGATTTTCCAAAGAAAAACTTGACATTTGACTAAACTTGAGCATTCATGTGGTAACAAATAAAATGAACATTAAGTTGTTTTATTAAATGCTTAAGACGGCCCAAAGAAAGATTAAGCATTTAATCAAATATTGTTCAAATTACTTGTTATCAAAAGAAATTATTTGTGAGTCAATTCCCAATCCAAAGATTAGTTTTGATGTCATGTTAATTGTCTTATTGATGGATTTCATTTGATATAATTAATCTTTATTCATTATGTAGTTACTTATAATTGTTTTGTATTCATTCTTGTTCTCGATTCCCAAACATATTTACTTAATGCTTCTTCTATTACTGCTGCGATGAGTACTATTCCGATGCTTAATGGGACAAACTTTAAAACTTGGAAAAACAAAATAACCATGATCTTAGGCTGTATGGACATAGATCTCGCATTAAGGGAACCATTTCCGCTTCCTCTCACTGATCAAAGCACTGCTGAAGATCGTTTAAGTGCTGAGAAATGGAAACGCTCCAATCGCGTGAGCTTAATGATTATGAAAAATGTTTGTCCCGAAGACCTTTTTGAACACAGTCTCCGAGGATGTTGATGCTAAGACTTTCCTTGAGACCCTTGAAGAACGCTTTGCAAAAAGCGAAAAGTCGGAAACAAGTTCTACCTTAAGGAAGCTTGTTTCCATGAAGTACAAGGGTGCCAGAAATCTAAGGGAGTACATTTTAGAAATGCTTCACCTATCGACAATTCTAAAAGCACTTAAGTTAGAGATATTGGAAGATCTTCTCGTGCATTTATTTTTGATCTCTCTCCCTCCTCAGTTTGGTCAATTTGAGGTGACCTATAATTGTCAAAAGGATAAGTGGAATATTAATGAATTAATTTCACATTTGACACAAGAGGAACATAGGTTGAAGCAATCTAAGGTAGAAACTGCTCATTTATCATCTACCTCTTCTCATGGGACAAAGATAAGAGGGAAAGAAATTGCGGTTACAAGCAATAAGAAGCCTAAAGGATCATCTGATGATCGTAAAGAATAGAAGTGCTTCTTTTGCAAAGACCTTACGCACATGAAGTACGACTGCCCTAAGTATCACGCTTGGCGTGCTAAGAAAGGTATGTCATTTGGTCTTGTTTGTACTGAGGATAATTTAGTTTTAATTCCTACATATACATGGTGGTTGGATTCTGGTGCAACAACTCACATAAGTATGTCTATGCAGGGTTGCCTGAATTACCGAAGACCTAGTAAAGATGAGAGATTCATCTATATGGGAGCTGGGAATCCGGTTGAAGTTATAGGCATAGGGACCTTTAGATTATTGTTAAGTACTGGTTATTATTTCATGTTAAATAATACATTTATTGTACCGTCCTTTAGACGGAATTTGATATCAATCACAATTTTGGACAACGAAGGTTATTCTTGTTCGTTTGGAAATAATAAATGTGATCTCTATTTCAATTCCAAAATTGTCGGCACTAGTACTTTGTCAAGTAATGATAATCTTTACTTACTTGACACTATTCAAACAATAAATGAGTCCCATAATAATGAAACTAAAAGTAAAAAGCGAAAGTTGTCAAGTGAAAATTCTTATACCTTATGGCATAGGCGTTTAGGTCATATCTCCAAAAGGAGAATTGATAAGCTTGTGTCAGAGGGAATCATAAACAAACTTGACATTCCGGAAAAGAACTTTTGCATTGAATGCCTTAAAGGAAAATTTACAAACACTAAAAGAAAGGTATCCTCGAGAGCATCAATCGTCTTAGAACTAATACATACGGATATTTGTGGGCCATTCCCTACTCCTTCTTGGAATGGTCAACAATACTTTATTACGTTCATAGACGAATACTTTCGATATGGGTACATTTATTTACTTCATGAAAAGTCTCAATCTTTGGATGTTTTCAAGTCTTTTAAGGCCAAAGTTGAAAATCAACTTGGAAAGACTATTAAGAACGTTAGTTCCGATCGTGGTGGTGAATACTACGGTCGGAATGACGGTTCGGGGGAACAACATCCGGGTCCTTTTGCTCGCTATCTTGAAGAGTGTGGGATTGTCCCTCACTACACTATGCCGGGTACGCCTAGCATGAATGGTGTAGCTGAGAGACGTAATAGAACCCTTATGGGTATGGTAAGAAGTATGGTTTCTTGTACTTCTTTACCTCACTCATTATGGGGCGATGCTTTAAAAACTGCAACTTATCTTCTCAATAGATCTCCCTCTAAGGCTACTAATAATAAAATCCCTTATGAATTATGGATGAATAAGAAATCGTCCCTAAATCATATTCATGTATGGGGTTGTACAGTAGAAGCTAGGCCTTATAGGCCTAATGAGGGAAAACTAGACGCTAAGACTATCAGTAGCTATTTTGTGGGGTATGCCGAGAGATCTAGGGGATATAAATTTTACAACCCGAAAACTAGAACCTTTTTTGAAACGGGAAATGATAGGTTCTTTGAGGATGTTTAATTTAGAGGGGAAATAAGGAATAATAATTTTGAATTTGAAGAGGAAGAGGCATCCATTTCTACACCTCTTCCCATAGTAGTTCCAATTGGAAATCAAGTACTTGTACCTGAAATTCAAGAGGAACATACAATTCAAAATAATGACTCCCCTATAAATATTGAACAACATGAAAATGTTGAACATAATGAGGAAATTCAACAACCTCAAAATGAGGAAGAGCCGGTGCCCTTAAGGAGATCCAATAGAGTAAGAAGAAGTGTCATTTCGGATGATTATGAGGTGTATCTTGCCGAGAATGAAGGACACTTAGGTTTAGTGGGAGATGAGCCTCTCACCTTCCATGAAGCCATTAATAGTCCTAATTATCATAAGTGGATCAATACCATTAATGAAGAGTTAAAATCTATGAAAGACAATGACGTTTGGGATCTTATCCCATTACCTAAGGATGTGAAACCTATTGGTTGTAAATGGATATTTAAAACCAAAAGGGATTCACAAGGTAATGTGGAAAGATATAAGGCTCGTCTTGTTGCTAAAGGTTTTACTTAAAAACAAAGTATTGATTACAAAGAAACATTCTCTCTGGTTATGACCTTGAGCTTCATCAAATGGATGTAAAGACAGCTTTTCTCAATGGAGACATTGAGAAAACTATCTATATGAAGAAACCAGAAATGGTGACTGATTTGGAGCAAACTAATCAATTAGTTTGTAAAATTAAGAAATTCATTTATGGCCTCAAGCAAGCTTCTCGTCAATGGTATTTAAAATTTAATCAAGTAATTCTTTCATTTGGCTTTGAAACGAATCTTGGTGAAGATTGTATATATCATAAGTTCAGTGGGAGTAAATTTATATTCTTATTCTTATATGTGGATGATATTTTTCTTGCTAGTAATGACATGAACCTTCTTAAAGAAACTAAGAAATTTCTTTCAAACAAATTTGAAATGAAAGATCTCGGTGAGGCATCTTTTGTATTAGGAATCCAAATATACCGTGATTGCTCACGAGGTACTTTAGGATTATCACAAAAGGCCTATATAGAAAAGGTATTTCAAAGGTTTAGCATGCAAAATTGTAAACCACATGACACCCCTGTTTCTAAAGGAGATAAATTCAGTCTCAATCAATGTCCTAAAAATAATTTTGAAACCAAGTATATGGAAAACATCCCTTATGCATCAGCAGTAGGAAGCTTAATGTATGCGCAAGTCTGTACTCGTCCAGACCTTGCCTTTATTGTTGGGATACTTGGTAGATACCAAAGCAATCCGGGGAGAGAACATTGGGTTGTAGCCAAAGAGTGATGCGATACTTATAAAACACCAAGGACTACATGCTTACATTTTCAAAGTCGGATCATCTTGAGATCATTGGGTATTCCGATTCTGACTTTGCTGGATGCCAAGACAGCCGTAAATGAACGTCTGGTTATGTCTTCACATTAGCCGGTGGAGCAGTTTCTTGGAGAGTGCCAAGCAGACACTCGTAACTTCCTCTACCATGGAAGCCGAGTTTGTTGATTGTTTCGAGGCATCCAATCAATCTATATGGCTGCGTAAGTTTTTAGAGGGACTGCGAATTGTCGATAGCGTCGAAAGACCTATTAAGCTATATTGTGACAATCGCGCTGCAGTCTTGTACTCCAACAATAACAAGAGTTCGTCAAAGTCTAAGAATATAGACATTAAGTTTCTTGTTGTAAGAGAAAGAGTACAAAATGAACAAATAGAAATACAACTTATTGGTACAAACTCTATGTTAGCGGATCCGTTTACTAAGACGTTATCACCTTTAGTGTTTCACGAGCATGTTGCTCATTTAAGTGTAACAACTTTTGATAACATTTAATATAGTGGGAGTTTATGTTGTTTCTTCATTTTATTGTTCTATTATTATTGAAGTTTTTGATCTCATTTGGTTAAAGTTGGACTAGTTGAAAGAATATGTATATATTCATTATGTTCCATGCTACACATCTACACTTTTGATCTATATCATTTAGTTGGATTTGTATATGTGATTATTATGGGTTTAGTTGCGAATCAATTACAACGACTACTCCTTTAGTCCTTATACTTGTATGGCTAATGGACGGGATTGTTATAAGTGACAACAAAGTGCACATTTGGGTTGTCATTATGTTATATTTATGATTTAAAGGAAAGACTTTGTTTTGCAACCCAAGTGGGAGATTGTTAAAACATGGCTTGCAACACAAGTCATCTAGTATTTCCATAATGAAGTCATACGTATAATATTAATATAAAATGTAGTTAATAATAAATGTGTAGAATTCTTGAAATGTAATTTATCTATTTATGATGGGCAAAATGGTAAATTAACATTGCTTAGGTTGACTAGGTGTGGTCCCTAAATGAAGTGTCTCTTTGTCTTGTATATAAAGAGCTTTCCATCAACCCGTAAGACTACTACATTCTTTACTTTCTCTCCTAATTATCTTCATTATTGTCTAAGAAGTTCTTGAGAAATAAAGGACACTCATCATTTAGAAGATCCTCTTCCCTACATCTTCTTCTTCTTCATCTTATTTCTCCCTAAAACATCAATAATGGATTCGACAGGTATTATAAGCTTTCGCCTTCATCTCCTCTCTGAAACCTAATCTAGAAATGAGTATGGCATTCAGGGATTAAGATTGTTCCACCATATAGTTGTTGATTTAGAGTTGAATAAGTAATATTTGTTTAACAATGATTATTTTATGTTGTTTTAGTTTTAGATTAACAGAAAGTAACTATTTCCTGTATCTCATTTATATTGTTTACATTTAATTTTTATGGTTAACACAAGTAAATTTTGACCAAATATTAATGTTAATTTATCATTTTAATAAGATTCTAAAAAAATATAATTGATAAATAAATTAGTTATTAATCATTACCACTTTCTAAAATTTTAGTATGGTGATTAAATTGACTTTAATGTTTGATCAAAAGTCACTTGTGTGGACTGAAAAATTTATGCGTGGACAATATAAATGAGATGGAGAAAGTATCACTAACAATTTTTTTTTTTGGTGTCCTTGATAAATGTGTGTTTTTAAATTAGGAAATAAACAAAATTAATTGTTTTTTGTGTTGGTAGTGGTGCCCTAGGCACGTTTAATAAACGTTGTAATTGTTATCATTTATTTCATATCAATAAAGAGATGTTTTGATTATTATTATTGTTCATGTTTACTATAATAATCTTCGTCCCTAGTACTTGTTAAGCACTAGTATAAAGGCTAAATGATCATGCGATGATCATGTTAAATTTATGGGTACTTGTTTGGAACAAGGTACTGGACATGACCCGCTGTATGAGATTTATGTCATGGTCCATGTCAAACATATATCTCATATTAGTTATGTCATTTGAATCCTTAGACATGAAGTTATTATAGTCTTCCACTTGATGAACATTATGTTTGACATATTCAAACGCTACCTTTAACCGGGAAGTTATAAAGGGTATGATTGGCATAATCGGATTCACGTAGGGAAGAATAATAAGCTAAATGAATTTGTCCCTCCTCGGAGAGATGTCAAGCTTGGGCCTCTCGTAGGAATGATGTTGATGAAATGTTCGGCCGGACTCAAATGAATTGATTGGATCAATGTCACTTGGATTATCAACATATTCGGAATCGAGAAAGTATTGAACAAAAACAAGTTGACTCTTTGACCATGACTTGTGTTCAATGATATCGTGGACAAAAGGATTATGACATATTCTAAGAGGAATGCGAACTTGTATCTAGTTATATTAATTGGGTAGGTATGACGGTTTGCTAGAACCTAATCATATCTTATGGTTTCATGTTTGAACCCATTGCCAACTTAGTATAATCCTAGAGGGTCACACACAATAGAACGAATCTTTAAAAGGACTACATTGGAATTTTGGAAATTCTGGACTTTCTGGGGAAGTGGGCGACCGCACATAATGGACTGGGCGGCCGTACACTTAGCTCATTTTTGTACCAGTTTTGTTTCAGATAGTTGTGCGACCGCACAGAGGTTTTTGGGCGGCCGCACAGTACTGTCGGATGGCAGATTCCTAATTTGATTAGTAAACGAATTTTGGACGGATTTTGACACAAGTTTCCTATTTGGAATAGGTCATACTTGTGTATAAAAGACCAAATTCGGCCAGCACTCTAAGCTAATGATTTTGTGAGTCTCAAAGAGTTTGAGAGAGGGTTTATTTTGTTCTAAGACATTCTTGGTTGAAGAACAAAATAATACACAAAATAAATTCCATATAGTTCTTTTGATTGTGAAAAAGTGTTTCACAATTTGGTCTAGCAACCAAGATCAAAGAAGCTCCTTTGATATTCGTTCGAAGTGTGGATACCGCTAGAGGGTGAAAATCATCATCTTCAAAGTTCGTGTTCAAGCTTTGTGATCGTGATCAAGTCTTCAAACCTCCACCAAAGATCAAGAGAATTTGATAGCCATCAAGGGTTAGTTTATTCCTTTATTCTTATGTTGTATTTGATTTGATCATATGAACGGATCCATGGCTTTGGGTTTCAAAATTTTAAATGCTAAATTCCGCTGCGCATGTTACTACGAAACCCAACATTTTGTGTCCTTGATAAATGTGTGTTTATAAATTAGGATGTTGTTCAAATAGATACCTAGGTCCTAGAATTACTTAATCCCAATCATGTCTGCACTTAAGATCCTTTGTGATCAGCACAGGTGTATTTCAACTCTTCATTCAAGACAAACCAGCAAGAGGAAGCAAATCAGCAGACCAGTAAACAAGTTGCCGATCAACTCTATTCTTAACATGCGACAAGTTGCCGATCTATTTGCTACAGAAGTTGCCGATCAACTTATTAAAGAAGTTGCCGATCAACTCCATTCACAACATGCCGATATAATAGACAGTTTGCACTGTCAGTCAGGTGACATCATTCCATTAAAGTCAACCTTGCTGATTGTCTCTATACTGTTTTATCATAAAGTAGTTTACCTGCTCTGTAATGATTTCTACGCCGTCTGACACATAGCTACTTTTAGCTATACTCTGTCTCTACTTGCTTTTGCAGGTAACCGGTTGAGACAAAGGGGTCTTTACCCATCAGACTTTTAAGGCACGCGTATCTACGCCATTAATGCCAAGGATACTGCATTAAATGCTCCTCACCTACCCAGCTGAAAATTCAAATGTTATCCTTCTTCAACAAGCTAAGACATTAACTCCTCCTATATATAGAGGACTCAGTGCATTGAAGAAGGTTGGTGATTTTAGTGCATTGAAGAGAGTTGGTTGTTTGCAGCATTCATTGAAGCTCAAACATTCCTTGTCCAGATAATCATTAGATCATTTAATAGGACATACACTTGTGCACAAACTCTACAACACTGTTAGTATTCCCGAACTAGATTATTTTAAGGAATACGTTGTCTGAGTTTTCACACACCCACCTAAGTGAGATAAGTTCTTTTGAACTTGCCGCTCAAATACACTTGGTCAGATATTTGCTTTACGATTCATTAAACTATCTCTAGAATTTAGTCTTTGTATCCGGCAAAGCCGCTCTTGTAATAGACTAGGGATATTTAATAGTGCTCTTAACCCAAATCCAAGTTCTGACCAAACTTGGTAGAGGACGTATCAGTATTTACACTGTGAACCTCTCCAAATCTCTGTGTCCTCTGTTACTTACTGTCCTTGCCGGTTGGAACTCTATCACCGGCAAATCTTTACTGTTCTTGCTGACTCATCATCATTTCCATTGACCAATCTCTTGAAACTGCATTGAACTTTTAGAAACTACTTTGTGTTTAAACCAAGCTCTCAAAACCTTTTTATAAACTGATTTTGTGTGAGTTAAAACAAGTCATATCTTCTCCGCTGCGCTTACTGATAATAGTTTACAATCTGATAAGTGACTTTGCATTTATAAAAGTGTTTCTTTGAAAAAGTTTTAATTAGGCTATTCACCCCCCTCTTCTAGCCTATTTTCCTACCAATTGGGCCTAACAATTGGTATCAGAGCTTGGAATTTTGAAAGAAATTTCCAAGCTTTGCAGCTTGTTTGCCGATACCATGGCAGGAAAAATCATGCAGTCATTCAACATCACCACCATTCCGTTGTTGAATGTCAACGAGTTTGGTGTCTGGAAATCTCGTATGATAAAGTATATGAACTCAATCGATGACCGGTTGATGAAGGTCATAGAAGGTGGTCCAATCATTCCGTTAAAAGTTTCAACCACCTACAGACCTATTCCCTCCACTCCGCTGACACAACATGCTGATCGAGAAACTGAACAGGAAACCCATGTTCAGATTGATGAAACTTTGATTGAGAAACCCAGAGAGGAATGGACCGACGACGACAAACTTTCTGCTGCCCTAGATGGAAAAGCATGCCACATTATCTCATGGGGATTGGATGACAAGCAATACAAACTTATTGACTTGTGCTCCACGGCTCAAGAATGCTGGAACAAGCTCCTTGCATACTTTGAAGGTGACGAGCAGGTGAAGGACAATAGACTCTACGACTGCATTGCTGAGTTTGAATCCTTCAAGAAACAAGATGGTGAATCACTAAGGAGTGCCTACGACAGATTTTGCGAGGTAAGTAATTTATGTGCTTCATTAGGTAAAGTTTATACTATGAAAGATCTTAATATTCGTTTTCTAAGTTCTTTGGGAAATGAGTATCATACTAAGGTCACCGCTGTTAGAGAAGTGAGAGACTTAAACAAGACTTCTATTCAGAATCTTGTGTCTAGTCTATTTACGTATGAGAGAGAACTGCAAAAACTTAATGTTCTCGACAAAAATTTCAAAAACTTGTATCAGCTCAGTCACAGATATCCTTTCCTTCAAAAAAATTCCCTCCTATAGATCCTCCTCAAACATCCTGCAGTTCCAATACCCATGAAATAACCTCAGAAAAACCTATGGAAGAAGACGAATTTGCCGCCTTCGCTAGGAACTACAAAAGGTTTAAAGACTTCAAAAGTATGCAGAAAGGAAACTACCAGCAACCAAAATCCTTCACACCATCATTTCAGAAACCAGCAAGCTACAATAAACCCTCTACTAGTGCTACCGATGGAAAGAACAATAAAGGTGATCTGGTCTGCTTCAACTGCAGAAAACCTGGTCACTTTGCTTCTAAATGTCCTCAACCAAAATATGAATACATGAGGAAGTCATTCAACCAGAGACATCCTAAGTCTAGAAGCTTTGTTGCCGATGAAAGCACAGAAAAGGCCTTGCCGGTTTGGTGTGAAACTGATTCCGATGAAGATGCCGATGAAGATGAAGATGCCGATGTAAGTTTTGTCGCCCTAGATTTGGATGATGCCGATGTATCATCCTTGCCGACTCCAGTCTACCGAGATCCATCTCCACCAAGAACTCCAGTCAAAGAAGAATCTGCTGGAAGACCTCAACCACACTTCAAAGAAATAAGTGTCAAAGCTGAAAACCCATATGGATACAAAGTACACCAAGTGGGAACCTCACTCTATGGCCAGTGTAACTCTTCTCAATTTACCACCATCAAATCAAAATCCTTATCGATGACCAGAAAACTATTATTCAATGAACAATCTAGCATTGCCAAAAACATATCAAAACCCATCTCTTCCCTACCTGACTTCTCTCCTGGACCCATTGCCTCTGCTCCTAAAATTTTAGCTGATCCTTGTCCTGAAATATCCAAAGCTGAAATGATAGAGACAATGGATGAACTTTTTATCGATCATGAGAAGCTGAGTAGCGTTCATAAAGTGATGGCTGCTGATTTCAAAAGAATTTCTAACGAGAATAGCTCGCTTATGTCTGAACTTTCAGTTCTCAAAGGACACGAGCTTGAGTCTATTTCTTTAAAGAAAGAAAACCTGGATCTCAAATGCCAAGTAGCAGTATTGATAGCTCAGATCGAAGATCTTGTGAAAAGAAACAATCATCTCTCAAAGATTGTTGATTCTTACACAAAATCTAGAGTTGCTGTTGAAACAATCCTACAGACCCAAATGTCATATAAGGACCAATCTGGGTTAGGATTTGATTCCAGCAGCAGTAGCTCTACTGAAACTTGTGCTACCGAGAAAAAGGATGAGAAAGTTGAATGTAGTCCTGTTAACTCAGTGCATAAGGATGCTAAGCCAATATACAGTGCTGTGGCAATGAAGTATCCTAAGAACCAGAACAAAAGGAATGATAAGCACAAACAAAGATATGTTAAGGTTGCTGATACTGAGTCTGCCGATAACGGTATTCTTGGTGAATACATCAGCAGAGCAAGTGCTGCCGATCTGACCTCCTCTGCTGCCGATGGACAAGTGCCTAAAAAGGTAACTGCCAAAGGTAAACAGAATGGAAAGAAAGGCAACACTGGCACCTTTAAACCTACTAAGTTTGTGCCTGCTCAATTCCCTAGTTCTGCCGATGCACCGACTAAACAGAATGATATTCTACCGACTCCACAGCCTATCAGTCAAGTGAGATTTTCTAATTGTTTTGATTATGGTCACAAGGCTCATGAATTCCTCTTGAAGCACCTATCTGGACCCACTGAGGTTTCATCCTCAAGTGGTGGCCAGATGTGGTTGCCAAAGAGGAACTAACCCTCGGACCCTTGAATAAGGCGGACCATAAGCATACCGTTTTATTTCAGGAATGCTTCATGGCCTCAACTGGTGCAAACAAGGATTTGTGGATTCTAGATAGTGGCTGCTCAAGACATATGACAGGATTTGCAGATCTTCTTTCCGATACTATCGAAGCATCAGGTCCCCAGTAGTGTTTGGTGATAATGCCAGAGGAAAAATCGTCGGTATAGGTACCATCAAGAGAGGTGCAGTTACTGTACAGAAGGTCTCTCTAGTGGATGGTCTGAAACACAACCTTCTATCAATATCACAATTCTGTGATAAAGGAATGCAATGCGTATTTACTACTTCCAGTTGCAATGTGAAAGACATTGCTTCCAATGAAACTCTTCTCACTGCCAAACGTAAAGGTAACATTTATGCAGTAGACTTAAGTACTATTACTGGTGTTGCTAATGTTTGTTTTGTAGCTAAGAACATCAGTGAGAACTCATGGCTATGGCACAAGAGACTCAGTCACTTGAACTTCAAGTATCTATCCAAGCTTGCCGGTTCAAATGTTGTTACCGGTCTGCCTCAAGTGTCTGCTGATCAAGCAAAGAAATGCAAGGCCTGCCAGCTTGGAAAACAACATAAGTCATCTTTCCGAAGCAAGCCCTGCATGTCAACTTCTAAGTGCCTCCAAATGCTACATATGGATCTATTTGGCCCCACATCTACAGCAAGTATCGGGGGAAGTAGATACACCTTGGTTGTAGTAGATGATTTCTCTAGATATACTTGGGTGGAAACTTTCAGTCACAAAGATGACACCTATGCTGTTGCCACCAAGTTATTCAGACTACTACAAACTCAGAAAGAAAGCGATATCATCAGTATGAGATCAGACAATGGCACTGAATTCAAGAACAATGGTATTGCTCAGTACTGTGATGATCATGGTATAGACCATAACTTCTCAGCTGCCGGTACACCACAACAAAATGGTGTTGTTGAGAGGAAGAACAGAACTCTCATTGAAGCTGGTAAGACCATGATTGTCGAAGCCAGGCTGCCGAAGTACTTTTGGGCTGAAGCGATCAATACAACCTGCTTTACCCAGAACAGATCTCTAATCAACAAATTCCATAACAAGACTCCTTATGAACTCTGGAGAGGCAGAATTCCCAACATTGGATTCTTCAAGATATTCGGCTGCAAATGTTACGTGCTATACAATGGAAAAGAGCACAGAGGTAAATTTGATGAGAAAGCTGATGAAGGAATCTTTGTTGGATACGCTAAACACAGTAAGGCCTTTCGAGTTTTCAATAAGAAACTTTTGAAAATTGTTGAATCTGTTCATGTAACCTTTGATGAATTTGATTTGTTAGAGTCTGACAAGGCTCCAAATAGTACTAATGTGTCTAGTGCTCATGAGACAGATGAATCCAGTAATACTAATCCTGCAGATCAAGTACCAGCTGCTGATCCAGTCATTTCAGCAGAAGAATCAGCAGATGCTCCGTATTTTCCTTCATCAGCAGAACCAGAACCTGCTGATGAATTTCATAATCCGTTTGCCGATGCAAACTCTGCTGATCATCCTGAAGACAGATCTAGCCCTCAATAAATTTCTGTTATAAGACCTAATCCTCCAAGCTTTCATCCACCTCTCACTCAAAGTTCTTCTCCTACACCATCTGCTGATCTTGATCCTCCTCTAGAATCCTTACAACAAGAATCAGTAAGACAAGATGTGCCGAGAGAAGTCAGATCAGTTCGTGATCATCCATTAGAAAATGTGATTGGTGATGTCTTTGGTCCCAGATTAACAAGGAACCTTAGTAGAGCATTTGCTGAAAGCCTTTTCTCATCTGCTATGGTCTCCGATATAGAACCAAAGAAGACTGAAGAAGCTCTTGCCGATCCTGGTTGGGTTGAAGCCATGCAAGAGGAACTGAATCAGTTTGAAAGATGCAAAGTATGAGAACTTGTGCCAAGACCAACTTCTCAGCAAGTTATTGGTACTAAGTGGGTTTACAGGAACAAATTGGATGAAGCTGGGAAAATCATTAGAAACAAAGCAAGGTTAGTTGCTAAAGGCTACCGTCAAGAGGAAGGAATCGACTACGATGAGACATTTGCTCCTGTTGCAAGATTGGAAGCTATAAGACTTTTCTTATCCTATGCTGCCTTCAAAGAATTCAAGCTATATCAAATGGACGTGAAAAGTGCCTTCCTGAATGGAGAACTCCAAGAACTAGTTTATGTTGAACAACCACCAGGTTTTGAGGACTCCAAGAAGCCTGATCATGTCTACCGATTGAAGAAAGCTCTCTATGGCCTAAAGCAAGCTCCAAGAGCATGGTATGAAACCCTATCTAAGTTCTTACTTAGCGATGGCTTAGGCTTCACTCGAGGTAAAATCGATACTACTTTATTTGTTGCCAAGCATAAGGGTCATTCATTGTTTGTTCAAATTTATGTCGATGATATTATTTTTGGTTCCACTAACGAATCACTTTGCAAGAGATTTGAGCAACTGACGCAGAGCAAGTTCGAGATGAGCATGATGGGTGAACTAACATATTTCCTTGGACTTCAAGTCAAACAAACCCATGAAGGAATATTCATCAGTCAAGCCAAGTATGCCAAAGAACTTATCAAGAAGTTTGGCTTTGACAATGCTCACTCTCAAAGCACACCGATGGGCACTAACATTCATTTAGATAAGGATGAGTCTGGTAAGAAAGTAGACATGACTGTCTACCGAGGTATGATCGGCTCACTCCTCTATCTTACTGCCAGTAGACCAGATATTATGTTTGCTGTTTGTGTTTGTGCCAGGTTTCAAGCTGACCCTAGGGAATCCCATCTGCAGGCTGTAAAACGTATTATTAAATATTTATGTGGCACTGCTAACCTTGGATTATGGTATGCAAGAGATTCATCTTTCAATCTAATAGGTTACTCAGATGCAGACTTTGCAGCTTGTAGGGTGACCAGAAAGAGTACAAGTGGAACTTGCCAATTTCTTGGTGATAGATTGGTGTCTTGGTCCTGTAAGAAGCAAGCATCAATTTCCACTTCCACTACTGAAGCTGAGTACATAGCTGCCGGCAGTTGCTGTTCACAGATTCTATGGATGAAGCAGCAGCTGGTTGACTATGAAGTACCATCTCAAATTTGTCCCATCTATTGTGACAACCAATCAGCAATTTCAGTATCAAACAATCCGGTCATGCATTCCAAAACCAAGCACATAGACATCAAATACCACTTCCTGAAGGAACATGTTGAAAAAGGGAATGTTGTGCTGCTCAAAGTCCATACCGATTTCCAAAGAGCAGACATACTAACAAAGCCCTTGGATCAGAAAAGATTTGAATTCCTCAGAGTTGAATTAAGTATGATTGATTTTTATGGTTAAAATTGTGCTAACTTTGCTACTTGTGTTAGTCTGCCGATCAAATCAGCAGAGCATCAATTATCTTACTGACCACGAACATGCCGATAAAATCTTGCCGATCAAAATTTTGTCAAAATCATCTTGCCGATTCTATCTATATATCTTGCCGATTCAATCACTTTGCCGATTCAAGCTATCTTGCCGATTGATAAAATCAAATCAGCACGTCTCTGCAAAAGTTAAGATTCCTGACACATGACGTAAGCAATCAAATCAAAGGTACATCGGTCACACCATCTCCCTGACACGTGTGTGTACCTTTCTTATCCAAAATCGTGTCAAGATGTATTCCATTTAATGCGATACATCAGCAGGTAAACAGGTCATCATCACTTCTATTTTATTTTTGACTAATTTACCCTTTCTCCCTCTTACTTTTAACTGTTCACCTTACCGATTTGTGTGCGCATTAATTTTTGCGTGCGCACGGTCTCCGAGACTATAGGTACAATTATTTCTCTCCCTTGCCCTCTCATATTCTCTCTCTCTCCCATAACATATATAACGCCTTTCAAAATTCCATTAACCTTTTTCTCCGCCATTTTTTTTCTCTCTACTCTCTCTTCTCTCTATCTCTCCTCTTTCCAGATTATCAATTCATCGTTTTATTTGTTCATCTATTCATAATCTGGTAAGTGTTAATGTTTATTCTCTGCTCATTTCTAATCATTTATGGTTTGATTTGTCTTTATTTCTAACATTGAGAGTTGTTTGAGTAATTTTGTAGACAATGTCCGGCGAAAAAGATATCTACGGAGGCTATGTTGACTCCGACTACTTCAACGACGAAGCCGACGGGGTTTTCTTGAAGAATCTTCTTATTGGGTCCTTGCTTGATTCGTTCATCACTCCATCAGGAGTTAGTTCAGTATTTGTGGATCTTGTCAAAGAATTCTTCTCCAACTCTTCTGTTGTCCGCTCTCGTGCTGACTCCTCCGTTATCGTCTCCATCAATTCTACTGTTTTGGGCGTGCAGATCTCTCTTACTCCCTCTTCTATCTCTGAAGTTTTTCCCAATCTTGGGAATGAAGGGTTGAGTGCTCTAGTTGATGAGCAGGAACTGGATAGGGCTTTGATTATCATGAGAGGTGCTGGCACAAGGCTTAGTGGCACTAATCATCTGAAGATTCACTATCCCCGAAGATACTATGATTTGGCTGAGATAGTTGATAGATGTCTCATTTGCCGATCTGGATCCCACAGCAATATTATTGATGTGCAGTTTGAAGCTATGGCCGCCATTGTTCTGCAGATTGAGTTCAACTGGTGTGCCTACATATTCAGGATTATCGCTACGGCTGCTGATAAGTGGGCTTCTGACAGATTGAAGAACAAGGCCAATCCTGGAAAAGGATGCCATTATCTGTTGATAAGTATGATTCTGAGGAGAAATGCCAATGTAGTGGCTGCCGATCGCTTCCCATCCAGCTTGCCTTTCAATAGGTTGAAGTTCTTTAATGCTAAGGATTGGAAAAGGATTTCAAAGAATGCTTCCAGTGCCGATGCCCCCTCTGTTGCTCCTGCACCTGTTGTTACTCAGAGGAAGAAAAAGGCAAAGACCATTCCTTCAGTTGCTTCTCAATCAGCAGCAGTCTCTACTCCTGCTACTTCAACTGATAGGATTCTTGCCGATTCTACTCCTGGTGCTCCAAAGAAAAGGAAACTGGTAAAGGTTGCCGATCAAGTGGTGACAAAGAAGGTGAAGCTTGCCGATGAAGTTCCTTCTTCCACTATTCCTCCTGCTGATCCAAGAGCCAAGCTAATTAGGTTTTCCCCTGCTCATCTTGCCGGTGCTTCCCTAACTACTGATCCTGCTGTCAAGGTTGAAATTCCTGATGAAGAATTCACTGATGACTTTGCCGATGGCAAAACTATTGAGGATGTCATTGAGAAGCTCAAGTCTCAGACTCCTAGGAAATGCGCTCCAATCAGAAACCCAACTTTCCACACCTTCTACAAGAATCCTTGGTCCTTCACCAACAAGGTCTTGATCAAGAAATGGGTCTTTCCGATTGACCATCTGCCTCCCTTTATTCGTCGTCTTCTTCAGTTTCATGAAGAGATGAAAGACTCTGTCACTCCCGGAAATCCTGCTGATTATGTTGATCAAAAGAGTTTGGACAGACGCACTGATATGTGGAAAGAGAAGTTTGTCCCACTATCAAAGTTTAAGCAGTTGAAAGAGGCTGAACTAAAGCTTAATTTTGGTCGGTATTTTGAATTCCTACCACTACACTGGAACCAAGTCTATATTTTTCAAGATAGAATTAGACAAGACTTGATGGTTCAGGACGTGTGGCTCATCTATGCCAGGACATTTAATCAGCTCTCTCAATTCACAGAGTTTGATCCGTATCAGATTGGAAGACTTGAAAATGATGAAGATTTGCTGCCATACAATGATGATGAGGCTCCTGCTGTCAGCCCTCTCAATGCTCACTTTCATAGATCAGTAAAGAAGGTCACTATGGACTTGATTGAAAAGTCTAATGAATTTCTGTTGAAGCAAGATGCCGATCGCCGTGCCGCTGAAGACCTTGCCGATAAAGATGCTCATGTTCCTTCGCCAAGCAGCAGCAAGACCGAGACAGATGCCGATGTTCACTCTGCCGACGATGCAGATGCTGCTGATAAAGAGTTTGTTGCCGATGGGCGTGATGATGCTGATGAAGATGGTAATTCTACTGATAGTGATGCTGATGATGATGGTGCTGATTTATTTGGTGATTTAGTTTGTGCTCACAAAGTTGCTGCTGACTCTCCTTCCACTTCTCTTACAATAGATAGTGACAAGATGCCAATCAGAACTGTCATGACTAAAGCTCCCTCTGCTGAAGTCTTTGCAGAATCTGTATTGAAGGATGATAGTAGTGTTGAAGGAAGTCATGCTGATGAACATTTTAAGGAGATAGTGGAATTTCAAGTTGAGACAACTACTGACACTCAACCTCTGATTGAAGTATCTACCGACCTACCTGCCCTAGTTGAGACAACTATAGACACTCAATAGATGGATGTATCTGTTTCAGGAGGAGAGACTGATGAGAAAACTACTGACACTCATCTTGCTGAGCAAACTACAGACACTCAGTTAGTTGCAGTTACTCCTGAAATACAGATTGTTCCCCCTACTGGTATTAAGGAGGTTGTGGAATTGGGAGGAGGTACTGAAGGAAGTACTCCTAATTTGGATGCTGAAATTGCTGCTAGCTTACAATTCGAAGAAATTCTTCTACAGCCTTTATTCAGATTGCCTACTGTTGTTTCACCCCTTCCTCTTCCTGCTCCAACTGATGTTCGTGCCGATGTAAATCATGTTGATGAAGCTGATCCTGCTGATTACATGGAGGTTGGAGAACAAGCTTTTGTTGATCCTGATGCTGTTGATACTTCTCCACCTCCCAGCTATGATTATTTTCAGAATGGGAAGGATATGATGTGCTCAAATTGGTACACTACCAATGTTTCTATCCCTTCCAACAGCTTTGGACAGCCTCTCTTTAATGTTCATCCGAGGCTATCATTCAAGTATACCCTCCAAAGGCGTCCACTTCCGTTTGGCAAAGATCACCCTCATGTCACCAAGCATCCATTCTCTTCTGGTGCCTCAACCAGTGACAGACCAATATTCCTTCCATGGATCAAAGATGACCGTATTCGTACAAAGGGAAAGACTCCTCGGATTTCTAGACTGAAGCGAAAGATTGTCTATGAACCTAGATGCCTACTACCTGGCAAACTGAAGATAGGTGGTAAGGTCGTTCTCCCTGGTCTATCTCCTAAAGAAGTTCTCATCACTTCAAATGGTTGGATGAGGAGATGCTCTATGATCAATGATGAACTTATAGAAATTCTGGAGTATCGGCATCTCAACGCTCGTGGTCTTGTGCACTTAGTCAAATCAGCTGCACTTGCCATTACTCTGCCGATGTTTCATCCTCGTCAGCGTGCCGATCACATGGTTTACACATCTAGGCTGCTAAATGCCAGATTGGTAATCATGATATTGGAAGGCTATGCTTGTTTGGAGTTTCAGCTTGCTTTGCTGCTTTCTATGGAAGACAACGGCATCTTTCATCTTTCAGGGGATAGAGACGTTATTATCCATCCAGACTTTCCTCTGGAGATTGTTTATCCTAGACCTGCCGATGATATTGTCTCCACATTCATTCCTATTGAAGTTCTTTCCGCTACCGAGATTGTTGCTGCTCCTGCTGATGATGCCGATCTTGTTTCTGCTGATGATGGTTCTGCCGATGACTTAGATCTTGCCGATGATGGAGATCCTGTGCTTCAAAGAATTTTTTCTTTGCCTCCACCTCCTGTTCCTGTTCCTTCTTCTCCTCTGCCGATTGTTATTTCTGACGATGATATGCAGATTGTTGCCGATGAGGTACAGATCGAGGATGCTGATCTGGATAATGAAGAATTTGTCCCTTCTCTGGTTCTCCGAAATCCAAATTCTTTTGCTGCACCGATCTATGTTGATAGACCCATTGTCTTTAACAACCTCTATGATTTTCATTACTTTGAAGAAGGAGATGATTTTAATCAGAATGCGCCTCCTACTCGTGGTGATTTGGTTGACTTCTCCCACTCCATTGCGGACCTGTTCAAACAATCCACGAAGGAGCTATCTAAGCAGATTCATAAGTCTAATCAGGAGGAGGATGTGATCAGAATCAGGACATCTGTTTACAATGACATGAAAAATCTGCTGCAAGAAAGAACTGGACGCGTTTTCAATCTGTCTGAGTTAAATGGATCTCTTGTCACTCAACAGAAAATCTTACTTGCCGAGCACAATGACACCCGCAGCAAACTTGAAGCCTCTGATGAGAAACTTGCTGATATTCAGAATGAACTTCTTGAAGCCAAATTGAAGATTGCTGCTCTCGAGGCAAACAACAAGATGTTATCTGATAGATTAGAGAGTGCTCAGAGAAGGCAGAGCAAGGCAAAGAGGAAAGCTGAAAGAAAAGAAGAAAAAGCAAGAAAGAAGGCTAGGAAGTCTGAATCTACAAAGGACTCAACTCCAGCAGCAGATCCCAAGATTTCTGATCCTCCAGCTGCTGATCCTTGAGTCACATAGCCTATGATGTAGATATCTTATTGAAGACCTTCACAGACAAATTTCTTTGCTTATAAATTTTTATTGTGCTAATATGTTTTTCTTATATTTGTGTTGTTATCTGCATTATTCTGTGCTATTTCCTTTTGCAGATCATCACTCTTGCCGATTCCTTGAACCGGCTTCACCATTTATTTTGGTGAATCCACCTTTTGCATTAGACATCTAGTGTGACTTACCTTAGGATTTGGTTATACCTAGATATCCTTAGAAATCTTTTCCCTAAGATAAGAGATGTCTTTAGCTTTAAGGGTGATTGGACTTAAGTAATTAGGAGGAGATTGTTGTTCAAATAGATACCTAGGTCCTAGAATTACTTAATCCCAATCATGTCTGCACTTAGGATCCTTTGTGATCAGCACAGGTGTATTTCAACTCTTCATTCAAGACAAACCAGGAAGAGGAAGCAAATCAGCAGACCAGTAAACAAGTTGCCGATCAACTCTATTCTTAACATGCGACAAGTTGCCGATCTATTTGCTACAGAAGTTGCCGATCAACTTATTAAAGAAGTTGCCGATCAACTCCATTCACAACATGCCGATATAATAGACAGTCTGCACTGTCAGTCAGGTGACATCATTCCATTAAAGTCAACCTTGCTGATTGTCTCTATACTGTTTTATCATAAAGTAGTTTACCTGCTCTGTAATGATTTCTACGCCGTCTGACACATAACTACTTTTAGCTATACTCTGTCTCTACTTGCTTTTGCAGGTAACCGGTTGAGACAAAGGGGTCTTTACCCATCAGACTTTTAAGGCACGCGTATCTTTGCCATTAATGCCAAGGATACTGCATTAAATGCTCCTCACCTACCCAGCTGAAAATTCAAATGTTATCCTTCTTCAACAAGCTAAGACATTAACTCCTCCTATATATAGAGGACTCAGTGCATTGAAGAAGGTTGGTGATTTTAGTGCATTGAAGAGAGTTGGTTGTTTGCAGCATTCATTGAAGCTCAAACATTCCTTGTCCAGATAATCATTAGATCATTAATAGGACATACACTTGTGCACAAACTCTACAACACTGTTAGTATTCCCGAACTAGATTATTTTAAGGAATACGTTGTCTGAGTTTTCACACACCCACCTGAGTGAGATAAGTTCTTTTGAACTTGCCGCTCAAATACACTTGGTCAGATATTTGCTTTACGATTCATTAAACTATCTCTAGAATTTAGTCTTTGTATCCGGCAAAGCCGCTCTTGTAATAGACTAGGGATATTTAATAGTGCTCTTACCCAAATCCAAGTTCTGACCAAACTTGGTAGAGGACGTAGCAGTATTTACACTGTGAACCTCTCCAAATCTCTGTGTCCTCTGTTACTTACTGTCCTTGCCCGTTGGAACACTCTATCCCGGCAAATCTTTACTGTTCTTGCTGACTCATCATCATTTCCATTGACCAATCTCTTGAAACTGCATTGAACTTTTAGAAACTACTTTGTGTTTAAACCAAGCTCTCAAAACCTTTTTATAAACTGATTTTTGTGTGAGTTAAAACAAGTCATATCTTCTCCGCTGCGCTTACTGATAATAGTTTGCAATCTGATAAGTGACTTTGCATTTATAAAAGTGTTTCTTTGAAAAAGTTTTAATTAGGCTATTCACCCCCCCCCCTCTAGCCTATTTTCCTACCAATTGGGCCTAACACAGGAAATAACAGTTTCACTATTAGACTCCTCTTCTAAACATAGATATCTGTTAGTATTAATGCCTTTGAATTTG